>VXAA01004402.1:560325-594297 GCA_013399115.1 Anseranas semipalmata | reverse complement strand
CTCTCTCTCTCTCTCAAAAAAGAGGTGTCTAAGTGGTGAAACTATTTGCAACTCATTGCAATCAGCTTTATTAGCATACAGTTTTAGGTTTTGTGATACATTTATATATGAACTGTGCCATTTGGCTCAAGTGTTGTAATACGTCGTTGTTGTGCTGTCTTGCAGATAACTTCCTTTTTAGCGATGAAATCATAGCCAATGGTTTTCACTCCTGTGATAGTGATGAAGATGACAGAGCCTCACATGCAAGTTCTAGTGACTGGACCCCGAGACCACGTATAGGTAGAAGCCTATAGAATATTCTTAGATGCTGTTTACCTTTGAACAGTTACTTAGTTCTTCCTAGTCTTCAAATGATTTCTTTTCTTGCACAAAAGTAGCAACTACCTCTTTTTCAGTAGATTAGTTTTTTACTGTATTCTGTATGATACTTAAGGAATTTAAAAATGAACCTGAATTTGTATTTTGATTAAAACTGTCAAGTTTCTTCTGTAGAAATCCTGCCATGATCCATGTTAAAAGCATACACACATAGTCACTAAATTGAAAAATTGTTTGGTATATTTCTTATTTTCTTAGTGTTATATTTAAGGATCAAGAAGCTGATTCCTGTATGATTTTAGCCAAATTCATCTGGAGGGTTCACAGTCCTACATATTACAACAGTTTCAGAATTATTAGTCTGTGTATCCACTGCATAGGACCTCGGTAGAAAGTTTTTGCCTCACACAGAGGTGAGATAACTGCTGATGAGGTCACTGGCGACTTGTGTGGGACAGGGGCTTCCAGGGCCCAGTGGGGTTGAGACTTGAGGTATATACAAGTACCTTACACAGTTGTGATAATCCACAGCAATCACGTTGCCAGTATTGATAAGAGTAGCAACAAGAAAACACAGTATGATACTACAATATTCTACTTAAAATCTAACCATACGTTGTCTTTACTGATCCCATCACTACAAGATCAATGTTGGTAGCTTTTGGGTAAACATGTATGATGAGGGTTTTCTTTACATGTAATGTAACTAGTCTTAGTCACAGCTATTTGGGTCCTGTTAGTGTAGCTTCTTAAGATTTACTTGATTTTCTTCTACTGGAGTGTTTCTGGAAAGATTGATTCGATGGCTGTAGGAGGTCGTGTCTGAAATCATTAGTGTTAAATGACTAAAAGAACAATAAAAAAAAAATGCATGGATTGGTGGGCCCTATTTGTATCTTTAGTGATGTTCTATAATATGGTGCAAAAGTATATGCATGTCTGTTACTTCAACTAATTTCTGCAAATACTCTGTAAAATGTTGGAAAAATACAAAGCCGTAAAATGGAGACACATTGTGAAAAGCATGTTGCTAACTATGTGCACTTCTGAGAGCCATAAAGCTTGTTATTAGCTGTGATTTTTACCTGGAGTGACTTTCTAAGAAATTCTTCATGGGTTAACATAAAATAACTATAAAACCCTAGCTATGCTATCACTTCAGAATTTAGACCAACATACACAGGGTTTTTGATGAACAAGGCATTAAATTGGGTTAATAAAATGAAGTAGTAAGCATTAGTAAGTAGAATGATGATCACAATCACATGAAATACTTGACTCAGTTAATTTCTGTTTTGTTTTTTTCTTTAAATTTTCTTAGGTCCTTATACTTTCGTTCAGCAGCATCTCATGTTAGGTACAGACCCACGGACAATTCTGAAAGACCTGCTACCAGAAACAATCCCTCCGCCTGAACTGGATGATATGACACTGTGGCAAATTGTCATAAACATTCTTTCAGAACCACCAAAAAGAAAAAAACGGAAAGATATTAATACTATTGATGATGCTGTGAAACTTTTACAAGAATGCAAAAAAATAATGGTCTTGACAGGAGCTGGGGTATGTATTGCTGCAATGACAATATGAGAATATATAGATAACTGATTAAATTCTTATTCAAAGCTTTACAGCGTGCAGATGATCTGACACTGGCAACGGTAATCAAACAATTGTTCTTGATGGGAAGAGGAGGTACAGCTGTCCACTAGAATGATGCACACTGCAAGAATGGAGCTTAAATTGGAAATGACATGATCACTCTTCTTACAAGAAAATATTCTTAAATATTTAAACTCTTAAACAATTGCTTCCATGCAAAGTAATTATGAAATAAAGTCATATCTACCTGTTCCAGAACATTTTCTATCCTAGTCTTTTTTTCATTTCAAACAAAGGTAATGACTTTCTTAATGAAGTCTCAGTGGATTTCCTAAAATGTCTGATGGAGCTAGAGGGACTAGAGGAATAGGACTTGAAGAGGAAGGGGAAAAAAAAAAAAGGAGGGGGTGAGATTCTAATAAGAGTTTGATTGGATTTCAGTAGACTGAATATTACTTTTAATGTGCCACACTCTGATGGTAATAAGATTACTCACTGTTTCACTGAACAAAATTTCTAAACTATTGTACGTTTTCAGCTTTATACCAGATCATGGCATGTACCACGTATGGTACTTTGTACCTTGTATGTACTAGGTACCAGATCATGGTATGAAAGTTGATCGTTTTGCTTCTGTTGCTCCTACCCAGAGGCTGTGACGCTATTCAGAAAAGATGAGTAATCCAACTCAGACCAGCTTTTCAGAAAAGCACTGCTACTTCTGTTATCCAATCTTGCTCTTCCTGTAATTGTTAAATTGTTATCATACATCTCTTTCTTCTCCTCCTCCTATAGTAGTGGTAGCCTGGGACAATAAATTAGCCTTTATCGACTATTACAGTGCCTAGCTTAGTTTGTTTATCAGAAACATTTTATTCATCAAAAGTAAGAATCTATTCTGTTACGGCATTAGCATTAAAAAAAAAAAGTCAACTACCTTGTCCAAGGCTAAGTTAGCAGATCAATGAATACTAACCCACATTTAACGTAACTCTATTATAAATATTTGTGTTCTTAGAGAACTTTCAGGACTAGAAGTTCTCGTGTCCTATTACTGCCTGTATGGATTGCATTAAAGTTTTTTGGGGACCTGGTTATCAAACTCTGTGCTGGTTCTCCTGCTTGTGAATGGAAATTGTTATATTGGCCAAAAATAAAAAGGGGAAAAAAAAAAAAAGATACACAGAACTGAGGCTGGTTTTGTCCTTAATGTCTGTGAGCACCGAACATACAGAGATGTGGTTTCGCAAATACTTTGTATCATAGTAACTCTTTATAGCCCAATATGTAGTTTTGCTTATTGCAAAAATATATTTCAGGTGTCTGTGTCTTGTGGAATACCTGACTTTAGATCAAGAGATGGCATCTATGCACGCCTTGCTGTAGACTTCCCAGACCTTCCAGATCCTCAAGCAATGTTTGATATAGAATACTTCAGAAAGGATCCCAGGCCATTTTTTAAGTTTGCAAAGGTATGGTTTTCCAGCCATTCTTTATCTCGGTCAGTAAAGACAAATAACAATATTAAGATGCATAAATCCTATTTTTAACTATTCTGTTATCAAAACGGTATCTTTGTCTTTTTTTTCATTTAACAAGATGGAATTTAATGAGACACCTCATTCAGTGGCATAATGACCCTCCTCTTGGGCAGGTCTTTGCAATCTATCCATTTTATATCCTGTGTTACTTTAGTCATTGTATGCAATCTTATATTAGCCTTATTAAAAAGACTTAGCAACTTTTTATTTTTTTAAGCTTATTTTGACTGTTCCTGTTATAAGTTCACTATATATACAACCATTCTAGTTGCTGTCTCTGATTTCAGGGAGGATAAATAAAATCTTGTAGTGATTTTATCAATCCTCAGTGTTCTTAGCTGCTGTTACATTTACTGAAAAGTAAAATGAGAAACTTCTGGCAAGCACATGAGTAATGTGGAAAAGTAAATTTGAATTTGATGTGCTGTGGCATGCTGTTTCATGCCATACAGTATATTCACATTTTATCACTGTATTTATGGTTTGGAGGAGTAAAGCAGTTTCATGCACTGATGAGTTTGTTCTTGTTTCAGGTTTTGATGTAGCTGTCACAAGGATCTCTACATCTTAGAAAATTATGAAGTGTTTTTACAGGGACTGTATTCATTTCTTAGAGGATGCATCAGTTTTCAGAAATATGTTAGTGATGCTAAACAGATTAAAAATGCAGGGAGTATATCTCAGAGACGAGAAGGAAATATAGAAACTGTAGATACATATTTATAAACAAAAAAAGTATTACTACAGGACCAGTAAGGACTTGAGAAAATCTGTCACTACTAACTTCGCTCACTTTTTCCTCCCTCTGCTCACAATTCATACTGCTGCTCTGCTATTGATCCAAAGACTGGAAAAGAAAAATCAATGCATTCCTCAGTTGCTTGGCTTTCTCTGAACGCTTCTTATCCAGATTCTAATGCATTTTGATGTTCATTAGTATATTCAGTACCTTGGCTTTTTAATCTTGAAAAAAACCCAGCAACTATCACATTTGCCTCATTTCCCCTCTCTTCATATATCCATGCCAGGAGGTCCACCCTTTATCATTGTATGTACATGGATTTCTAATTCTCTAGTCAGTCTTTTCTCACTATTAATGCTAAGAACTCATTTTAGTTCCCGCTTCAGTGATTCCTCTGTACAAGTACTTGCTTCCACTTTTCCAGTGCGTTCTGTCCTTTCACGCTTTAACTCTCTTATTTTCCACAATTACTCTTTTCCATGGTTCCAATGTATTTATTTGTATGGATATTGGTGGCAGAGCATCTCTTGCTTGTTCAGACTAAGATACAAAAGCTCTTAAGACCACATGAATATCTGATAATAATTGTGTGATAGCCTAGTCATAATCTAGGTGATACCATCGTGAGCAGCCATTGATCATTGCTGCAGTTTAAATCCAAAGACCTATATAGCTACATAAATATCAGTAACTTGAAATATTTTTGGGAAAAACCAATACTTTCAAAAGACCTCTTTTGTTAATGGTTAGGGTATAGGGTAGCTGAAGGCAGAGCTGTCACAAAGATTAATTTATCAGTTCGCTGTTGTGCTACAACTTTTGGTTCAGCTTTAAGTATCTACTGGGGAAGGTAGGCAGCAGCCTCTTTCTTGCTAACTTTCTGGATAAAGGCCTGACTTCCCCAGGTGAGACTCCAGCCCAGTTGCTGTTCAGTGGTGAGAGAGTGATTGGAGAGCAGAGGGTCTGGAATTCAAGTTCCTCCTCTAAATAAGCGCTCCTGAGCAGCAGCGTGGTGGTGGTGCTGCTGCTGACGTCCTCCTTGTCGCACAGCAACTGGGGGTACTGCCCAGGGTGGTCAACTCCAGACAGAGGTTCCTAGTGTGAAGCTTCCAGTTGGGTGCCCGCGTTTCATTTTTCCTTTTGCAAAGCTGGTCTGAGTACCACCTGCCTTCCGCTTTATGTCCAATTTGTAGTTCTGTTTTCTGGGCACTCATTTTCTAGGAATGGCTGCTGATACTGCTGATGAATAAATCTGCTTATCCTAAACCAAAAGACCAGAATCCAAATTGCTCATGTGATTTTTATCTGACTGCAGTTAAATCATACATGTTTATAACAACAAATACTGAGGTTGCTTGACGAAAGGGAAAAACAACCTTCCTTTTTTATAGTTCTCAAAACCAAAAAAGACCTAGACCCTGCTTTTATGCTGCATGAAGAACAAAATACCAACTTCTGCATGGAGCATTTCATCCTGGTATGATGAGAAGCTCAGCTGTTGAAGGAAGTGTTGGATCCGAGAGAAATGGCAAAATGCAAAAGGGGATGACTAAAGAAACTGCTTACATTATTGCTGTTGCTACTGCTTAGCCTGTGTGAATCGTTGCAGTTGGAGTAAAGACATTGGACATTGTGTGTTCATATCCACTTTCTGATGTACTTTTGAATTCCATAGGAAATCTATCCAGGACAATTCCAGCCATCTCTCTGTCACAAGTTCATAGCTTTGATGGATAAAGAAGGAAAACTACTCCGCAACTATACTCAGAACATAGACACATTGGAACAGGTTGCGGGAATCCAAAGGATAATTCAGTGTCATGGTTAGTGATTTTAGTTTCACTTTTCTTAATTTTATATGTAGGGATGACGTTAACTGGTGCATGCAACAAGGTAATTGCTATTGAGATTGACATTTTTCATTTCCTTGAACTGGCATCTCTCAGAAACAAATATTCTGCTTATAAAATAGTTTAGTATATTAAACTATTACCAACAGAATAACAAAAGAAAACATTGCAGAGAAGGAGGTTGAGAAACATTTTCTTCAGACACATCCAGTAAAATCTGATTTCATGTTTGTAGCCAACAATCATATATTGAATTATTTCATTAAATGCATCAAATTTTCTTTAATTCGAGCTTTCCACTATAGTTTCAGCAAAGTTTAGAGTTCCTTTTAAATGTTTCTTGGTATGTTCCACCGTGCTTCTTAAATTCAACAGGAGAATGAATGGAAACTTGTGTCCCCAGTCAGAGGGAAGACTAGGGACCAGACAGGGATGAGCTTGGCCAAGACACGTATTTCATGTGCCTCTGCTGCTTACAGGACTGTGCACTTTACAGGTTGAAAATCCAACCTTTTTTTTTTTCCCCCCTTTTTTTAGCTCAAGTATTTAAAGCAGAAGTGTTTGAAGTGGAAATACTACTTTCAGAAATAATACTTGATATAGTATATTGATATAATACATATCAATATATTGATATGAGTGCATCAGTGAAGATCCACAAGCTTAGACCTTACCTTTTATTACATATTTGGTGCTTCTTTATACTCATGTATGAGAACATAGTGTGAAAATTATCTGTTAACGAAATGGAGTTTAGTTGCTATCCAATTCTTTCTTTAGAACACATTCCATTGAAATGTTAAAACATCCTGTCACTTCAGTGACTTGCCTCATGTATAAAATATTGTGGATTAATCGGCTGTTGAACAGAACACCATTTTGTTACACCTTCAGTGTCAAACAGATTATTTATGATACTAAATTAAGTGGAATGTCTTAATTAGTTGCTTGATATGCTTTCCAAAGACCTGCAAATATCAAGCTAAAAGGTCAAGGATCCATTTAAGGAAAGAACACAGTTCTTAAAGTGCATGTCTGGATCATTTAGTAGACGTTTAGCAAATAAATTGCTTAAAAGCAATGTTGGCATGTTTGTAAGACCTGTCTTAATGCTGGTGTCAGCATTAGAACTGGAACTGAAGAGGTTAACTGCTAGGTTAACAGCAGTAACTCCTGGTCTCAAATTAAGAATATAGAGGTCTGTTCTAATAAGTTCACCCTCCTAGCAGGGGAGAGAGAGAACAAGGTGTCAGAGGATGCATTTCAAACAGTCCTAACAGTCAGCTGAGGGAAGGAATAGTTGGTTCTGCCTGCAGCAGGCCCACTGTTGAAGTTGTTACCATTACCATTAGTATCCAAAGTGAAATTTGGATAAGTGATATGCTGTTCTTCTCTGTCTCAGCTGTTCAGGGATGCCAGCCTGGTACCAGAGGTGGCAATTTACCCATTAACCACAACTGGCTCTTACAGAGTGTCATTCCACCTTTCCAGGGACCAAACTCACTCAGCTTCCTTATCTACAAAGTTTAGCTCAGTGCTGGATTTGTCAGCTTTCTTTACTCGGAGTAAACACGATGCTCTGTCATGGTGACCAAAGAGCACGCTGTAGAATCCAACCCACAGAATAACCCAAATCTAATGCTAATTTCCGTATGTATGCAGTGTGTCACGCATTTTATTTTGGTTGTCAATCCCTATTAAGTTTTTATCATGAACTTCTTGTATGGTGGTGTTTTTGAACATCACTGACACATTCAAACTTTCCATTTTTTCAGTTGCATGCTACAGTAATTAGATTTCAGACCAGCTTTAGTGTATATCCTGTATCAGTTGGAAAAATGCTGTGGACTTTGAGATTCTGAGGCTTCTGGAAATTAGCAAAGGTTGTTTTGAGCCTATCAAGCTTTATCTGACCTACAGTTATGCTGCTCAGTGACAAATGCTAGTTGACTAATGGTAGTGGCTAAAGAGAAACTGAAAATCTGTTATTTAAGGGTTCATACTTCTATATTTATTCTTTTTTTGTCTATGACAGCCTGAAGTTAATGATGAGTATGCCAAATGACAAGGAACAATTTGGGGAGTTCATACATGAACCTTTCAACCCATTTCACATTGCAGAACTGCGGCAAAGTTGCTAGTATGAGAATTGCTGTATCTTAGATGTCCTTTGTGAATTTAAAACGGCTTTTGCATTCAACCAACACATCTGGAATTAGATCATACTCCTGACCATTGCTGTAGCTGGATGACAGAGGCAGTGGCCTGCTGCCTACACAACTTGTGGGTGGGGCCGCGTAACTTCTTGCTTTGACAGCGGAAAAAGAACTCACAAAACAGAGTTGGAAGTAGGTGGTAACAGATGCATTGGATAGGGTTAGGTCTGCTAGCCTGACAGATATATCCCTGACATACTCTATAAAGGACCAAATTATTGCTATAAATAAATTATAATGAGCAAATAATTAATGTCATACTTCTCTAGTCTTGGGAATCTGCTTTTAGCCATTCCCAGCTTCTGCAAATGCTTGTCACTTCCAATATCTTAATAATTACCTTTTTAAAAGCTTCCTTTAGAAGGGACTTTTGTACCACCTTGTACAAGACTCAGCCACAGTGGAGAGCAGGGCCACCTTCTTGCCCTCACACCATCACTTGGAATCAGAGATCTAGACTTTTGCTGTATGAGTGACACATTACAGTGCAAGGTCAAAGAGATGCCCAAATTATTATTTTTAAGCCTTGTTTTATGGTTAGGAAAAAATCTGGTATTTTCTCAGTTAGTCTTCAACACGCTGTCAACTTGTAGCATTATTCCTTGCACAGACAAAAGGCCTTGTAGGCTCTTACCTCTCACGTACATGTGTGCACCAAAAGGCCACTCTGGTTTGCCACAGTGACTTCACACTGTTTATTTTCACGTGTGTCAGCCAGCAGATAAGCTTTCTCTTCAGATAAAGACATGAGCACTCTACCAGAACTCGAGCATCACCTTCAGCTGCTTCAGAACAGGCCAGTTAGAGCTCCCAAGCAGCTGGAAGGAGCGGCCAATTTAACACAATCTTGCCAAGCAATAAACATGGTAGCTAAGCTGGATACTAAGTCCAGAGCAGCATTTCAATTTGAATGATAGAGCTGAAACTTCTCACTTCTACCAAAAGGAACAGTAGTGCTACTTAGTTGCCTATAGTGAAGTCTTTACTAATGCCTTTTTGTGGTTAGTTTGCCCTTGGATAACTAGCTTCTTGAGATTCCTGTGGGTTTATGTCCTACTGCTGCTGTTCGCAGTTGTCGGCACTGCTATTGATCATGTAAAATGGAAAGGGAAGGTTCTGTTCTGCCCTCCCTGTATATGCTTGCACAGGTTGGAGGCATGATACAGTGTAATTGGTGTTTCCATGCATGTGGTATATCCTCCTGCTAAAACAGACTTTCTCCTGACATCTGTAAGTACCCTTTAGTACCACAGGTATCTTCTCTTAATTTTAAGTTACTTTTTAATTACTTTCAGTTTTATTTTTTTTCTTTAACACTGCAATATAACAGCCTTTTGTGTTGTAACACCTTTGGCAAAAGGACTAAATCTGAATTACTGAAAATCCTTACTTCTACCATATGGGTTTTTCCCCTTAGGTTCCTTTGCAACAGCTTCCTGCCTGATCTGTAAATACAGAGTTGATTGTGAAGTTGTTCGAGGAGATATTTTCAATCAGGTAAAAATTCACTGCAGCTTTCTAATAAGTAACTCTTGAAGAAATGGATTGCTTAAAAGATCTGCATTTGTTTTTAAAAGGCTTATGATGTAGAAACATATCTGTCCGTGTATTTCATAAGTGCCTATCTATATTTTAGCATTTGCTCTAGTATTTAAAAGTATACTCAATTACTACACTGCAGAAATTAGGTAATGGGAAAAATGCAGAACAAGACCATAGGAGTCCATTTTTAATGGCAATTCTGAGAAAAGTAGAGCTTAATATGGTAAGTAGACAGTTGGATTTATACCTGTCTTACGGTAATCTGAACTCTGTCACACTGAGAAAGTATTCCTAGCTATGTATAACATCAGTTGCTTTTAGAGCATTTACCTGCATTAAAAATGTTTAAATCGTAGGTGATGCATGGAGAAATTGCTAACTATAAAGCAGCATCTGAGCAGGGAGGAGGATGAAATGTCTGATGTGTGCTTTCTAGGACTTCCAAACTGTTTTGTATTCTGAACTCCCCACATCTGGGTGCGAAGTGCTCCAGGGCCAAGTCAGGAGTTCTGCTCTGTCAAAGTACAATAACCTTTGGCTTGGTCAGACCCTCTTTGCTTGTCTTCCCTGTCTTTTGAAGGAACAGAGATGATGATTCTCTGATCAAAAAGATCTTGTATGTATAAATGGAAGGGGACTGTGTTTTTCTGAAGGTTCATGTATTTCAATAAATGCTTAGAGTCCACAGTTGCAAATTTAAATGAGAAACATGAAGAGAACATCTTTCAAGTATTGCATTTGAAATAGAACTCAATGAAAGCCTTTCAGAAGAGATGCTCGAGTAAAAGCTTTAAGAAATGCCAATCTAGTAAGACTGATGCTTTGTAGCATTGAAATATTGGATGTCTGTTGAAACGTGGTTTACTTTGCTATTAATGTTATTTCTGAGAATTTTCTTACAGATGTTTACTACTCCTTTATCTCAAAGCTAGTTGGTTGGGGTTTGGGCTTTGTTTTATGTTTCGTTTTCCTTCCTAAACAACTATTCCTAAGCATGGTGTAGTTTTCTGTTTTGTGGTCAGGACTCCTTCTCCTAACAAGACTTTAATCATTGTACTTTTATATGCTGAACTGAACTTCTGCCCTGATGGCCCATCCTTGCTCGCGGCCAGTAGTGGAAGCGTGGGGAAGGGGAGAGAAGCCCATAGCAGTACTTCTGAACAATGAGAACAGAGAGGGTCCTTACTCCTGACAACGAGACTGAAGAAGCTTTTTACATTCAATCTGTCAGCCCTAATCTTACAGTATGGTTGCCAGGTATCTTTTGGGGGCAGGCTGTGGCTGTAATATGGAAATATTGTTATTTTGCAAAATAAATATGGTGATTGCTGAATATAATTTCACACAACAAGAAGTAGAGCTATTGAAAGGAAAAGCATCCTTCCTTCTGTATGCCTCCAAAAAAAAAAAACGTTCCATTTGCTATCATTAACTTTATTCCATAGTTTCCACTTCCCAAACGAGTGCTCTGCAGTTTCTTGTTCTGTTGCCTCTCTAGCATACAAAATTTGGTTCCTTAGATATCAAAAGAAACCTGTTCTGTACTTACACAACAAACCACTGTCTGTTTCAACAGCTCTGTTTCTCTAACAAGATCTCCCCGTCACAAAAATGGTTTTAAGACTTCAGTCCCAATAGCGAGTCCAGTTTGTATTCTCTGCTGTCCTCTACTACTTGGAAGTTCAGTTATACGTGGCCCCAGATCCTTAGTTTTCCATTAAAATATTAGTTTTCCTTTGCTCTGGACCTTCCCCTGACAGTCCTAAGTTCTTCACAAGAAAATAACTCTATCTAGCATCTTCCAGTCAGGATTTCCTTTCAACATATTACAGACTGCTAATTAAGATCGTCTCTTTACAAAACTACCAATTTCTTGCCACTGCACTTCAGTCTTTTGCCAGTTCCAAGGTAATGTGCTAGTTCCCTGTAGCATGATTCTTTTTGCTAGGTTGCTGTACACAGCCATCCTTCTGGATGAGAAGCAGCAGCAGGTATATATCATACAGGAAAAAAAACTTCTGAGTAAACCAGTTTTCTGTCATTTCCAAAAATATCAATTTCACTTTGCTTTTCATTATTTTAGGCAGTTTCAAGAAATAGCAAAAGCATCTCAGATTTAGGAAGAAAAGGACCATGAAAACATGCACCTTGTTCTTGGATGTTCTTAAACCAAGATAATCTTTATCTTGTTTTTGATATCCTGATAACATCAGTAGCCCACCGGGAATTCCACTTCTCTTTCGTTAGACAAATACACCAGCAGAGGTGGTGGGGTTCTGGGGAAGTGCTGCCTCTGGAGGGAAAGAGGATCCTAGGCAGCTGAGTGGCCAGTTATGTAGCCCTAACTTCTTGGTATCGATTTCAGCTCTTGGAATAGATCTCCCTCTTACTGACGACCTTTCTGAGGATTAGCAGAGAAGCTGGTGAGTAGTGTAGTGTTGAAACGTATTTATGAGCCCCTTACGGTAACTCTGATGATTCGGATAGGGACATCAGTGGCTCTACAGAGATCCATTAAATAATGTCATTGGACTTCCTGGGGGAGATGGTGGAAACAGTTACTATTGCTTGGTCTTTTTAAGCTAAATCAAAAGTTAGAGATCTTCATTTCATTTTCCTCCCAGTACAGAGCAAATACGTTTATTTCCTTAATCTTCCAATTTAAAATGTGAAGGCATTACTACCTGCAACAGATGAAACAGCAGGGTAAAAAACTTTAGAAAAGTTTAAGCTGTTTGTGTGCTATTTGCTGTCTTTCTAATATGTAAAGATCCAAGGAAAAAATCTCCAGATTCATCCTGCCCACCTGCTCTGTTTGGGGGAATTCTTTAGTTGGTTTCCCTTTAGCATGTGGGTTACTACTCTTTTAGCCTGGGGGAGGTGATGAAGGTTTTCTCTATACCATTTCTTGGTCTTGTGCTATATTGCTTCTTACACATCTCTCCTACAAAGTTTTCTTTAAAGAAGGATTAGATTCTTTGAAGACTTGAATTTCGGGAAAGGTCCTTTGACACTACAGAGGAAGGCCTTTAACTTGTGATGCTTTCTCATATGGAAAGCATTGTCTTTTGTCCTACTGCAGACATCAGTAAACGGGTTCTTTGATTTAAACTGTTACGTATTGTTTTTTTCTGTATATAGTCTGTTTACAAGAGGGAGTTATGTGTTTAAATGTCTCTTTTCATGTATTGTCCTATTACAACAGATGCTATACATCTCTTTACACCTTTACAAAGCACTAATTTGCTTGTGACAACTGCTATAGGATTGCGGCTACATTTAGCTCCTTAGATTTTTGGGGGGGTATTGCACTTTTGAGAGCACAGCTGAGAAAACTTAACTAATTGAAAGAAAAATGGCTCAGTAATAAATAAGTCTTGCCTGTATTTACTTGCATCACTCATTTTCTTGCTTTTCTTCTCCCTGACAAAGTCTTAGGACAGGTAAGAGTTGACAGTGGTCAGAAAGGTCAGAAAACCCTCTGGTTTCAGGAGGAAAGGGAACCTGCTTCTCCACACACATAACTCTCCTCCACTTCTTCTCCTCCATTTTTGGAGGAATTGGAGAAGTTTAAAATGGAGGCCAAACAAAAGTTCTTCCCCATGTTCTTGTTCTATATGCTTTCTGCTAGCTACCTGCTACAGTGCCATGTTGCTTTATGCATGTAACACACACATCCTTTTGCCGGAGAAGAGAGAGAGGTAAAGCTCTACAATGTACTGTTTGATATCAGACTGTAATGGAAACTGATAGTGAAATCAAAATTTTTGTTCTGATTAAACCAAGAAAAATATATTCCTATCCAGTAGAAGATAATTACACATGGGTGTTGAGTGTGAATTCTAGACTTTGGCTTAGTTAGATAAGAACTGTGGTGTAGATTTTGATGGTTTCTCCATTTTGACTTAAAAGGACTCCATCTTTATTCCTGCTCTAGTTTTATTTTGGTGTCTATTTGCTGCAGGCTAGATTAGGAAGTGTACTCATCTGTACATCCACAGAAAAATAAAATGAGGAAATATCACTGAAACCTCCTTGTCTTTTGCCAAAATAAGTCACCATGAATTGCTAAAATCTGAGGTTTTCAAGGTCACAGCCACAGTAGTAATACAAGCTGTTCTAATGCAGGTTGTTCCTAGATGTCCTAGATGTCCACCTGATGAACCACTTGCTATCATGAAGCCAGACATAGTGTTCTTTGGAGAGAATTTACCTGAGCAGTTCCATCGCGCCATGAAGTATGACAAAAATGAAGTTGATCTCCTTATTGTCATTGGGTCTTCACTGAAAGTAAGACCAGTAGCATTGATTCCAAGTAAGTGACTATCTCCGGTTAACTACTTCTTCCAAAAAAATGTTTCAAAGTAAAATTCTCAGTTAAGAGCTCTAAGAACAGCTAGTGGTTTGATTCAGTGAAGAAACTAGATTAAGTATCTAGTTTTCTAATATGAATGTAAAGCTGGAATGCAAAATGGACATAGCAACAGATTCTTTTTCTACACTCAAGGCAAAGTATAGATCTCAAGGTAATGAAATTATAATCCAAGAAACTACTTTGCTAATACTTGAATGACTTTGTTCTGAGATTAAACTAATTTCTCTCCCTGCTCACAATATGCTTTCAGAATTTCTTGGAAGATTTAGAAAGTAACTGCCTCCTTTTAAAAGAAAAATGTAGAAATATAGTATCAAAAAATCAGATCACATACACGGGGTGTCTGAGCTGCAACTTACTTCAAAGTCAGTACTTCACACTAAATGATACACAGAGGGCATTATATGGTGTATGACCACTTGGATTCTTAGCTTTTAGAAGTGATAAGGAAAACATCTGTGCTATTATACATTATAAAAAAAATGCCCTTCGTGAGGGCTAAGAAAATACCATCACAGGTTATTTATTTGCCTACTGAATGCAAGACTTACTCATACTAAGCAAATTCTCTCCAAGTGCAAGCCTGGGAAGGGCACGTGCTGAGTACCTGCTGTTCACTGGGAACAGCACCGCATCCATGACTTTTGTAGGAACATCCTTTACTTTATAGGGGAGGCAGAGCCTTGTGTTCAGACTGATGGGAAGTGCATAGACGGGAAAGTCAGGATCCACTGCACAAACCATCACTCCACCACTGTCCTGGAAGTGGACTTCATTAGTTGGTTATCTGAGGAATAGATACTAGGTTACCAGACTGGTGGGTTTTGGAGCCTTGAATGTCAGAAATGAGTTGAGCAACCCCGTACAGCATAGGCTGTATCTGTAAATATTTCGACCTAATTAAGGGAATGTCATTTACCAGCAGTATATTCTTTATGTGCACTTAAGTACGTAAGATGGACACACAAGATAAATGGAGTCCTTCTAAGAGGTTATAGTACTAATTTTAATAATCTTTTTAACATTGCTATAGTATTTCTGTGCGTGGATTTCTTAGTGATCGAGTAGAAAGAGACCTTTTATGGGGAAAAAAAGAGGGAAAATCTACATAGGCTACAGTAGGCATAGCACTTCAAACTGCTGTTTTGGTTTTGTTAAATTTAAGACTTGCATTCTTCCAGATCTGTCTTAGTCTTGTTGCACATGAATGTATGAAGACAACTCCGAGAAATCAATTTTTTTAAATAGATCTCTGGTTAAACTGAAATGACTACCTTTAAATTATCTTTTCTATGTATAGGTTCCATCCCCCATGAAGTGCCTCAAATCTTAATTAATAGGGAACCTTTGCCTCATCTACACTTTGATGTGGAGCTTCTTGGAGACTGTGATGTTATTATTAATGAATTATGTCAAAGGCTAGGTAGCGAATATACAAAACTTTGCTACAACTCAGTAAAACTTTCAGAAATAACAGAAAAGCCTCCACGACCGCACAAGGAGCTCGAAATGCACTCATCTGAGCTACCACCTACCCCTTTAAACATTTCAGAAGACTCTAGTTCACCTGAACAAATGACTCCACCGGATACTTCGGTGGTGCCCTCAGAACACCCAGCTGAATGTAAGGTAGAAAACTGTGATCCTGCCTCAGAAACTAAAGGGACCTGCACAGAGGAAAAGCGTCAGGACACACAGACATCTTCTGAAAACCCTGAGAATACTGCTAGTGAATTAATGAACTCTGAAACAATGAAGGAAAATGGAACTACCAATGGAGAAAACAAAGAAAAAAATGAAATAGTGAAGAAGTGCTGGGTAAACAGATCTGCAAAAGAACAGATTAGCAAAAGGCTGGATGGTAAGTGTTAATTTATTTCAGTATTTTGCAGATTTTGACTTAAATGCATATTCTAGACTTACTTTAAAACAATAAATTAAGTTGCCCTTGAGGAAATCAGTGTTTTCTGTGGTTATTTTTCCTCAGACAAGTATTTACATTTTTCATCATTATAGAGTTCATTTCTTTTGGAGAAGCTGATAAGAACACTTTTTGTAATTTAGAATAGGTTTTCTAATCAGTGATTACTAGAAAGCTTCAACCTCCTAAACTCTGATCTAAATATGAAAAATAAATCAGTGCTGCTTACATTTTCAAATGTGCTTTCAGAAAGCATCAGATTGATCCTGGGGTTTTAAGATGCTGGGCACACCATGTCAGAATCCAGTCTGGCAGCCATCTTCTAGGACTGAATGACAAAGTCACGATAAGATTTGAAAAGCAAATCGCACAGTTGGATTTTGAAGTGAACTTTAAACTTTCCAAGAAAGGCTTTGACTATGCAGTCTGTTAACTGACATAAACAAGTAATCACACTAGAAAAATTGGTGCAGATGGAGAACCAGAAATTAAATCGCAACTTGCTAAAGCAAAGGCTGTTTACACTTTGTCAAATACTCTGTGCAGTGGCTTCCAATTCTGCCTTACAACTAATGGCAATCTAGCTGTGAATATAATGTGCACCAATGAAAAATGTTGCTAAATTATAGTTTAAATGCTGTTTTGTGTCAGAGAGAGCGGGGAGAAGGAACGCATAGTTTTCCAATGAAGCACATTACATGCTGTTCCTAATGATACACTGAAGTAAAGGGGTTTCCAATGTAATCTAATTTGTCAGATAAGCTCCACTTTTGAAAATACACCTACGCACTAATCGGAACTTTCTAACCGGAAATCTGCAAGATCTTGTATGAATAATTATTTTAGCTTTTTATTTCTCCCGGGCAACCTGCTCTAGTTGCCCCTGCTTCAGCAGGGGGTTGGATCAGGTGACCTCCAGAGGTTCCTTCCAACCTCAACCATTCTGTGATTACTGACTTTTTAAATTCTGTTTCAGGTACTCAGTATCTATTTTTACCACCAAATCGCTATATTTTCCACGGCGCTGAGGTATACTCAGATTCTGAAGATGATATCATATCTTCTAGCTCTTGTGGGAGTAGTAGTGAAAGTGGCTCGTGTCGTAGTCAGAGCTTAGATGTGGAGGATGAGAGCGAGATTGAAGAGTTTTACAACGGCATAGAAGATGAAGATGCTCCAGAAAGGGAAGAGGATGCTGGATTTGGGGAAGATGGAGTTGAACAAGATACAGTTGATGAATCAGCTTATACAAATGAAGCTGCAGGGAATGATCATCCAACAAGCAACAAGTTGTAAACTGATCACTGACTGGTTACAGGAACTTTCCACCAGCATTAGGAGCTTTGGCATGTCAGAATGAATGTTTACGTCTGAATTTAGAGCAACAAAACCATAAGGATGTAGTGTTTATAAACAACTAAAACAGATTTTCATGCTTAGTTTTTTACCTTTTTCAATAAAATTCTATTACTGCACACTCAACACTAACTCATCTTTTTTTTTTTTTTTAAAGGTACTAGAAATATCTAAGCAATTGTCACTATGTTCACTTCTAAGTCATCTGTCTGATCAGGCATCCATGTATATAATACATATTTTTGCTTAATGAATTTCAGCTTGTATTATTTTTAAACAGTTTTGAAAAAGCCATTGGAATGTTAAACTAATATAAAGGGAACAGCTAATTTAGACCAAAGAATGGTATTTTCACACCTCTTGCTTTGTAACAGTTTGGTTTATTTAAAACCTCCTTATGCTTCTGCTAAACTTTTCAGTCTTGCATAGTCTGTCATTAAACACTGGCATTTTCTAAGACCTACTGTGGCAGCTAATTTTTTTGCTTCAACAGTTATTTTGTATGTTTGAGACATACCTAAATGTGAGTAGATAGTTTAAAAATGGAAACAAGACAGTAAGCACTTGAAAAATCCTACTCTGTTTTTTAGACTGATCAAGAAGTGCTGTGAAAATGCTTAAATTACTGAGTTTAATACTTCCTGTGGACATGAAGCAATGTTGACATTGGCTCCTTAGCAATTACAATACTGGAATACTGGCATTTGAAACAAAATGGATCCCCTATGGTAAAGTTTTCCATGTTGTATACAGAAAGTCAAATACAGTGCAGCTTGCATTAAAAATAATATTTGATAAATTGCCAAGGTTCTAACACGAAAGCTTGGCTGAGTACAGAATAGTGTTCCTACCAGCATGTGAGAAGGTGCAAAAACCAAATCTCTTCCTCTAATACTTAAGGATGTACCATCATCAGGAGCAACTAGGTCAAATATCAAGAGCCTCTGCTTACACTGCTGAGTGGATAAAATACAGATTAATAACCTAACCTGGAAAGATGCTGTTTTGAGGCGATGTTCCAGGTTGGGAAAATAATTTTCCACCTGCTAGCTCTAACATATTAAAAGCGAAGCAGCTACTCAAATTATTACATTGCATATTCAAGTGCTAAGCTGCCTTAAAACTGGATGTTGCAAGTTCTCAAGTGCAGATTGTTTCCAAGCCTTTAGAATTATTTTGTAAAATTGCACAGTGCAGTAGTAAGTGAAACAGCATTTTTATATAAACCACTTTTTCAACATTGGCCCCAATGAACTCTACGATGTAGATTATTCATATACTTTGCTTTAATATTTATTACATTTTGGAATATGTATAGTAGCTGTTCTTTGAACATAAGATACATCAGTTAATAAATATTTAAGAACAGCCTTCTGTATTCATCTAAAAATGTTGGCATGTTGTCTCATTGTCCAAACTTAATACAGCTCTTATTTGGCTACACTAAAGAATGCAATATGTTTAGTTTTCACTTGCATGTCACAATGTATTAGTTTGTGCTCTAGGAGATATTTTAAATTGAATTACTTTGTTTTAAATTATTTTTACAGTGAGGATTGTTTTCTGCTCTTTTATATTGTATATAGTGTCTTTTATGTAATCTACTGGCATATGTTTTGTAGAAGACTGTTTAAAATGACTGGCTATCTTCCTGCAACTTTTGAAATACAAAACCAGTGTTTTATACTCGTACACTCTGTTCTAAAGTCTATTAAAATTGTCATTTGATTTCTGGTTTCTGTTAATTTCTAGTTAGATCCTAAAAACCCAACAAAAGATGCCCTATAAAGTCTTCAGGTATATCCTAGGTGACGTAAGGTATTATATAGTAAATTGCTTTTTCCATCTGCCCCATTAGGGGGAAAAAAAAAAAAAAGCCTGAATAAAGCTAGGCTGCACTCTCCTCAGTAAAGTGATGTCCTAAACCACAATGCAATTTTGTCCGTCAGAAAACTACTTCTTTCCTTTCAAGCCCTACTCTACCTTTAGCTGGATTCACTGAACAACAGTGTCATTCCTGCCCGTATTCCTGCACCTCACAGCTCCTTGCTGCCCTTCTTTACCCAGCCCAGAGCTTTCTTGATTTGGGGACTTGGTGCTTCCACCCCAACCTTCAACAGCCTCGTCCAGGAGCAGCTTTCTGTAGGAATCTGCACCACCAGGAGTTAGGGGCACGTTTAACTGGTTTTCCACCATATAACACTTTACTGTTACCTCTGTACTTCTAAACCACCTGCCCTCAGATATATTGCATATATACATAGGCAAAAAAAAATACTAATTCTAAAACTCACACACTTGAACCTGAAATAAAGTATTAAAAATACTAAGCATTCTTTTTCACAGCTAATGTCTCCTTAACAGTTATTACTGCAAAAGGACTTGAAAACATTTTTCCCGTAGAATAAAACAGTTGCCCCTTTTTCTACATCCGGATAAAGAAGTTTCTTTTTTGCTCTTCCTTGGATCTTTGCCAGTATTTTCTGAACAGAAGAAAAATCCCAGACTAGCATGTCACCTCATTCCTCTGCTTCACGCACTATCCTTTCCCTGCAGTGAAGACATCTTTGAATACTGTGTAAAACAAATCTTGAGGCAACTGATGGGGATGAGGGACCACTTACTATCATGGCTCATTGTTATCCAGAAGGATTCAGCATCTTACACAGACTTCATTTGGAAGCATGGAAGAGGGTGTTCAGTTCCAGTTGTAATTTGCTGGATCTCAAAAAGAGATTACTTCTTTTTCTCAGAATTTGCATTACTACCCTGTGAAAGCATCTTTGCCCTTGTAGTACTTATACTAAAGAGATGTACTGAAAAAAAGCAAGGTACAAGCATTTGTTTAACACTATAATGCCACTCCCCAGCCCACTTTCAGCTTTCTTTGATGTAGTAGATACAATGATGACCTAGCAAAAAGTATTTCAAGTGGTGTGAAAGTAGTTAGTATTTAAAAAGCCTCTAATTTTTTCTGAATGGCCATGTATTCCGTAAGGGTCTACCTTGAATCGAGTACATTTTTAACTTTTTTCATTTATTAAAAATATATGTTTATTAAATGAATGTCAGTAAAGTGCCAAATGGCATCAAATTAGGAGGGGCTGTAAGTGCACAGAATTTGAATGAAACCTGCACTCAGAATAAATCTGAAAATTTGAAAATAGTTTGAGAAAAAGGAAGATGGTTTGGTATCTATGGTTAAATAACTGAATTGGAACAGTCAAGTCTAAAGGCAGCTACAATTATTTGCATAATACACTTACTTACAGAGTGGCTGGGGAGTAAAATCCAGGGCAGAATTTCAAGCTAAAACAACTGGTCACACCTACATAATAAAGGGTTTTGAACCAGCTAACTAATCAAAAAAAGTCATGGGGGCATAACAGTATCCTTCAAATAGTCACTCCGCACTTAGCGGTTTTTAAAAGACAAACAGGTTGCTAGGACTTACTAGGAAAAGTAATAGGTAACGGCGCACGAAGAGGAAAGAGTTATTTGCTCTCACAATGCAAGGCCCCATTCAGCTGAACGCGCAAAAAAGCACAGGAAACAAAGCAAACCACTGCAGATGCTGGAACTGGGTAACTTGCTGCCATAGGACACTGGGGGACCTCAAAGTGGCCTCCAAGAGGAATTGGAGGAATCCAGGTGGGAGAGGTCTACTGAAGCTCCTCAACTTCAGTAGAGGAAGGGGCTTCCAAGAAAGGTTATTTTCCTTTATGCTCTTCCTTAAGCATCTGGACGAGCTACAGGTGGACAGTTTTCACCTCAGATCAATCCAGTACAGCAGTTCTCCGGGGAAATGCAGAGACGGTGCTTCTGGGAGCCGAGGTGCATCTATGTGTACTGGGCATTCTAAACAACAGACTAAGCAAACATTTGTAAGGTACTCCCTAAGCAGGTATTTATGCTGCCTTGGAGACGACGGAAGCAGATACATGACCACAGGTCTTTACGGATTAATTTTCTTAGAAGACACAAATCTGAATGCTCTGTGATGATGAACTGTTTTTTTCTGCTCTTCATCCCTGCAAACCTATCCCCAGACACAGCCCAGCCCCTCACAGCCCAGCCCCTGCACCAGTACCACCTGTGGAGGAGCCACAGACAAAATAACTACACACAGAGTACACATGAAGCTACAGATTTTAGATATTCCTACTAACTGAACACATTTTTGAAAACCACAAAGAAACGCAATTCTGAAGTCCTTAAAAACAACATACAAACATATCTCAGCATTTTTTTTTTCTCCTTTGTGATCATTATTCCTAATACTTTGAAACAGCACAGCACTGCTTCCATGCACAAACCAGCTGAAGGAAAGCATCTTTCCAACAGCGTGCGGGTAGCTCCCAAGGAATCCCTGAGTAACAGAGAACAACGCTCCCACCACCTGGAGCCAACCACCCCGGCACACTGCTGCAGACCACTGCCAGCACCACTTACCACTTCCACAGCAGCACCAGGATTGAGCAGGGGCTCCCAAGGAGGGGTGGAGAGGCCCAGGCTGAGGAACAGCCACGAGGACCTGCCCCCGTCAATGCACCTCAGCTGGTGCAGCACCCAGCTCCGCAGGTGCTTCTGCTGTGCTTTTAAACGTGCTCTTCTGAAAGTGATGGCATTCAAGATAGCTCAGGGAAATCAGGCTACTTAATGAGAGGCTTTTTGCCAGCAAGAAAGTGTTTTAAGGCTGCACTGCATTCTTCAGATGAGCATGGAATGACTGCAGGATGCATCAGTTTTAAGATGGGACACTGCAATGGTGCACAGCTGCACACACAGGTGAGCAGCAGCCCAGCTCAGCTCCCCCCTTGCTGCCTGGGGGTCCAGCAGCTCCACACAAAGGAGCCCTGGGAGGCTCTGGCACCAACTCAGCCCCTGCCCTGTGGCTGCTCTACAGGAGCTGCTACACACCCCAGAGGGGGCTCCATGCAGCAAACTAGCCCAGAAACAGTATGCTAGAGAAGAGGTGCAAGCCTGGTTAAGGTAGCACTGCACTTGTACCCCATCTTAAAAACATCTCCTGGCATTCACTACTGCTCACTGACAGAGAGGAAGTTACAGGAACCCCAAATACCCTACCAAGCCACACTGACCTCTGCCATGCTATTTTTTTTTTTTTCTCCATTAAGCATTAGCACTCCCTGCTGCAGAGCTGCAGCCTGAATGTGGCTGGTGTGTGAACTCCAAGCAGCTGTCGGCCCCTTCCAACTCCTCCCTCACACAAAGGTACCACTGGTCTCTCTTACTTCCTCTCTCACCCTCTCCCTGTGCTCATCACGAGTGTAATCTTGGCACCTGGGAGTGTTTGGATATTCGTACCTTGCCAGTGGACACCCTCAGGCTTGCTGAGACGCAATACATAGTTTCCAGAGTACTCAAGCACTGCTGCTAGGAAGCGCACCTACGTAGCCTCTGTGCAGAATTAAGTCACAAACAATTAAATTAGTTCCAGCTTAAAATCTGGCTGATACTGTTTCTATAGAAAGTTCGGTTTTAGCTACAGCCCACCAACTCTGCCTGTTCTGATAGAAAAGCTGGTATCTGCTCAAAAAAGGGAAGGAAATTCATTTTCACAGTCTCTGCAAAAGTATTTGAAGTCAAATACTTTTGTCTGCACATAGCATTACTATTTTTTTTTCCTCTTACTGAAATGCCTCATGTAATCAGGCATGCTGGGGGAAGCTGTGAGTACCTGTAGAGATTCACAGCCCCTCAGGCATTGCACAGCATGTAGGATTCACATGCTCTGGGCATGACCTGTGGATATGACTAACCTGGAGTCTTGGCGAGATAAAGATCTCCATTAGCACTGCAAACACTGAGCTATACCAAACATACTAGCTCTATAGTTCATATCTGGAACAAGGTTCAGAACCCTCATTTTCTTTTCTAATGATCTGAGGATGGTGAAAAAAATTAAAAAATTCTGTGACCCCAGCTCACACTCCTGGCATCAGCAACATCTTATTTTGGTGTTTTGCCAAAGATCCATACAGTATGTTCAAACCCAAGGGATATAAAGAAACTTGGACTGGCCAGTATATTCTTAATAAGAGAGCGGTAGGTCCGTATATACTAGAACTGTGTAAAAGTATCGCATGCGTGTTATATTGCCATATAAAACGTTTTATATAAAACGTTCCCATTGCAGCCCCAAATGCTATTTTCCCCCAGTTGCTCACATTAAGTGAGCATTTTAAGTTTTACACATTTTAAGTTTTAAGGTAGCAATCCTTCACAAAGATGTTATGACTGTTATCAGAACTAATGCCAATGTAAGTATTAACACCTGCTTCACAGAAGTAACATTATGACTAGTTACTGTTCTACTTCTAATACTACATAAAATTCTTTTACCTTGTTATGTAGATAAAGCCTGCTTTGCAACAGGACACCTGTTTCACTGCACTGAATGAGCTAACACCTGTAAGATAGTCGGGAGTGGTTAGCAGGTATTATCATGCTCTGTAGGACCCAGCTCCGTTTCTTGCAGAGGTAGATAGAAACGAGGCTGAAATTGCAAAAACGTCTCAGGTTAATGCTGTCCCGAGGAACGCGACACTCGCCCTGCTCTGCCAGTGGGCTCTTAATGTGTAATTTAACCAATCATTCAACCCCCACAATGCTTACCAACTTCCACTAAAGTTCCAAGAGTGTAAGAAGTCTGTCTTTCTGATGCTGGAGAAACACTTGCAGCAACATGAAGTAATTGTCACAGCACTTTTAGTCAACAACAACTGTACTTCAAAGACAAAGGACATTTAAAGTACTCTAGCACATCCTAAATTGGGCACCAAAAAATTAGTAAATATTCAATAACTGTGGCTTGAATTCTGTCTTAGACACCCTCATCTACAGAATAAAGCTGTTACTCATCTCAGATGAATACTGATGAATTCAATATAGCAAACAGTCCTACAGGGAAATTAAAAATAAATAGTGCTGAGTTTAGATTATATGCATTAGACTTGGACACGCACAACTGAAGAGCAAAATAATGCACACATCAACTGGGTGTACTGAATGAAGGGTCCCATGGAGGGCAGGGGAGAAACCAGCACTTGTTCATGTGATAATACACAAGGGAAAAAACAAGACAGATAGCTTTACATTAGTCATTTCCTAATTTTTGAATATTTGCCTTCTCAAGCTTGGTATTCCATAATTTTAAAAATTTTATTATTACCTGGTAAAATGAAGGCATAATATTTTTTTCCCCCCTTTCCTTCCTCCATGTATAGTAAGATCAAGCTGCTTTAGCATTTGTCGTTTTCTTGTATTTCACAACAAGGAGAATTTGCGAGCCAGGTAACAAATGTTGGAAAAGATGAAATATGGGCTGCATACAAAGAAATTACTAGAGGTTACACTGCATCAGAATGCTGTAAAAACACAGTATTATGGAAAGAAGAATGCTCTTAACTGCACTGACTGCTTTGTCTATCTACATCTACTGCAAGTAGTCTAACTGCATGTTAAACAATTTATTACAATGAACGAATTTCCCTGCTTTTAAAGTGAGATCTTAGTATCCTAGCTGTATTGTTGATTTAATGCATTCAACTTACCCTCCAATTGAAGAAATATGCATGAAGCAAGCATCTATACACATCAACCAACAAAGGTTTTCATTCAAGTCTTTTATTATAGCTTGAATTTTTTTTCACTGCATTTAAAAATCTAAAAAAAATAAATATTTGTTTCACAGCTGCAAGTCACATATGCATTAACACCACAAAATCTGGAATTTAACCAGAGAAGGAAAGTCAAATCTGGAAGTGTCCAGCTAAGCACAATCGTCTCAGGGCAATTATACTAAAAATAAAATCTTAAGAAAAGGGGAGAGGGGTGTTAAAGAGTTATTTCAAATGCATTTATCTGGAAAAAAGTGAAAATTCTATTAGAAACCATAAACTACACTTTCAGCATTTAAAAAATAAATGTTTAACCTCTTGACAGCAACAACTGTCTGGTGCATCTTTTTCTTTTAATCTGTATTCTTGACACATGGCTGCAGAGGTTCCCAGTGATAAATTAACCTCTTTTATAATTGTGTCCACTTACAGAATCAGTCCTTAAAAAATAAAACAGTGTATTAAGTCAGCTTGTCAATCCATGTATTAAAAATGCCACTGTATGCAGGTGCTTTTTTTTTTTTTTTTTTTAAATCAGCACTAAGTGACTGCTTCATGGAAATTGTTGGATTGTACACTGTGAAGATGAATGTCTTTTAAACAATTACTTCCATTAAGGTTCTTAAAACAAACCAGAAAAATATATCTTCAGAAATCAGAGTAGTCACTTTTTTGTTAAAAGCCATAAAATAAGCTCATATTCAATTACAAGCAATAGAAACCATACTGCTATTGGAACATAATTATTTTATCACAAAAATTTATTATTTACAAAATGAAAAGTTACCAAGTGAATTTATCAGGGAAAGAGTTAGATGTTCTTACTAAGTGATTTGAAAAACTTAAGCAAGTCTCTCATGCACTCACACGCCAAATTATTTGTATAAGGTGAAATGTTAATTCATGTTAGTGAAACTTGACTCCCATTCACAATACTCTAATTTTTATTGTAAGATGGCAAAATCCACATGGTTCTGTACAAGAAAATGTTCCTCATTTTTGTCTTTTTTTTTTTTTTTTGGCTTCCATGAATATCCACACCACTGAACATCTTGCAAATAATCAGTTATATTATCATCTCCATCATTTAATCCACTGAATTTACCACCACAAGAAAGACACAAAAAGTTAGTTTAATGATCCCACATTACACAGAACTCTCATTTCTGAAGTTATACTAAACTGAAACCTTCATAGTGATCTATAGCCTGGATCAGCTTAGATTTTAGGGTTTCTTTATCTGTGTATTTTGGAAGATCAAGAAGATTAAAGCAAGTGTGAGCTACCGGAAGATAACCTTCTCCACCTCCTGTTGGTTGGATGACTAGTTTAAGACACTTCATTCCAAGAATTGGAATACGATCACTGCCTGTCAGAAACACTGCCAAGAAAAAACAAACAAAGTCCTGAAAGTAGTTTAAGACTAAATATCACTTATCCCACATATACAGTTCTAATCATTATTTACAGTTTTCAATTATTTCAGCAGTGGTTAGCTTTTCCCATTGAAATTGTTCAGATAAACTTGAAAAACAAGGAACGACTTAGCCTGATCTCCAGCTTCCACATATAAACTGTAACCCAACAAGTAATGTACAAAGGAGAACATTTCATGTTAGCATATGAAAACAAAGAGTCCCTGATAAAAGCAGAAAATTCTTCCTGCATCAGGATTTGTTACTTAAAATCCACTGGGTATAACTTTATTGCACTTGTGAGCATCTTGTAAATACACTGAATTAGTTGTTCAATAAGAAATTTGTTTGAATTGTAAACTTATCTATGATCTATTCTCAAGAGTTTGTTCACAGGAAGCTTCCATAACTTTGTCTTTCCTTGTACATTTCCCCTCACTCACATCAGTGCCTTGAGGTATTAACAATCAGTTATCACTCCACTGTTCCACTTATGTGCAGTGAAAAAACTGGAGGATGTGAACCTGATGTCAAACCACAGAGAAAAAATTTGAAGTCATCAGACAGATGACACTAGCAGTTTACACTGTTGGGTATTTTTTTATTTTTTATTTTTAAATGCTGCTTTGGTCTACTGTGATCTTATAATCCTCCACCACCCAGAATTATTCAGGGCAACCCCAGCAAAGAATACAGACAAGCTCATAATCAATTGCTTCTACTGTGATTTTTTTTTTCCTGTGTTAATCACACCATTACAGACAAATACTTGCATCTGCCCTCCTATAGCAAGAGCCTGAAATCACAGTGATCCTGTTCAGTTAGCAACTTCTGCAAACTAGCATCAAATACTTACACAAAAACTGTTTCTTCTTCTCCAAAGGCAACTCATGAAAAACCTCCCAGAATATTTTAATCGTAGAATGGTCTGCCCAGTATTCTCCTTTGTATTCTGTATTCTAAAACAAGCAAGAAATGAGGTTATTCCTAGAAATAACAGGATAATGTAGTAACGAAGTATAAAGAATGTGGTTTGTATAAAGGGATACTGCACTGCAAGTGACACATTATTTCTGTTGGTCAGTTTTCTTCAGCTCTTCAGTCTGACTTCAACCATATGGACAGATAGATGTACTCCAAAGCATTTTCAATCCCGATGAAGTTGTAACATAAAATCTCACTGTCAGTTTTAGCAACCAATAATATTTACTTTTATTAGTTGTATGGTTTTTTGTTCACTTTTCTCCTTCTAATATAATAAATTATTTATAGCTGCCTTTTGGTTTTGTGCAATTCTTCTTCTCTATTCCCCCTAAGCCTGATTTCCTTCAGAAATTAGATAGGAAAATTTTAAGCAAGAATATAAATAATATTTTAGTGTCTTCATTTACTGACAACTTAAACCAAAAAGCTGCTCAGTTATGCAGTCTATCCAATCAAGGCTGGAACTCACACTCACCACATTAATGGAGAAAACAGAGCTCAAAAGGACAGAGATTTTGGTTTTGCCTCTCGAAGTTAAAAAAAAATATGAAACAAATAGTTAACTATGGTTTTTACCTTCTCCAATTCTTTCCAATCATAATTTGTGTTCCCAATCACCATTGCCTGCAACTCACTGGGCTGGAAGAGCTGAAGAACTTTACCTCCACATACTTTGTGGAAGCCTGCATGGAATGCGCTGAATAAGGAAGCCACAGATTTATTGAAGATGTAATCCACATATGCATCTACAAAATCTTGCCTGTACAGAGAAGAAAAAATAATTATGTTGAGAGGAGGGGAAAAAAAGGTATGTGTCACCCTTCTATCAATAAAACAGTAGCCATTTCAGTATAGAACACTTCAGAGAAAGTTAAGCAAAAAGGATTTTAAGGTATTATATTCTCTGCTTCATGTTACAGCCATAGTGAAGATGACCCGACTGAAAATGAAAATATACTATAAATGCGTATATATATATATTTTTCTAAGACAGAGCCTGTAATGTGCAACATAAATAACGCTAAGTGTTGTAGATTTTATTTCAGGCACTATGAACACTTATCAGTGTGAACTGATAAGTTTTCACAGTGAACTGGACTGAACGGCAACAAGCTTTTAGGCTTGAATTGCACACAGTGTTCTGAAGCCAACTAGTGTCAAAATAGCTTTTTGTTTGTTTTGCTTTGTTTTTATTAAAAGGATAACTATGTATGCACTGAAGATGAAAATGAACTTCAAGCAGACATTCAAGTCCTACACAATAAAAAAGATCAGGGAAAAGTAGCTAGGATATGGAAAAACCGACAGCCTTATCCGTGCTTCTGTTCTCACAGGAGGAGTTCTCACATCTTGTTGAAAACACCTTCTTCTGCAGCAGTTAGCAGCTAGAATTCCTCAATACAATATTTATTATTTTATTTATTTATTAAATGATCCTAATTAGCACTGTTAGTTTCTACATTGGCAGTGTGACTCCAGTTATACATTACCATTATCATACCAGCACACTTCCTTTATGGAAACTCACGGTATTTGAGTAATATCCACAGAAATTGAATAACATCACCAACAATTTAAAGAACCATCAAAACACATTTTGATGATAATATTTATTAAAGCTGTAGAACGCTCCTTCTCTTCCAGCACTTAATGAGGTATCCATTTTAGGCACTCTGTGTAATACTAACAGTGGAAAGAAAGGTTTCTCCAGAGAAAATTCATAGTAAATTAATTAACATTATTATACTTCATGTTAACATTTTTAAAACTGAATCAAAGATTCGCGGAATATGTGGGTCTTGAGAAACAGGACTTCTTCAGACAACTGGTGATGACAGCGCAGCATACAGTCCATGGGCACCCTAAAAAACTTTTCTTGTCTTTCAACTCCAATTTCACTGTCACTTTGTGACACAACAAACCAACTCTGGAGAACTTAGAAGCTACCATATTTAAGATGAAGTACCATAAATCCTCAGTTGTCAGCCAAGTATTTAAAAAAAAAAAAAAAAAAAAAAGAGAGACAGGTGTAAGTGGTGACTGCAGTTGTTGAATGGTACTGGCATCTTTAGAAAAATTGCTTTGTGTGTGTGTGTGTGTGTGTGTGTGTGTGTGTGTGTTTTCTTTTTTTTCCTTCATTGAAGTTGCTGTCTTGCCCTTACACTTGGAGTTGTGACCTCATGTCTTTCTCTCCCAGTAATGAAAAGTCAGGTGGATGAAGGCACTGTCACTGCATTTATCTATGCACGAGTTTGCTTCCCTCAGAACCTTCTGTCACCACTTTTTCCTCTACAAGGGACCCAGCTACTCACAGAGAATGTTGCCCAAAATACAGAACAGAGATAAGCAGGAACATGCCTAAGGTACATTTTCTCCCTTGTTCCTACCATGCACAGCCTAGGTACATTCTATTCTCATACAGTCTGCCCTTCTCATTTGATTCTCCCTTCATTCAGGGAGAAGTGAAAGCTCATAGAAGACATGATGCTTAAAGAACCAATGGAAATACAATAAAGGAATGGATAGAGAGATAGGAAAGTGACAGTATCCTGCAAAAATGGACACGAGTACCACCAGATATATTCTGTCTATCCTCCAAGAGCAGCAAGGGAACAAAGGGTGGGAGAGTTTGCTTTTATAGATAGAATTACCAGAATCCAGGGAAGAGGGAATAAAACGCCCCCTGTATACTCATTTGACAATGACACTAGATAACAGACTAACTTATCTGCTCTACAAAGGGAAGACTTCTCTGAAATAGTATTTCACATAGGAATAGTTGCCATGTAATGGCATATAGTTTGATGTTTTCATTGTTACTCAGTAACTTCTTGCAGAACCACAACCATTTTTCATCTTCTAAAATGAAGACCATGTAGTCAAAATGTACCCCAAAGAGCTTCAAAATACTTCTAAGGTCAAAGCAAAAGAAGAGGTATTACACACACACTGAGCATAATTAGGTAAGACCCGCAGCAGTTGGTGAATCCCTAAATACAATAGCTGCTCTAACAATATACATGAGAACAACTTGGAAAAACCACCACAGTAGTTTTGCCTCCCATCATTAGTGTAACAGCTTGGCAAACGATATTTATAGCAGCCCAGTTACATTCCCAAAGCAGATAGTAACGCTGAACGACTCTGTGACCCGTAAAACTCACCTATTTTGTTTGACTACAGGAATGTCAGCACCATTAGGAACAAGCTCTTTAATTTCTGTTGTACCAAAATTTTCCACAGTGATCTATTTAAAACAAAAGTATTAATTTTATTTACTGTGTAGAGGACTTCTTCCCATCACTTAGATAACTGCAATGTGAGCAACAGACAAAGATCTTAACATAAGCAGAGAATGCTATAATTCATTGGAAATAGCAGCCAATGCTTTTGTTCAAGCACTCCATCAGAAACAGTTGTAACAGAAAGTACAAGCTTCATAAAAAAAATGCTATGTAAAACTTACAGTAAAATTAAGACAAAATGCTTCCTCTATGTCATCCTCTGGATAGTCCAGCAACTGCTGCATTCCCCTGCAAAATAAATTACAAAGTATTTGTACCAGTGGAAAAAAAAGATGAATTTATCTTCCTGAAGTATTCACTATGTTTTGATAATTCAAGAAGAAAATAAAATTCTTTCTAGTGTTATATTCCAGTTATTAGCTCACTGACTTGCATCCTGTAGTGCAGTGCTGGGAAATCTCAAGCCATTCATGTTGCTTTTAAAAGCTTTTTAAACAAAGCTTTAAAGACAAACAATGGTTTCTCTATTATTTGTACTATTATTTCCTTTTTGTAATCTCCAGGTGTGAAGAGAGATTTATATCCTATTCTCTAGCTAAAGGATTCCCAAGCCAGAGGTGAGAAGTTCTTAATAACTGTTGATGGGCTTTTCCATTAATTTGTTCAATTTCTTCTCGAACCTATGAAATCTTTTCACTTTCACAATAGCGGCAAACACTCACTCCACCACCCCATTTGAAACTCCTGCCTGCTAATTCTATTCAAATCCCCACTCAAGGAAAGACATTTAGCATGTATTTGCTTCTGAAATAAGTAAAAACATTTCCTCCCTTGACTAACTAAGTTGTCCAGAACTAAAACTATGTTCATGCTTAGTTTATAAAATTAATGGCAGAAACTCAAAGCTTTTGAGTTGCAAAGGTTTTTTTGTTTGTTTGTTTCCTAAGTCTTGTAGGATGATAAAAACACAAGACATGAGTACCAAACCCAAACATTTAGAAGCAGGTGTTTAACAATAGCACGTATCCTTGTCTGAAATGGCTAGATGGGTGCAAGTTACTCTGAGCTGCTCATCCTGTTAGTGTGAATATCATGCGTTTTCTTCAAAGTCTCAAAGGAAAATGTTGAATTAAAAATTAATTCCTAGTCTCATTTTTTTTCTTGCTTACCTGCCAACATCTGGCATCAACTCTTTTAAGTCATCCAGGGTTGGCTTCTTATTTAATAGCTTTTTGTATAAAGCCAAAGGGAAGTGAAGGTCTACAATAGTAAAATTATATATTGCTAGCCCACAGACAACACCAATCAAATGAAACAAGTCACTGTCTTCAAAGGTCTAAGAACAGAAAACAAACAAGATAGTTTAAAATAAAGAAGTTATTTTAATCATTTAGAGTGCAGAAAAAAAAGTACGCATGCAGCATATGTGTATATATATATATACATATATATAAATAAAAGCTGAGATACAACATGTTTTGTGCTACAAGTGATGCATGCTTCTGAAACTACTACAGAAAAGATTCTGTTTTTGTCACTGACTTACTATTATACTATTCAGTCCTTATATTTTAATGTAAATGATTTGGAAAGGGGTGCAGTAGAAGGAGGGCTGAGGATCTCACTATTGACTCCCTTGCACTTCACAGCTAAGGCTTAAAACACAAGTGTAGAAACATTAATGTTCAGGTATCAGTGATGCAGCCACTCTAGTCAATGTTTTCCTCTGAAAAAGGACTGAAAAGTCCATCATCAAAACTTTCAAGCAAGTACAACCAGGTGACTACATACAAAATGGACCCATCAATGTGAATGAACGCAGAAAGGTACATTTAACATGCCGCATCATTTTTCTCTGCCACCCCGATTCTGCTCATGGAATTAGTTTACTTTGGCAACACTTCTTCCCTCTGAAGTCATCTGGACTGGGCACAAGTGGTAAGGAGTAAGTGAGGAATGGGGGAAAAAAAAGGAAGGGGAAAGTTTTGATCTAACAAAGACAAAAATAAATACCTTTCAAGATTACTTACTTCAGCTTCTCCTCTTGAAATAAAATTATCACAAATTACTATGTTCATATATTATTAATAAAAATATTGTAAGTTAAAGAAAATTCTTGACTGCCAATTGCACCCTACCTTATCGGAGAACCAAATCAGCCTGGACTCTTCGTAATACCTAAACATTCCATATTTGGGATCTAGCAATTCCCTCATTATGAGCAAAAAAAATTCTTTGCGAACACCTCCAGCATCAACAGCTTCTTCCCCTACAAAAATAACCTGAAACACACACTTCAGTTAGCACAGATTTAAAAACAGAAAGTGAAACATTTGTCCAAAATATATTAATTACTTGCATGCCAGTGAAAGACACTTAGACCAGTATGTATTGGTAATACCTTAAGTGGTTTCTTGTAGTCTACATTCTTTGTTTTCCTTAGGACTTCCACAGCATCTCCTACAATATTGTCTCTCCGCACCATTAATATCAGGCATGGGTTGACAGATTCAAATACTGGCAGAAATAGAGAAGATAAATTCTGCCTGTGAGCCTGATCGACAGCCATCTGGAAAAAAAAAAAAAAAAAAAACCAACCAAACTAAGTATCACTAGGTAACTCTAGATTCCTGTTAATATTAAATGTCCATCACTTATCTTAAAAAGGTCAGAAGACATGAATGTGGATAGCTATTATACTGAATTCACCTAAATTTTCATATTCCTTTAATCCCAGGGAATATTTTTCCTCTACCCGTTAGCTTCATCAATGCTAATATTCAGGGAAGACACAGAATACAGCTTTTGACATTCCAGCTAAAATACTTTGGATAACGGAAGCAAAAACCAAAAAGCAGCCAACTGCCCCCCCACCTTACAACAAAACAAAACACCTGCATTTCCTCTACAGGCAAATGAAGACTAAGGTATTTAATAGAAATCTGCATGAATACAACCATTGACAAGTGACTTTGTTTAATAATTATATAAATATCTAAGGAACTTTTTTCCCTTTCATTGACTGGATGAATTCTTTCAGGTGTTAGCCCATGGTACACAGATACAAACAAAACCAAACAAAAAACAATCTAATTTCAGTGAGATTCCCAAACCCATGAAACCACTAGCTTCCACCATGTACACACTTGGAGAAAAAACAGATCACTCATTTGCATGGAAAAGAGATCGAGTTAGGAACCGCCACCCCTACCCCCCCCC
>VXAA01004402.1:549916-560271 GCA_013399115.1 Anseranas semipalmata | reverse complement strand
CCCCAGCTAAATTCAAAATAAATTAGATCTTTAAAAACAGACTCTTACCTGCATCTGTATGATTGCATCTGTTTGCAGGAGAGTTGTCTTTGCCTGGGCATCAAAAACAAACGGGTATGTGCAAATTGTAACAGGAGTATCTGTTAGCTAGAATGAGAATAACCAAGTCACGACTCTGCTTATTAAAAAAAACAAAACATCCCTATCATGGTTAAAGAAGCCATTACAATAATATTTAATATATGTATTCTACTGAAAAGAGAAAAATCTTTATTCATTGTCAATGCAGGTCCCAAAGCATTTCAGGAAAATAGATGTTCAATTGTTCAGTATTTCAGCAAAAAGCCCACCCCTATTTAGTACATTTTAATTTCACACCTTTTATTACAGCTAGTAGGTATCATCAAACAAGTCCTTGTTTTTAAACTCTGCTCTGAATTTGTTATACAAAGAGTTACATACTTTTGCCCCATAAAAAACTTGTCAGAGTACAGCCATGCCAACTTAAGGCTTTACTCCCAACAGAACGCATCTGATAATCCTTGGCACTCATATTTCTGATTTCCTTACGTTCCGGAAAAGAAATCAGATTACAACCAATCTTACCTCAGATAATCCATGGTTGACATCCTATGACAGCATTTGCACAAAGGCAGCAATAATTAAGATGAAAAAGCAGCATTAGTGTCTGCATTAATTATTCATCTCTGATGTAAAATGAAGAATATTTAGCTACAGCTTCCCCCCACAAAAGAATATTTACTGAAAAATAAATAACCACCATAAACATTTTAATTTATCCACCAAATACAACAATGCCTTTCAACACTCTATATGTCTTTAAGAAGGGAGTATTAGAGTATCAAGTATTCTTGGATACAAAAAAATTAACATTTTAAATGTTTTATTTCCATACATTAAAAATTACATTTGCTTTCACATATGTATTTTAACTCTCAAATGATTACAGCATGTCACATTAAGTTTGATACATTTCTACTCAGTAAAAATGTAAAGACAAAAAAAAAACAATTGGTCATTAAATCTTAAGAATCATTTGGATCTATGATATTGCATATGAGAAAAGAACTGACTTTTGAAATTTGAGACAGACCAATACGTATAGCTAGGACTGGAGTGCTAGCGTGTAGACTTTCAGAACAAGCTAAACTTTGCTAAGAAACTAAGTTATCCATATGGTGCTACATTACCCTTACCCTCTGCTGAAAGCTAAGTCTGCCACCTAGTAGGCAGAAAACACACAAAAAAGGCAAAAAAATTACAAACTAATACATTTTAAATGCGATTATACATATGAGACTCAGAAGTCCAATATGCAGACAGCTATGGCTCAGAAAGTGATGGCCAAAATACCATCATCTGTAAAATCTGCTCTCTCCATATCCTTAATTCCTAAAAGAAACATCAGATTTCAGTAGTCCATTTCTCACAGGCAGATTTATCCAATTTTGTACTACTACTGTATACCTATCATCATTTATTCCTAATCCCCCCCCCCCCCCCCCCCCCCAACTCCTTTATGGAGTATTTGTTACTTAGTAACTTCAGTTTTTCCCCATTCTTCTGTTGTTGAAAACATTGAATTTTTTTCTTCTGAGTTTCTAAGAAACTCTTCTGAATTTTTCATTTCTTTTGTATTTCCTCCTCCACATTTTAGTTAAGGAACTGGACAAACACCTTTGCCTCAAGTTATGACAACAAAAGACACTAGCAAAAGAAATTTTGACTCATTAGTAGTGATTCAATAGGCAAGAAGGGCTTCTTATTGCTTTACAAGCAAGAACACAAGAAACTAGTGGATATGAAGGCAAGAAAAGTCCATCAAAACCATTTATGCAGGCGATAACACTAAGGGCATGGAATTTTTCAGCCCTATAATAAATTAAAGTAATTTTTTCTGCTAAACTTAAAGATGCATAAATGCATGACAAAATAATGATGATTAAGGGAAATTCAGTACTGAGTATTTTCTCACTAATATCAAGCTACTGCTCAATCTTCTGATTTGATTAACAAATGGAGATTTAGATTTCCAATACAAATCAATTTTCCAGCTCTCATTTTCCCAAATCTCAGAATTTTCTTTTCTGATCATGACAAATGTAATTCTGGTTTGTTTACATCCACTTAAAGCATAGTTGCAAAGGTCATCGTCTTTCTAAAATTCTACCACTTCTGTATACTTCACTGGCATGCCCTTCTCTGTTCCAAATATACAATTTGTCTCTTCTGAGGCCTTGCAATATTCTTCCCCACCTTCTACATCTCATTTAGTATACTGCCCCTCTCAGCTACCAACACCAGCCTACATCAAGCTCTGGATACTTTTTCAGAAAAGCCTGGCTGAAACAAATGTCTGTCATGACTATCAATATCAACTCATTATTTCTTTACACTACCCAACCTTCCTGCTCTTGCTATTTTATTTTGTAATTTTATATTCTTTAGTAGACAGGCTTTCTTTTGCTTTGTATTCATAAAACACAGCAAAAGTAGATCTCCCCTGTTCAGGAACTTCTAGCTACTGCTGCAAAGAATTAAATTTAGGTGGCTGAAGCAATCGTATTAACTTACTCTATTCTTTCAAAGCTTCAGTCAAAGAACTGTGTGGCAAAATCTTATCCAACTCACTAGTTCTGTGTACAGTCATTTACTCCCACTCACCACTCTTCTGTTTACAGATCCAAGAATTATTTTACTTCTTATCACTACACTCAAAGTAGAAAATGATGTTAGTTATCTGTCCCCTGTAACTTCCTATTTTGTTTTTAAACTTAGTTTTCCAGGACTGTTTCAGCTTTCTCTATTGAAAACATTGACTGAACCTAGCTTACATAGTAATTCAGGTTATTCTGGATGTTTTCCTATCAAGAGTTATCACTTCCTTAACTGTTCTGATATGGCAAATCTCAACTGACAGGACTCTAAATCACTTTTTAATTGATGGAGTAAAACGTTAAACAGTGTCAGTCCTAAGAATGATACCCTACAAGAAACACACCTATTTAACAATCTTCCTTAGCTAGTACCTGACGTAAGTCAAGTCTGTTCAGTATCAGTGATCTGTGAAGACACTTGCATGAAAATAAAGTGCCCATATTTAGAGAACCTACAGGCTTCTCTAAAGAGACACAACCAAAAGCAAACATGGGGAGGGGAAGGGGGGGATCCACACCCTTACCATTCCAAATACCTGCTGCTGGACCCAGTTGACGTAGTCATTTCTGATATCTATCAAATCTTGTATCTCATGTATATAAAATCTGTCGTACTGTATAACTTGTCCTCTTTCATTTACCTAAAGAAATAAAATTTATTTTTTTTAATCACTTTGCATAACAGTTTTCACAAGGATTTTTTCTGTAGTTTTCACGCATTTGCTACGTCAGTCACAAATACCCATCTACTAAAAAGCATCAGAAAAACAACAGTGCCTACAAACATACAAAAACAAAGATATGGAAACATGGATTATTCACAATCCCATCTAAGCTGCAAAGCAAAATAAAATTAATCAATCATACAATATTGGACAATATAGTGCTGCCACTTTGAAACATGTTATCTCACAGGAACAGTATTTGCTTATGTACAAGTTTAAGAACTACAATTCAAGAACTTTGTTCTTAATTACAATATGGATGCTACTTCTGTTACCTGTGACCAGAGGAACAATTTCTATTTAAAAACATGAAGCTTAGAAAAATAAGAGACATTGAAAAAGCACATTATATAAAGGCTTGTCTCTACAGTGTAACATTAACCCCAAGGCTTCTGTGAGGATTCAATAAATTTACTTTCTTAACATACACTTCTTTTCCCAATGACTGAGAAGCACTGTTAACTGCCAGAACAGAAAGATCGAATTCTGTCTTTAAAAAACGATAATCTAAACTTGCTTTTCTCAAACAACACCCCTACCACCAAATAAACCCAATCCCCTCCCCCAAAACACTAAACAGAAAAAACAAACAAACAAAAGGATGCTACATTTGTGAAATATCCTCGATACCTATCCCCATTTTCCCCCTTTTACTTTAGGCCATAGCAGGTAATTATTAAGAATATACCAATAAACCTACCCTGCTGCCAACTGTTTATAAATGTAACATTTCTACAATGTAACCACATTTAGTCAAAGTTGGGTTTCCAAAAAACAGGAACTTGTAAGAGGAGAGCCAGATTACAATTCTACATTTACCCACAAAGCTTTAATATTAAGACCAACTTCAGCTGTTAAGATTTACAGCTATTGCAAGCCTGAGCAGTGACAGAAATCCTAAAGGCAGCAAAATAGTCACTTATTACACACCAACAGCTTTCCAAATGGGAATCTATACTGGACATTTTTTACTTCCAGAACAAGATGGCTACTGAACAGTCTTATTTCCCAGCCTTAATCTGATAGTCTTCATAAAGAATAAATTAAAAAAAGCTCAGCAAACCAAAGCATAAAATTCCAACTTCCAAAGCAGAAATCTTTTCTGTTTTCCTTGGTGGAATGGGAGGTGTACATATAGCACACAAAGGCCCAATTTAGACATTGTGCTAGATTGTGTGAATACAGTACCTCATTAGCACCTTAAGGAGTGCCTTCAGTGCTCTTTAAGGATGTAAATACAAAACACTGTATGACCAGAATTAACTACAAAGGAAAATAAATGGAGGGCGGGAGGGGGAACTTCAGCAGCAGTTAAATACTACAGCTTCTCAGGGTCCTGATGTACAGTCTGGTCACTCTCGATGATTTGGGCTCTCAATGATTTTTGTTCAAAGTTCATAATTCATAAACATTAATGAATTTAAGTTAAAATACTAACACATTGAATAAACAAATCAAAGAAGAAACGTCTGTCCCGGTAAAACTGTTCAGATCTTGCTCAAAATGCAACTTGCTCTTACCTTCCAATTGTGACCTTACTTGCTATCATTTCAAACTTAAGAGGCAATTCTTTCCAACATACCCTCATAGATGCAATTGATTGGGTCAGTCTGTGTTCCCAAAGAAAATAGATAATTCCATCACCATGTCAGACTGGAATCCAGAATTCCAATGGTTCATAGGTCCAAACAGAACAACTACAAATATTTCTGTAGATGGAAGTCTAAATCTTTAAAACTCTATAGTTATTTAATTTCTTTCAACAACTACACAGCACACAGATGCTGACAAAAACAAAGTAATTGGTTAAAATTGGTGTAAACATACTCTATGCAGTATTTCCAGAACTCTGAAAGCTGTGTGTAGAAAGTTGGTAAATATTCTTCTTTCAGATGGAGGAATGCCAATCTTATACAACTTCAAGAGATGGACCACAACATCCTTGTAGAGTTCCACTATCTTGAGGAATAACGGAGGTTCAAGTACAGACCACCAATTTTCTGTCAAGAAATGGTGAACACATAAATGTAGTACTTGCCACTACAACAGTATGTTAAGCTACTCTTAATTAAAAAACACATTTTATTAGAAAGCACACTTGTCAGTTACCAAAAACTAAGACCAGGTGGGCAAAGAAAGACAAAATATTGACACTTCAATATAAATTCAGTTCTCTACACAGCAAGACTTAGGGAAGCAACAGACTTGCAACTTTAAAATGGTTTTGGTGTATTATTTTACAGTGTAACACCCCTCTCCCCACCCCATTCTGGGATTTAAAACAGCACAAAGCGGGCATTAGCAGCTGACCGTGTGTAAGCATTATTGAAATGGGGACACTCTATAGAGCGAAAAAAAGATAGATACAACAAACTTAAGACAGCAGAAGGCAACTGAAGTAAGTATATGAATGGGTATTTTGAGGTGGAGACAAGCAAGGTAGAAGAATGGGCCAGTGCTTTCAAAGAGACTTCTTTCAAAAAAAAAAGAATGTTTAACACACCGAGAGCGGTGCAAACTTTTAAACAGCAAACTGCTCTTTGTACAGATAATGAAACTTCTATTTCAATGCTCCTACTGTTACACACCAACTCTTTAAATTAAGTCTATTCATCCAAAGTACACAACAGTATCATGAAGTTACTTCTGACATAAAACAGATGGCTCAAACCCTGAAACATTAAGCAAACAGTCCTAATGAGAACAGTGGAAACACTTGTAGTGAAGCAACACAAAAAAGGACCTGCGGTCCAAAGAAATGACTAGTTTGCTTTTCTTTACAGCAAACTCTTTACTGACTGCATACTTTACTCTCACCAAAAACTACTGAAAAGTGCAAAAAGTGGGTTAGAAGCAAAGGCAAAAAAAAAAAAAAAAAAAACCACACCCCAAGGAAGAAAGTATCCTCTTAAAAAAGATACTAACTACAAAGGAAATATTCTGAAATCTCAACTCCTCAAGCTGAATCCCTGGTGAAAGGAGTCACAATAAAAAGGTGTAAGGAAATTAAAAAAAAACTATTCTAAGCTGTATATTTCAAGATCACATCTTAGCATCAGTGAGAAAACATGGATCTCAGAAGAAAAACAGATGCTACAGTCAAAACAAAGACATTTTAACACCTGCTCTGTAGCACTCCTGTAAATTACTTAGTGCTTGTTAGCTGTCTGACCACATAGTTTTCACTTTAAAGTGCAAAGACATGTATCAAATACGCTAAAGTATGTAGTATAAATTCTCCCAAATGGAACGAGTCCAACGATTACAAAACCAGATGAATTCATACGGATGGCCAGCTAGCTCACTCAGAAGCAACAGGATAGGTGTTTTCTTACATATCAAGCAATACCAACCCTTAACTTTCTCACTGAGGAATTCTATAGAACTGTGAATACACAAGCAGGTGTTGTTGAGACCATGTCTTCACTGATGGAATTTCTATATATTTTCATTTGTAGATCCTTAGTTTTAATAGTAAAAAAATCAATTTCTTACCAAGAACTTTCAGAGGAGCTTTTTCTAGGTTCAGAATAGCTGTTCCAAAGGGAATAGCTAAAGTTGTGAAATTGTTTGCATCACTCATCAGTGGGCACTCCGGTAGAGTGAGATACAGCCTCAAAGCTTCCACATCTGGTAAGGAGCTGCTCAGTTTTGGAATAAGGTTCTTTTCCAAACTAGCTGCCACCTACAGTGCATAAAAAAATTCAGTTTGTTTTAATGCGGTTGTGCATTTAAACAAAAATCCACCTAGATAAAAAGTAAACCAGAAAACAATCATCCAGACTTTAATTTAAACTGTATTATATTATTTAATATACTGTCTTGTTTTTGGAATTTAAAATACAGACATAGAATATCCTGGTGTGTTACATTCTGGCACAACACAATACAGTTTTATGTACTTGTAGTTGATATATTATTGAGTAAAGAAAGCTATTAAAAGGGTCAGAGCAAGCATAACAATAGTATTTCTGCATAGGTATAAAGTAAGATGATCCCAAACATAAGGAAAATATGTAGCACAAACCTGTTGTGATATATGAGCATGGTCAGGCTGTATAAGTTTGTGAAATAGTAGTCTAGCAGCATTCATATCAACCCCTGAGAATCTACTGCTCGTTTTGTAATGATCATCATTGCTACAGCAAGAAAAAAAATAGAGAAAGAATGAAACCTGTATTCTTAGCACTCTACAAATTTTCCACTTTGAATTTTTAACCCTATTTACTACGGAATTAAAACGTCAGTGATCACAGTATCAGACACCCATCTCTTACATGACCTTTGAAGCAACTGAAAAAAAAAAAAAAAAAATCTTCTCTTACTGCAAGGCAATCATGTCTTAGATCTTGGCAACCACCGAGATCTAAAACAGCCTGTACAATATATTTCCCTTAAATTATATACAACTTGTGGCTGTTAAGTAATTAGTTTTGCTGGCTTATGTGGCAGCAGCCAGGTGACACACACTTCCAAAAATTGGCAGGAGACATGTTGCATTTGGGCCAGCTGACAAACTACACGCAGTAAAGGAGCCACAAGGTTAAACTGAAAGCATCAGAGTAACATGAAGATGAGGAAACGGTGGGAAGGTGTTTCCTTCGGTGGAAACAAGAGACACTAGGAAGGCAGCCACCATAAGTTCTTCTGTTCACACGAATACTTGTTTAAAAGCATGACCACTTACCTCAAAGCCAAAAAGCTCCCATTCAGGCACCCAGCTGAGGAGAATGTTCCATCAATTTCACTGAAATTGTTCACATGAAAAGAAGTTATTATTTCTTTTGTTTTCTTTTTACAAATTACCATTTTCTATTAAAAATTTTATTTAATCCCTAATGAGTTGCATAGTACATAGGACCTAACTCTGACTTTAATATGACTAAGCATCAGGTAAAACCTCCATTCAAGACTCAACATTTAAGACAGCTAAAAGCAAAGCAAGAGTCTTGCAGTTTGTTTTTCATTTCTTTGCATCCTCCTTTAGTAAGATAGCAGCAATAATCCAAGTTACTCTCATATTCCTTTACACATACTATTATCTAAGCTGTGACAGAGATGGCACAGCGTAAAGGAGCTAAACTACTTGATAAGCATGACAATGAAAGCACAGGAAAAGCTCTGCACGTAATAACACCAGTAATTAGAAATGCCCTTGCTATGTATGTACTAAACCACATTAATGCCCAAATAATAAATACAATTACAGAAGACAACTTACTTCCTCTACAATACTTACTTAGCTATCTCTACAGGAAGTCTTCCAGGTGGGAAAGTCAGCAATCTTTGAATAAATGTTTCATTCACAGTCCAGATCTGCTTCAAAACGTCAGGATACCTGAAATCATCTGGTGGCACCATGTTCTAAATTGTAAAGAAAACAAAGAATCGGGCATATGAAACTGATTTTCAGAAAATCAGTCCTGTGGTTAAGCTCTTTCTCTTCATTGATTGACAATTTGCCTACCCAGACTATTATTGTGAAACAAGCCCAAGGATAAATTTACTATATTATAGCAGTTCTGCACCTGCTATGAAAGCAGAGTAAGCTATCAAACTAAAGATTAGTGTGTTAATTCACACCACGGGTTATTTCATGATAAACTCCCTAAACATACAAGCACTTCGCTAGAAGATGAACACTAAACAAACTTTAGACAAGAGTAGCAAACATCTTCATTCCCTGGTCACTATCAGCCACTTAGTTCACTGTCAGGCTGTGAGCATACAGAAAAGGACCCATTCAATTTTTTGGACAGCTGCTCTCCCACCCCACATCCATCAGACTCCCCTGAGAATGAATCATGTTTCTCTGAACGTTTACTGCATCATCATATGAGTTGCATTTTGATGTGCTACTCACGCTGAATGAATTTGTGAGATTTCTAACAGAAAAGGGGAACAGAAGCAAGAAAACCATTTTGAGTAGGACCATTGGTTCAAGAAGAGGTGGCAAACAGCACCAAAACCAAGGTTAAACTAGGAAAAGGCGACATTTCTCCCGAGATGCAGTCTGACAACATAGCTGACTCAGTATAACGATGAGTAGCTGTTGCCAAAAAAACATTATTTCTGATCCCATCCTCCAGGATCAGAATGAGAAACCCTCTTGCTGTTTTCCTTGGGTCCAGCAGAAGCATCACTTAAACCCACAATGAAACAATTCAGGGAACTGACCTGCCCAAACACTAACTTGAAAAAACAGATTTTGGCTGGCCGAGACCCCTTAGCTGGCAAGGGCACACAAGTCCCAGGAGCACAGTACTTGCATAACTCTGAAAGAATGCAAATTAGCAAACTAAGGAGTACTAAAAAGGATGCTTTTGCATCAAAGTCCATCTATTGCTAATATTTTTTTGTACAGAACCACAATAACTGAACTCATACAGTCATAAGTTTACCTCAATTAATCAGCCAGAATCTAATTCAGTGATTATGAAATTTGCACAGTAATTTTTTTTTTTTATGGGAGGAATTTTAATAGATAAGTTTTGAGCCTATTGCCAGTCTACACTTGCTAAACAAGCTTCTACCAAATACAGAAATAGTTATGAAAACTCAATGAGAACTAGGAATTAGGGGGGGAGGGGGGAATTGTTAATTTTTCACAACCAGAATAGGCTGTGGGAGCAACGGGTTACTGTAAGCTTGACCCGTACTCAGTTTTTCTTGACAACAAATATACTTTTCCCTAAAACCTTACTGTTTCCCTTTGTGTCCTAATTACTTTCTTCACCCCACACTTTCAACTCATGCTGTTTCATTAATCCGTGTGGTCTAAAATCTGCTGGGCTATTATTTGGAAATAGCCCCTGCACAAATCCAGACACATAATCTCATCTTGTTCTTTCCTCCCAAATCATCGTCTAAGAGCATCTCCTTTCCATCACACTCCCACCTCACCAATTCTACTGTCAAGTCCTCCTAGACACCCCCCCCCCCACACCATAAA
>VXAA01004402.1:534431-549902 GCA_013399115.1 Anseranas semipalmata | reverse complement strand
CAGATCAATTCTTGTTCTTCTAAAGAAGGTTATTGTTTTGAGACTAGTATAAAACTATCTCAACATAAACTATGTCACCACTTCTCATTTTTAGCAAAAAGTCAGCTCCATTTGTTTCCTCATCACTGAGGAATGCTATTTTGACTGAGCACCGGAACAGGCTGCCCAGAGAGGTTGTGGAGTCTCCCTCCTTGGAGGTATTCAAAAGCCACCAGGACGTGGTGCTGGGCACGCTGCTGTAGGTGGCCCTGCTTGAGCAGGGGGGTTGGACCAGACGGACCCAGAGGTCCCTGCCAACCTCAATCACTCTGATTCTGTGAAAAGGAAAGAAGGGCATGCATTCATGACCCAGGAAAAAAGCTTGTGCCAAAAAGCCTCGTGAGTTCACTGACAGCTAACACTCATTAAACGGGATCTAAGTCCTCTTGTTGCTAAATGGACACAAAGTCTTGTGCTTCCATACTCTAAAACTTTACAGTGTAGTTCTGCATCTTCAATATGAAAATCTCTTAAAATGCATCCGAAAAAATGAAATTCAGCTTTGGTTCCAAAGTATATTTAATTTGTTACCTGTGGATAAAAGTAGTGTGCAAAACTTTGGTCCCCACCAGAGAAAATTCTCTTTACACAATAATACTGCTCGCTATCTGCAAGAATAAAAAAGCAGGCAACTGAAAATGTGAATTTGAAAAACACTCAAGACACTGCAATCAACACACTCAATTAAGGAAATGGTTCCTTCGTTATGCAACCTTGCTGTAGGCAGATCTTTGCAATGCAATAGTTAAAACTACTTTTAATGGAGGTAAACACTAACAGCTCTGAGTGTTAGCTCCAGTGCTAACAAAGCACCTAACCCAACAGCAAAGCACGTAATTGTTGCAAGCATTTCTTACAGCAGAAATGGACTTTAGAAAATAGAGCACAGTGAAAACAAACTGTTTGGAAGAAAGTAATTATATTCCTTATTTAGTTTAAATCTCAAGATCTGATAAACACTTATAAAGGAACAGGAATACTAAAAGTAAATACACCAGGTGTTGCTTACCTGTGGGTTTCAGGCATTGAGTACTATAAGGAAGCCAGTTCCCTTTTACTGTGAAGGGACTTTTCCTATTACTGGTTGTTCCTGTACCTAATTGCCCATTACCTCCGAGTCCAAAAGAATAAATTCTTCCAGATGAAGGAACAAACGCAGTAGTGTGCTGCCTAGCGGAAACAAAATTAAATAACAAGAACCTAAGCATCATAACATGCTTTGTGCAGGCCAACCTAAGAATCTTGTTAAACAGTATGTTCAAAGTCTCATCAAACACTCCACATCTTGACTGGCAATGCACTGTCACTGCCAATACTGCCAGTATGTAACATTCCATTTTCATGGAAACATTCAGGGACTGGAGTTGCCAGGTTTTGCCTTGAACACCTGCCTAGCCACATTCTGACCTTTAGAACATATCTCCGGACGTTCTGAAATTTGCATTTTCTACCAGACTGGCTGCATCCCCTTTTCTTTACCTCAACTCTAGATGCCCCCTCTCCTATCATCCACCTGAGAAGAACCAGTATTGAGTTCATGTAAACTATTAGAAGTGAATGGGTCCAATCAATGCCAACCAAACTGCCAGAAAGAAAGGATTACATATTTTTTAACCCAAAAAACAAAATATGCCTATCTCTTCAAAAATTACGTTGCCTCCCCCATTTTGTCTTCTTGGAATGCAATTCTTTGAACAAGGACATTTTCATCTGTGTTGACAGTTTTCCCCCATTTCTTCGGTGCTATTATAACATACACCATAAAAACAGAAACAAAACAAACAAAAAAAACACTAGGAACTGAAGTGCAGTAGTTTTACAGGTATTTAAAAAAATGAGTTATGTTTCCAAATTTTACTTATCCTCAGAGAAGCGCATGAACCTCCCCAAACACCCTGTCTTTAATAGTGAATGGTGAAGTGACAGTAATAAACAGGACCTGATTATTAACATTTTCAGTTTAGAGAATCAGAGCTCTCAAATAGTGCAACTTCCTTTAGTTCTTCCACTGAATGTTTTCAAAACCCCAGTAAGTGTCTAAATATCTTTTGCTACAGACTTATCTTCCCTAACCACAAAGGTTAAGAAAAAACGTGCTTCATATTGGCACATATATATGAAGTTTTATGCAAAACAAGTTATTTATAAGACTCACAGTACTAGCACAGAGTAGATCTTACCTGCCACAAGTGATTTGTGTGACAACACTTCCCATAAGTTCGAAAACTTTCCTTGGGTTTATCTCATGGCTGGTAGAGTTATGACCCAACTGACCATAGCCTCCAGCTCCAAATGTAAAAACCCCACCTTCCTAAACAAATAAATTATGTGGATTAAAAAAATAGATATAATAGTATATATAATATAATAGTATATCTTGGATCAAAAAAAAAATATCAGAAACAGGGGTTTAATAAATTACCTTGTCTGATAATTTTGGAATTGCAGGGAAAGGATAGAAAATACATTTGCTCAAGAGGGCCCTGAGACACAGATGGAGCACAAGGTAATTGCAGTTATGAGAATGTGGCATAGCTATCAAGTATTACCTTAATCGTGTTAAATCTCGTTCTTGTAATGTCCACATTTGTATACAATAGTCCTGTCATTAACTTGTGTTATTAATAGACACAAATCCTTGTTTTTTCCTCTTTTCCAGTTTTCTTGATGAACTCTAATGGTATATAAACTCATACTATTAAGAAGTATACACTTTGGCTTTTAAATCCTGAATATAAATTTTAAAACAAACACCAAATAGGAACCTGCCCTCCTCAGACAGATGATGCAGAGTATGACTGAAATAGCCAGCTTCATTATTTGAAATGACAAACCAGAAAATTTCAACACTGTTGTAAGGCAAGTCATTTTTAGAAGTGTTTTTGATTAATTTATCAAGAAATTAACCAAAAACTTTAATGAACGAATATTAAATCAGAAACATTTTCATAAATTATACAACTTACCTTACAACAACTTTGAAACTTTCCATTTTGAAATGCTTTGAAACTGTAAAGCTGTTTCAATTCTACTCTGCATCAGACTGGACCTCTGCTGGAAATCATCATTAAAATGGCAGCATCCGCTGAGAAAAAACAACAGCCTCATTCACTGAATCAGGATAACAAACAGTGACAGGTTTTTCTGAATTTCAGAAGGACTTGAGAAATGCTCACACACATACACAGTACTGTCTACAAGAGATATAAATCAAGACCCCTGGTTCTGCAAGGCCGATCATGCAAGGGAAAAATGGACCTATATAAATAGGTAACAAATTTGTAGAATTTACAGTAAATTCAGTATCTTAATTGAGTCCATCAGCTTTAAAAAAAAAAAGTTTAAAGTTAAATTCCATATATTAAAAAGGGAAAAACATCTAGAATGTAAGTTACTGTTTTCTTTACATTCTCTATTTCCATAGCCTTGCACAATACATAAATATCCATTTCAGGATTGCAAAGTTGCCACGTCTTTTCCAGTCAAAGCAAGAGAATATTTTATGACAAAAAATAATCGTTTGTGAACAGTTTTTTCCTTCCACTGTAGAACCTTAAGCTTGTATAAGTAACAGAGGTATGGCCATACTTAGGCAGACTACATTCTTCAAAACTTTCATTTGTCACAGGGTAAAAATTGAAAACATGCATTAAAAAGTGTACATTATTCCCCAAGAGAAAGCAAATAGATTTTCTTCAGAAAAAAAACACCATTAAAAATAGTTACTTCAAAGATTCCAACACCTTCTACAACAATGTTCTGAATACAGAATCAGAAAATAAATGAATATTTAGTCACTTGTCCAAATCTTAATTGGTCAGAATTCTTTTCTACTACTATTTATAATAAGTTCAAAATATTCTGTTTATAAATTGACGCATTTTATCAAGAGTGATGAACAAAAGGAAACATCAGAATATTAACAAATACTGATTTATACCTAAAAGTTGAATTCAAGTATCAGAACACAGGAAGGTACAGGAGTCAATTGTTTAAAAAATGATGTGTATGTACTATTTTACCCACCACAAAATAAGGGTACTTATCACTTGATGCTTGAAATGCACTATCCATCACTACGATGAGTATAAGAAAGAGCTCTAGCACTACATTCTATGTTCCTCCTTAAAGTTTCCAAACCTTAAACAAACATGAGACTCCAGATTATGCATTTAGCCAACGGTTATATATACAGCAACTTGGCACGTTTAAGCTCTCCAACTATTTTGATCGATTCCTATATCTCTGTATGAACAGGCTGCACTGACACAGAATACATGCTCTTTCTTCCCCCCCTCGCCCCCCCAGTTGGCCATAAAATAAAAATGACCAACTTTTCATAGAACCTCACACTCTAATACTTTCTACTGGATTATGTAAATCTTCAATTTCTTCTGTCTGTTTGCCAGTAGCATGTAAGTAGCAAATTGCAATTCAATAACTCCTAACAACTACACACACACCCCAATCCTTCCAGATTGTAATTTAAATTCAAAATTAACTTGGTCTGCTCAGTGATAAAAACAATGCTAGAGGCGTTACAATCAGATAACAGCTAATCTCTTTAGCATACTCTAATGTAAATTTCAATACCTGCACAGTTTTAATAATGCAACACGCACTGCTTATCAAAAATGCCTTATTCTGTATGCTCACCTTTACCACATCAGACAAAAATCTAAAACTACAGAAAGACTTCTTGCATTGGTAAGTTTTTGTTTTTGTTTTTTTTTTTCCCCAAATATTTAACCGTTCTTCCAGTGCTTCCTCAATTTCATCCAACAAACTCTGAAGAAATTTTATGTGGAATTTTATTTGTTATTTCCTAGTCAGGTAGCATCTTCTCCTGAAAACACTCAAAATCAAAGCATAAGCATATCTTTAAATATCGTACCTTTGTAAGGGCAGCAGTATGATCTTCTCCACAACATATGTGAACGACCTTCTGAGTTCGCAGTGACTTCAGCAGGGTAGGAACATACCTGTCTGAGAGGTTTAATACAGCAGTAGATTGCTTATTTTGAAAACAGAAATCAGAAAACAAATACTTTTGCCCATTCATTCTCATTTAGTTCCAAACAAACAAGCATTTTACATTTGTTAACAGAACACAATCACTGTGACTGAGTTTATACATCTTTGATGGAAACCTTACTAGAGAAAAACAGAGAACTACTATACTGAAATATATTGTAGCAAATAGCCTCATTTTTCACTAGCATCTGCCATTAGCCATGAGAAAAGAAAAGAAGTAACAGATGTTTTGAGTTGTTTATGTGCTTCATGATTTTAAAGGGTTCCAGTAAGTTGGTATGAGTTGGTCATAGTTCAGTATTACTAAATATGTAATAGAATGGAACACTGAATAGTTAGGAGGCACAACTAACTTCCCTCTGGTGCTGCAACAAATCAACTCTGTCATCCAGTTGCACAACAGCAATATTTCCTAAATGTTAATGCCTAAAAGTCTGTCAGATACACAAAGATGTCTGGAGAAGACCCTATCTAGACATAAGAAAAAATGGATTTTACTGAAAAGTGATGCTGTATAAAAATTTAGTCATATATTTTTCCAAAGAGAATACAGAATCAACTGAAAATTCCCACGAAAATGTGATTTCATGGGAAAATCACATGAAGTATGTGATTTTCTTATTACATGAGTGTTGCCAGATTTAAAGCATGAATTCAGACACACATTTTAACTGCAACGTATTTTTCTGATTTTAAAGGGTGTTGAGAACAAAGAATCAGTGAGAAAGCATGAGTTCATGAAACTAGCTATAGGTTGTTCTATAACTAGCTGTATACTGAGGGAATCTGACATCATATACTCCCATCTTGGAGTCCTGTGCCCCGATGGTGTATATATAACATAATACAACTAACAAAGAAACAAACCTTTGTCTAACCTAACTACTTTTTTTTTTTTTTTTTTTTTAATTGTTAATGACTATTGACATCCTAGCAGAGGAAATTTTGGAAATGGTTAGCTGAAAATCATGAACGATTATCAGAAGTGGCCCGAGAGAGGTCAATATCCACACAGTGGTAACAAAACATGAAGACACCTTAAACGTCCTTACTAAGGAAAACCAAATAGTTTTAGTACTTTATTGCTTTTGTCCAGCAGTTAAATCTACATAAAACTCAGTTTGAACTGTAGCTACCGCATAGTATCTTAATTCAATCCCGCTCAGAAAGCCTAAGTCACAGAAAAATCTAGAGCAAGGAAAGAAAAAAAAGCCAAGCCAGCTAGAATTTCAACATAATGCTGTCAGAATTTTCACTACAAAATTGCAGGGGGGAGGAGGGGGCACTGTGCCTCCCTTATATAATCTCACATGATATTGGCACTATCAGACAATATTCAACAAAGGTTTGTCTGCTCCTTTCTAAGAATACTGGTATCTTTAGATTCACAAACCCAACACCTTCTTCAGCATGAAGTTTTACTGTATTAATGCTCACTTACCATTGTCATCATTAAGACCCAGCTGCCCAAATTTGTTGCGTCCCCATCCAAAAATGGCTCCAGAAAGAGTTAATACAAAACTATGAGCTCCTCCTGCTGCAATCTGTGCAAAAGGGATTCCCAGCAGCGACTTAATCACATGTGGGGAGTTTTGTTTTTTATACTCGTAACCTAAGCCCAGCTGGCCATATTTATTTTGTCCCCAGGAAAACACTTCACTTCCTGTTTAAAAACAAACAAACAATAAATACAACTAATGTAATTTAATTCTATAAAGATTATTTACTGTAAGAGAAACTAAAAGTGAAGTTAGGCAGTTACTCTTCAAACATTTTTGAGTCTGCAAATGCATACAAATCACTGAACAGACTCATACACTTTTCAAGCTAAGTGTTCTCCTGTAATTTGCAGGTTTCAAACCAAATATTTAAATCACGTTCAAAACCCTCAACACTGCTCTTAACTTTCCGGTTTCAGCAATGCCAGATAAACCGTGCTTAGTTATTATTAAGCAAAATGCTCTTCAACTGGGAGTTCCACTACTGTACATATTTTTATGCAGAGATCTTGTCAAAGTTGCATTCTGGACATGCAAAAACTTCCAATTTCCAATCACAAGTCTCATTTAAGCTTTTATATGGTAACATACTTATCTTTCCACATACAATTAGGTTTTAAAATATTGTATTAAATATATGATTGAAGCACAAAGTAAAAAAAAATGTATTTTGAAGAATCATGAATCAGAGGGCTATTTATGTTAATATTACCTCCAAAGAAGAAAATGTTTTGATGAACAACAAATGTTTTATCAAGGTATTTACTGTCCTAAGGATGAACACCTAATCACAAAGATATTTTGCTTTCGCTGATGCGATAAGTTTCAAACAGTAATGCTACCTATGTTCCTTTCATCTCCATTTTACCAATGACAGTGTTTATCAAGATAGAAAACGATGAGATCCATCCCATGAGATACACGGTCACCCAGACTGTATTTATGTTAAAAAAAAAAAAAAAAAAAAAAAAATTACAAAAANNAAAAAAAAAAAAAAATTGCTCAGTGCAAAAACAATCTTCTTAACACCAAAGAAATCCTATGCCAATCATACTTATAATCACATGAACCAATCTGTCTGATCAATAGTCTCATAGACCTGAAAATATTACGAAGTCCCCTCTCAAGCTGTTCAATTCAAGTAAGTTCACACCATTTTCCTCCCTGTGTGGGTCTACTGTAAGGCCATAACTGTGACTGACCTTGATACTCTAAGTATTTCTGCAGGTTCTCTTAAAACCAGAAAGAAAAAAATACAGCACGTGATGAACTAAAACATACAGCTGCAAATCCATGAATTGGTAACGGGACTCTTCAGTGGTGTTGTACTCAAAGCATTAAAGTATTTAAAACACTGAGTGATTTTTAAATAACAAAGTCCTATTAAATTCTTGTACCTTTGACCAGCAGAACACCTAGAAGTACAACTCTGTTACTGAACACATTCTATTGCTGCTCTTAATTCAGACAAAGGGTTATTTTTATATCCCAACCTACATAACCTGAAAACAAAGGAATGTCACTAGATTATAAGGGGCAAATATACCAGTGAATACAGAATGGCACAGAAAACCTTTAATACAAGCCCACGAAAAGTTATGCACAGAATCAAGGGACATATAGTCAGTATAAATTATGTATAAAAAAAACACAGCATACAATTAATACCCCTCCAGTTTATGTAGCTTATATTTTGCAACACATTGTTAAGAAACACTGTCAAACATTACAATTTTTTTTGTAATGTGTGTGTGCGCGCACGTGTGCATGTGCGTTTTCTCTTAACAGACTGTGTTTTTCCATGGTGGAAATTAATCCTGTCCAGCAGCCACTTCTTTCAAAAGTTTTGGCCATAACTCTATTTTGTCACAATAAAAACAAACGTGAGGCAAGTTTAAATTCATTTTCATCTTCATTTCCAGACAGCTGTATTTGTTAGACATGCAATACAAGCAAGGCCAACTAAGTATGTTCTCAGAGCCCCAGAAAAGTTTTGAGAACACATGCTTAAACCTTTCAAAATGTGGGTTATAATAGTGTATTACATTTTAACTGTAAAATCACCAACAAAACAGAGGCTTTGCAATAGAAAAGCAGATGAGGAAGTCATTTCCTGCAAGCCTCAGTAACTTGGAAGTTACAGGCTAAAATAAAAGACTAGTGACAAAGCAGTATGCTAGCGAGATGAAAGAGATGGAAGAAGGAGAGAAACATCAATGAATGAAAGAAGGAAATTACCTGAAAGCAAGATGATTAAAAAAAAAAAATCAAAAAAGCACAAGACAAAAGAAAGCAGAATAACCAACACTACCTTTGTTTGTAAATTTATTTTTTAAATTTAAGTTTCAGTGAAGTGGAATGTTGAAAACTTTAGAATTACCAGGTAAGAAACTAGACGAAACTTCAAAAGAATCTCGCTTACCTTTTGAGAGTGCAAGTGAGTGATAATAACCACAAGCAACTTGCACAATTTGGATCTCTGATAAGCTTTTAATATTTCTATTGGGGTAAGAAAACAGAGAAGGAATTAAGCTACTAGGTCATGGTATGAAATCTAAAGTCACATCAAATGGTAACAAAAAACAAGCGCATCCTTTTCACTGAAGTATATATGAAACTAATTTAAATATCCTGACTTTAAATAAAAGCTATTTAGTAAAGTAAAAAACTTCTTCTTTGTTAACACGTTCAATGATAGGTTCTGTTTTACTTTCAAATTAACTAATTCAGTAAAAAAACATAACGAAGAATTAGGGAGGTTCGTGTACTTCAAAGACGCTAGGAAGGAGATGTCACACAGCTGAATGGAGGCAATGAATACAGGAAGCAAGAAGAAAGTCTCTTACTTATTAGTTTTCAAAAGAAAAAAGGTTTTACAATGTGTTACTCTTCTTTACATCAATATTGGATATAAAGACTGAATTACATTCTGTTAAAATTTGAACAACGATTTTTTTAATCTCGGTATACTAACATTAACTTCAATCAAAACTCTGCTTACGGAGCCGGCAGATATCACACAATATTATCAAGAAGTTGCAAATACATATATAAAGCTGCATTAAATTTATTACACTTTCAATTTTTGATGAGAAAACCAGGAGTTTCTAAAAGACCTATGGACTTTTAAATTTGAGACAAAAATAACCTTTATATTAGTTATTTCTATCCTTCATATTTATACATCACAAATAGGCATGGCCAAGTTATATATGACTCGTGTTCTGAGGAATTGTTACTTGTGCGTGCTTCTTTCTATGTCAAAAACAAAAATACCCACCCATACTCCTTTTGCAACAACTTCCACTCTTAGTAGATGACGATTAAAAACAAAAACTAACCAAGCAGACCCACACCACACTTCTCACATAAGCTGACTTTTTCAGCACGGAAATAAACAGTCTGAGGCATGCAAGTGCCACAGCTAAAATATACTTCCTAATGTGTGTTTTTAATTATAACATCCGAATAGCCTAACCAATGTGATTTAAGTACATTTTTTTCAAAGAAAATAACTTTATTATATACTTATTGCTTTTAACCTGGGCACTCTGATGCATTCCTCTGTTCCAGGCAAGCCAAGCTGTCCATCAGTAGCCAGACCCCAAGCATATACCTGACCCTTGTCATTTAATGCAAGAGTGTGGGCTTCTCCACATGATACAGCCACAATATTTTGGGCATCCAGTGCACCAACATGCTCTAAGAAAACAAGAAAAGAAGTCAGTTAATTGTTTAAAAAAAAAAAAAAAGGGGGGGAAAAAAAGGCAACCAACAAACTAATGTTGTCCATGACATTTAGACAGTTACAGTCATTTATCTACTAGATATCCATTGAAATGACACCAAAGTAACCCTACAATTCTGCCAAAATATCCTTAATTTAAAATTATAAACATGCTGTTCTAGGAGAAGTTAAATTTGCCACCCAAACAGGAAGAGTTTCTGGAATTAACTTAGAGCAGTTTCTGTGGTTTTTAATGGTTTCTCCTAACCTTGCCATCTGAAAATGAGTAAAGAAACTCAATTAACATTAAGGTCAAATAGATTACTGTCAAATGACTACATGTGTAGACATTATGTAAGTGGAAAACATTCCACCACAATGAATTAAATTCACCTATTCATTATTAACAAAAAAAACCTGCAAAACAAGGCAGGGCAAATTAAAGACTAAAGCTACTGATTTTGCAATTAGCTAAACAATGTCCTCTTTATAATGCAAAATACTGTAGAAACAGATCCTAAAGCTTAATTTTTCTAGATACACCCTGCACACCTCTGAAAAGCAAACAATAAAGTACCTGTGATTTTTTCCAGTAGCCTGCATCAGTACCTTTGAATACATTTGAATGCATTTGTTTTTGTGCTTATGACTTGTGATCAGAAGTCTAACATTTTCATTTCAGGAACAATAAGGGGGAAAAATATCACTGGAGTCTGTCATTACAGCTGGAATTTTCAACAGTTCCCATAAATAAGAGCCTGCTTGGACATTTTATGCCCAATCTTCAAACATGAAAATTCTATTCCTGCCTAAGAATCACACACCACTGGAAAAGCCTGGGTATCATCACTAGAACACACTGTAAACACAGCCCAGCGCAGCCTAAGTCAGTTTCAAAACAGTAGTTAACAATATCTGCAACATGACAGACACTTAGTTTCCAAAATAAAATTAAAAGAGGCAGCAGACATGAGTTCATTTTGCTAACAGCTGGTCTTATTAAAGAGGTAACCACCCCAATTTAGCCCATTAAGGCCTTCAGAGCTCTGCCAGTGGAAGAAGTCATGTACGCACTTTCTAGTTCAGGCAACACCATGCAGATTAGTGCAGAGTATCTTCACTGGCTGCTAAATTAGCCAGGCTGACTTTGCCTAATATGGATTAAGAAACCAATCCCTGCGGCAAGCAGAGCTTTGAGAGCAGGAGAGAGGTAAAGCACAGCTAAATAGCATCACTGGTGACACTAAGGGGGCAAAGATGAGCAGTCGGTGACGAAAGCATCTTTGGTTAGCAGAACTACATCCAAAAGAGAACATCCACCCATTTGCAAAGCTACTGAACCTCTTTAGACTAAAATTATCCCAAAGCACCGACTTCACATTGTAACACTCAACAGTATGGTCAGTAATCTCTTGATGCAAGAAAAAATTAGAGAAGGACATCACAATCCTCATGACTGCTGTCTGAGCATGTTAAAAAAAAGATTTATGGTGGGTGTTTGCCCACTACATATGAAGCCTCATAGAGGGCTGTTTTAAAAAACAAAATTAAAAGTCAGATTTCTTATACTAGTTTTTAGATTTAAAAGACAATTCAGTATCGTTTTCAAGGTGGTAACAGGTATTCAGAGCAAGTTTGACAAGTTGAGTTTCTATTCATGTTCATGAAACAGGGTTACACAGAATTAAAGTTTTTCCAGTTTTAATATGCATTTACTGTTTCCCAACAGAAGTCCAAAAAAGTTCTGAAAGTTACGTATCAACTGAATGAAAAATCTTTACTTGGCACCAGATTCAAAACTCTGAACAAAGAAGAACTATTAAAATATTGCATAATAGAGGTACTGTCTTGTTTCCATTTGAACTGTTTGTATCAATTATTGTGCCAAGTAACTTGCAAAATTGCTATCAAAGCAATTAGAATAAACTCTTACTAAGCCTTTTCAGCTTGCTTACGTGATGCTTTAATACTGTCAGAAGCACTGTTCCACATCTCTCAGTAGCATGCAGATATGACTCACAAGCACAGCTCTGAAGGGAGCCCATGTGCACACTCCTCTGCAGTCCCTACAAGATGTTTACCCACTTCTGCTAGAAAGCTGCACTAGCAAGAAGCAGAAACACGCATATAACACAGGCAGGAAGAAAAAAGCCCAAGGAAGTTTTGCACTGCATCCTTCAGACTTTTCCAAATCCTATTTCTATAACAGTGTCTATGTGTACAAGTCTTCTATCAGAAGTTTTATTTTTAGTTCTTAAAAAGAGCAAATAAATCACGCTACTTTAATCAGACCTGCTCTACATCATATATTGGACTGTTAAAAACACACAGCATGCTTCTCAACCGTGGTATGCCAAACATTCATTTCCACCATATTCCAGTAGCCAAACCCATCCATATAGTACGATGCTAATCCCTGTATTGAAGCAGGTCATCTGCCCTTGGGATTAAAGCCTGCTAAAGAGTCTTCCACAGCCCTATGTAAAGCAATTCCATACTGGAAACAAAAATTAGTGGCACTGTCCAGCTGCACGGCAGGCAAAAATATGGGGACGCAGCCATGTGATCCAAGCAAGGGAATGCTTTTTAAGTTTAAAATATGTCCATTCTTGGAAGAACTACCGTGCACACAATTCAGCACACACAAAAACACCGACAACCTTCAGCTTGATGTAGCATAATGAAACAAAAAACACATACTCAAATACACGTATGCTTTACGATTGATTACTTCTAAACTTACCGGGTCTTTTCCTGGCTTTTTCATGCCCTAGTTGTCCTAGATCATTGCATCCACATGTATAAACAGTCCCATCATCCAGGACAAAAACAGTGTGTCTCAATCCACACCCTACATCTCTGACCTTTTTATTTAAGAAAAAGTCACTTTTTCTAGGTTCTAAAACAATCTCTTCATCAATTCCACCCAGCCCAAGCTGTCCAAACGATGCATTTCCCCAGCACAACATGTTTATGCTCTTGATCGCAGATCTTCCAGCTTCACTCTTCTAGAAATTTCCTTCTGTGTAGCTGTTCAAGAAAAGGAAAACATACCGTTTTTCAGTATTGTCCCTAAAGTTTATTATCTCTTATATAGCATGTAATCCACAAGTTCACTTTCAATATATCAAGATATTGAATTACTGAATGATTTTCAAAGGTATGATTTACTTCCTTAGACAATATTTACATTAACTGCAGTAAGATGCTTTCCTTCCCATTTCAAATTTCAGTTTTAAGATCACAGAATCACAGAACCATTTACGTTGGAAAAGACCTCCAAGATCATCCAGTCCAACCTTTAACCTAACATTACCAAGTCCTCCACTAAACAACGTCACTAAGCTCTACATCTAAAAGTCTTTTGAATACCTCCAGGGATGGTAACTCAGCCACTTCCCTGGGCAGCCTATTCCACTATCTCACAACCCTTTCAGTAAAGAAGTTTTTCCTAATATCCAATCTAAACCTCCCCTGGTGCAGGTCCTCAGTTTTATTAAAGTTTGTTTCAAAAATTTTAAATATTATTCTTTGTAAAATTTATTTAATTCCTTATCTAGAACTACTCAAATGATAATCACCACCAATTCTAGCGAGCCAGAGGAAAAGACCCCAAATGTCTTCTAAGGAGACAGTGCAGGCTAATTAATTAACACAAGGAGTTGCATGGCTCCAGAAAGCTCTGTGTATGGCTTTGAGATGATTCCCAAAACCAACACTTGACTCACAGCTTGGAAAAAATTGGTCAGCTCTGATCAATCCAGTTACACAACACGAAGAATAAAATGATGTGTCAATCATTATATTTAAACAACTGAGTCAACTAAGCTTACATTTCAAAAGAAAATATATATGATAGTCCCAATCTTGAACTAGATTTAACGCAGGCTACAGCTTCACAGTTACTTCTGCAGCAACAGGAAGCCGCACAGGCAGTGTCATCCATGCAAACTCTCATCCCTAACTAACATGCCAAGATTGCAAGTAACAGCATTTATGCTGACAGACTTTGTACCTCTTTGGAAGGGATACAAAGCTACATTTCCCTCTCATTTTCACTATTTTAGATGGTAAAGAGCTTATGATGATACTCGCTATTACTTGTATCACACCTCCATGACAGGAAGTTTCCCCATATTTTCAGAGCAGTTTAGGAATCAGTGCAATACAGTGTAAAATCACTATAAATCTTCATCTGCAATCATTAGCAGGAAGACAGCATGAGTAACGTAATTTGGAATACAATGCATGACAAAAGCACTCAGTCTTATATTCTGCAAGGTCATAACACGTATAAATTGCCTAAATATAATACTGCTCAGAGAATCCAGACGTCAATTAGCACCAAAGTGTTACATAAGCCAATGAACAGCAGAATTCCTGCCAGCACAAGATGAGCTATTTTTCTTTGCAAAAGTCAAAATACAGTAAGCAAGATGCCTCTTTTTATGATCTCATGAAAAAGAAACAAACAACCAAACAGCTTAAAATATATTGCATTCTGTTTACCTATCTCAGGAGATGACGCATGATCAAATAGTTCCCTAGCTATATCCTACCACGTTCAGAAGGGGACATCAAAACGAAGACGTCTTTGGTTAAGACATAGCTATGCAACAGCAACTTTCACACATCCATAAGAGTGACTGCAACGCAAGCTTCAACCTGCAACACAAGAAGTTAGGAAAGATGTATGACTACAGTGCTCCAAGACTTCCACAGGCAAGATTGATCTCTGGTTGGGAAAAAAGAAAGTTTCTCCTCTCTACTAGAACAGACAGATATTTCCACGGAAGATTCGTTTGTTTGAGCAGCCCCTACCCAAAAAAGTTTTGGACTTTCACCTCAGCCCCCAGCAGTGCTTCTTCCCCGCATGGAGTCACGTAAGCCGACTCACGTTGTCAGCTGCAGGAAACTACTATGCGTGACGTCAGAAGCCGCCCAGCGCTGACACCAAACACAGAAAGTGAGGGGAACCCACGACTCCCCGCTAGCGCCGGACGAGTGCCGGGGCTCCAGGGCGGGTCCGGACGCCTCCCGCAGGCTGGAGCGCACCGCGGCGTTGCCGGAGAGGCGCGCTGACGCGCTCAGAGCCACCCAGCCGCAGGCTGCGCAGCCGGCCACCCCGCGGCCGGCCGCACACGTTCCCGCCCGTTCCGAGTCCCCCCGGAG
>VXAA01004402.1:415642-533670 GCA_013399115.1 Anseranas semipalmata | reverse complement strand
GGTGCCGGTCTCGCTGGCGTCCGGGGACGGTCGGGGTGCCTGAGAGAGGCCCGGAGGAAGGCTGCGCTGTCGGGCTGCGAAGAGTCCGAGCGAGGAGCTCGCAACAAAAGCGGGGCGTAGGAGAGCGCTCGCGGAATGCCGAGCCGCGGAGACGGCGGCACTTCCCGGCGCTGCTGCTGGGGGCCGCCCGGAAGGGAGCAGAGCCGGGGGGCTGCGGGGGTGCTGCCGCCGCCTCGCGTACGCGCTCCGGGGTGATGGGTGCAGCTCTGCTTGTTGGACGTGAATGCAGAAAAATAAACCGGCTCTCAAACGTGACGAGTGGTGCCGTCACTGCGTTGCGCCTCGCCTTTTAAATCAAGAGTTAAAACTACCGAGTGCGTCCTGGGGCGAACCGCGCCGTGTGCGGTTGCTGACAGGGTGCTGTGGTGGCACGTTCCCGCTTTGTTGCGGGGGGGCTGAGAGGCTCGGCTGCGTGCTGCTGCTCCTTCTTGATCCACACAGGTCTGCAGAAGCCTCTGCTTGATCTCCGAGGGCAGGAAAAGATCGCGATCAGTGAGCGGGATGGAAGCGGATCCCCGGGAGAAGCAGAACACGCCGTTCCTCATACTCCGATTACCTGCCGTCAAACTTCTGACGCCACCGGGTGCTTCCCTCAGGCCAATCCCGATGGCACTGCTGCAGCGTGAGGAAGCGGTGTCAGCGCCACGCTTGCCACTGTCTAATGCTTAAGGGAGATGGATAGGTTTAGTGGGCTTGATTCCAAAAATGGAGATTTCACTCTGTTCTGGAAGCTGTATTTCACAGGTAACATTCAGGTTACTAGCTCTTCCCAGTGTCAAAGCAAGGGGAGCATGTTAAAGCACTTGTTTGCACTAAACATGTATCTCTGTGGAGCAACAGAATACAAGTTAACTCAGTAGAAGCATTTTTTAGTCTTTTTTTGTTGTTTCCCTAGGATTTTGCTTAGTACTGGGAGGAAAATCCACTGCAATTTGTGTAAGTAAGTGGACCAGACTGGGAATCCAAATGCAAATTCCTTGTTTAGCAGCCTCCCTGCAGTAGTTCAGCAATCCAGGTTTATGTAGGTCAGGAAGTAAAAAGAGCCAGAACCCCGTATACTTCACAGTAAGTGATTTTGCAAACTATGGTAAGAAAGGTGATATGTTTGATGTCATTTTGCTCTCTAATGGAAGATTTTTGTTTGTTTGTTTGTTTGTTTTAAAAAGCAAGCAAATGGGATATCTTGGTCCAGACATTAAATATTTCTTTGTATCTAAATAGGTAGGACTCCAAGACTCCACAGGACTTCTCAGGACTTGTGGTTCTAATTTATCAGTAAAGATCCAAACCAGAACTATTAAATTCATGCACAGAGGAAATAAGATAGCTGCATAGCTGACAAAGCCTAAGTGACGTAGCACCTTTCAGGGTGGCAAATACCCAGGTTTGTTGTTTAAAGGAGGGATGCTAGCGATTTGCCTTTTCCATTCTGCATGCAAGAATGGAAAGTTAGCAGTAGCTGTTATACATAGCAAATGGAAGAAAACATTTTATTCATTATCTTCTACTCTTCCTTTTTCCTTTATATATCATAGAATATACGGAGTTGGAAGGGACCCACAGGGATCATTGAGTCCAACTCCTGGCTCCATACAGGACCACCCAAAAATCAAGCCATGTGTCTGAGAGCGTTGTCCACCAGGACAGTAACTGTGAATAATTACTCTGTGAAGGAGATTTTAAATATTAAGTCATTCATTGTGCAATGTGTCCTCTGACCAGCGTGTGGAGATATGTCCATGTACTTGAAGATAACATTAATATGCCCAGTGCAATTTTTACATAGAAAAGTATTTTGATATAACTGGCCTAACACATTAAATAAGAAACATAGAAAGCATGAAACAATATACAATGTTATCCCACAAATCTCACCTTCCTTGTTTAACAGACATAGCTATTTTATTTAAAAGAATTCTTTTTGTCCCAAAATCACATTAATGCAAGTTATATAATTCCAATGTGCCTTTTTTGAAATAAAGTATAAACTGTATTTTTGTTCCACTTCCTACCTAGCTTGAGATTATTTTTTTTCTGTGCCAGATGAGCCATATCCTGCCTATGTTAATGCCTTGAGAAAGCCCCTTCCTTCATGGGGCTAACGATACACACACAGTGGGGGAAAGGGAGTGCCACATCACTGCTCGGACTCCCTGCCACTCAGTACAACCAATTCTGCATCCATTGGCATAAAATCTGCCTAACTGTGGTTCCACAGTGGCAGCGGTCAAGAGAACCACAGATGAGCGTGCTTGCACCTCAACATTCCCAATGTCTGTTCTAGTACTTGTAAAAAAAACAGTATTTTGCAGTGATGCAAAATCCAGTGAAAACAAGAAATGTAAATCTAGTTAACTGCAGGGAAGGGATTTATTTCTCCTAAATGCCTTAGCATAGAGGGCTTCCTATTACAGTTGCACAGTCTTCTTATTGATGGTCATAACAAGCAGGAAACTATTTTCAGTTGTGCTGCCATTGTTAAAATAGCAATGCTTGGTTACTGCCTGGTGATTGCTGTCAGCACAATTGTTTTTTTAATTTGTACCCCAGTTAATCACCTATTCAGACAACACAAAAATGAAAAAAAAAATCATACAGAATGTTAACTAATATATACATTGTTTTGATACTGGAAAATATCATTCAGTTAATCTACATGTTTTTGAGGCTACTGTGTTATGGAATAAAACTTTCTGTATAGTGAATCCAGGTATGGACTCTGCTCTCTGCCTCCATTTTCTCCTGGCAACAGTCAGTACATACTTTTTAAACATTAATTCCTCATTTCAAACCACTTTGTTTTATACTCTGATGTATCACAGAGGATGGAAAATAGAAATGTGTGTCCAGAACAGCTGATAACATGAAATTAGAGATGTCAGCATTTTGCCGTGAGAAATTGCCAACCTTTGTGAGAAGCCTTTGTGTGTACAGTATTCTTGATTAAGACAAAGGAAAGGCTTTAGAATGCAAATAGCCTTACAAACAAGGTACAGACAGACTTTTTTATGCCATTTCAGTTTTCCATTTTATCCTGATATTTTTCACAATATCAATATTTGGATGTTAGTGAATTGATGAATGTGCCTATGGAGGCAGACATAACTCACACATACACATTTTATATGCTCTGCTACATCATAGCTGAGCACGTTTTAGTTCCCTGTCTGCCCACCCTGCATATTGTAGTGATTCTAGTTAGCTCAAATTTAAATGTGCTTATCAGTAAGACCAATTATTTATTAACTGATGGCAATATAGTGAAAAAAATGAACAGTTTTTGACTCATTTGTGAATGTAAATCACTACATAAATACCAAATCTAAAATACTGCAAATGCTGTGTCTAACTTGAGGCATCTAATTAAGGGAGTTTCTCATTAGAAGCACGGGAGTCACACCTTCAAACAAGATAAGCAAGAACAAAAGGCTGCAACACTGCATTCCCTTCAACCCCTCAGGCCACAAAATATAGCTAAAATAGCCAAAAGAATGCTATTCATAGGATGACAGATGTAAAGAAAATGGAAAAGCAGTGAAGGACAACCATGAATGCTGGACAGGAAGACTACAATGAAGGGAACAACCTGACCTTTGCATTAGGTATGCAGCTCTTGTGCTCACAAACTTCTGCGTGGATCCGATATCCCCAAGCCCACACAAAGAGCAGCTGGGACTCGAGCAACTACCCCATTTCCTGGCAGTGTGGCAAAAGCTGCACAAGTGCCTGGTCACCTGCAGGCTGGGGCTGAAGATGCTGAACATTTTCAAGCATCCCACACAGAGGACTAGGAGTGCAGCCCTTTCCCACATGTGACACGTTCTCCTCCTAGTGCTCTGATGTTTCGCACTATTACATTAATTTTTCTATTATATAAGAATAGAACAGCAGGCTACTTACTAACCGCACACCAGGAAATTCCCGTGTAATCTTTTGGGGGGTTTTTTGGCTTAAGTATTGTATGCTGAGACACCAATTCCCATGTTATTAAACTGGGCTTTTGGTCAGGCTGAAATACTGAACTTTGATTTCTAAGGTGCACTCCTCTAGAAATACATGATCAATAATTGTGCCAGTTCTGCCCTGCCGAGACCAATTTGAGAACACAGTGAACCTCAGCTTATGAAATAGCAGCTCCAAGTGGTGCCACATGCTGCTGATTCTGACATGACACTGTGTCTTTGCACGGCAGGATGATGAAGCGCCCTAAAATTAGCCTTCTTACTATTTTGTAAAGAGCAAGCAGAAAGGTAGCAGCCTGCACTGAGGAGAACAAAGAGGCACAGGAGAGGACCAGAACTGAGGCTCACACACAGGCAGGTCCCCACACTTCATGGTGAGCATTCTTGGCTTCTTTGCAAATTTCCATGTTGGATTGTTTAGTGTATGTTCTTATCCCAAGCACAGGGTGACCTGACTGTGAAAAAAGAAAGGTGATCATGCAAATGGAGGTGGGGCGGGGGGATCTGTTCTCTCAGGGGGCTTGGGAAACAGCAGAGGGAAAAACTAACAGTGAAAACAACAGAGATGGTCTCTTTTCTTAGAGGTGGTGGAGGGAGGATGACTGGCATTTAATTCACAGAATGAAGCTTGTTGTTAATGGAATAGAATTGGGAATGGAAGAAAAAATAGTCCTGGCATGGGAAGCAGAAATACCATGATACAGCCCCCTCTCTCTGTTGAGCTAGACTGAATTTTTCCAGACATTCAGCTCTCCTTCCACCCCATTTCTTGGGCTTCACAAGGAGTAAGATCTGAGAGAAAAAATCTTCAAGGCAGTGGGAAGGTATGCATGTATGTGTTTGGGTATGAGAGTAAAGGAAAAGGTTCTGAACCAGCAAGAAATTTGCAGATGAGGGAAAAAAACAAAAAACAAAAAACTAAAAACTGTAAGGAACCATGTGAGTATCAGAGGGCACAACAGGCAAAACATCAAACGGATGTTAGGGCTGATTGCTAGGAGAGAAGTGGACACAGCATGTGTCTCTAGGAAGCAGAGAATTCAACCATCAGCTCAGTGTAATAGTCTGTGGCCCTGTGCCTACACGATTGCCAGGATGTTCTGTTTTCTCTATTCCTATGAAATAGGTAGAATGGGAAGAATAGATGGGAGTAAAATAATTAATTCTGAGGCATAAACCGTGACCAGTATGTTCAAACTGCATGCTGCTGTTTCTGCTAAGAGTTTGTTCTCGAAAATATGGGAATGTTTTGTAACAGGGATATTTATGTTTGGTAAAGATGGTTGGACAGTACTCTTTGCAGCTTTCACGATTTAATTCAGGATAAGACTCACGATTTCAGATGTGTTACTGAAACCCAGAGGGGCATGATACTTCAAGATCTATTTTGGTGCAGTTAGCAACCAATGTTTGGTATAGCATGGGCTGAAATGTGGTGTCAAAGTGGCAGTGAACCTGTGCCATTTGTATCAACTTCAGTGTAGGAGATCTCTGCTCAAAAAAACGGATTAAATATTCACAGTGGATGAAGACTCTTGGACAGATGGAAAATTAGATTTTTCTTGCAGAGGTTGTTAAGAGGCTCCCCGGAAACTATATGTAAGCAGTCAGAGATTGGAGTCCTTGAAAGAACTTAACTCTGAATTTCCTATGATGTGAGTCTCAACCTTACCATCAGAATAGAAGAATTCCAAAAATTTTCGTATGATTTTGGAGAGAGAAGCAAAGTAAACTGCATAAGATGAGCAATCAAGCCCTCATAACTATATGAAAAAAATGGAATCTCTACTGCTTCCAAGTGCATAATTCATATGTAGATAAACTTACTGCCTGCTCATGTTCCTGGAGGTCTTGCATCTCGATACTTACTGTTTGTTTGTTTATTTGGTCTGTCAGCATACAAAAAAATGGGTTCAATTTAAAACTTCACCCTTGTAAGGGGAGGCCAAAGCAACTATGTATCATTTTCAAGCAGAAAGGGTAGAGCAGCCACCTGTGCCAAACCTCCATTGCATTGAGCTGGCATTTTTTCCTAGGATATTGAGGGTGGTATCAGTAATTAATCACCCATGTCTGATTGATGAAGACTTTCCTGTCGTTAATGTCAGCAAGACACTAGGACACCACTAAATATGATCACTGATCCCAAAGAGAAATGATTGTTTGAGGGGTACTGAATAGTCCCCACTTAACACGTGTATTTCCTTACTTTCATAAAAGAACAATACAGGGCTACTTCCAGCTTCTGAGCAGGGTTCTAGAGCAGCAAAATGACCCTTAAACATACATAGACATAAATTTGAGAGTAATCCTAGGGCTTGGATCCCTGGGGATTCAAGAGAGATTGTCCCCGAGACTCTCTTAGGAAAACACACAGCATTTCCACACTATCAAACTGAGACATAGCAGCTTCTGTACACCCCATGGCCCAGTGGAGACATCCAAAACCATACACATTGCCAGCAGGAAAATCAGCTTGAAACTCCAATTTCATCGCAAAACACTTCCACAACATTTTTTAGCTTGTAAATTTGTAAAAAATATTGTGCCCAGTGTGATAAAACTTTTGCAAATACAAACAATTCAATACAAACAGTATTGTATGCTGATAAGCATACCGCAGACTCAGACAGCTAAACACTCTTTAACGAACAGTATAAATATCACAAATTAAATTCCTTTCAGTATAACATTTTTTTTAATAACATGAATAAAATTAATAATTAATAATTAATGCTTATTTGGCCTGATGGCCAAGTGGTTGTTTTGTAATAAACGGTATCAGGATTAAAAGTCACTTTTCCTGAGAAGCAAATGACATGTGATCTTTGTATTTTCTCCTGGCCTCTTGTTCAAGTTTGAGCCTCTAAATAGATCATCACCATTATAAACCTGCTTGGGTTATCTTCTGAGTTTATAGTAACCATAGGCATTAAAACAGTCTGTTTATAACCATAATAATCCCTACTGGCTTCCCTGCAGAATTGTAATAGACGTGAACTAAGAAGTGTTTTGTTTATAACCAGTACAACTAGTCATAATTTCCAGTGAGTTATACCAGCGATGATCTCTTAAGAATCTAGGGTTTGGGATTACAATGTCTGTACTTATGGAATTTTTTATCTGATGGCTAAGATTTAGTTTAGAATATTTAATAGCAATACATAAAATTCTGAAGTCTTCACTTTTACAGTTGTTCCTATGTACCGTTAGTTTTACAGCTAATTTTGACTGGATACAAAACTCACTATTCGCCCCAACAACACTAAAACAAATAGTTATAATATTAATTTTCCTGATGTTTTCTAACAAAATCACAAGTTAAAAGAAATACTATTTGACAAACAGAATTATTTCTTTAAAAATATATACATTTACATATCTTAAACTGAAATTTAAAAGCTCAAGAAATTAGCAAGAAAAGTTATCTTTATAGCTATATTTCAAGTATAATTTTTTAAATATTTGAAAAATTAAAGATTCAAATAATTAAAGATTCAAAGCAAAGATTCAAAGACTACGACTTACCTCTGCCATAATTTCTTTGGACATACAGTGATAAACATAAAAAGAATAAAACCTGAAACTAATACATTAATTGTCACATATTTTCTGATGTAAACACTTAGATGCAACAAATCCTGCATCTCGGGATCTAGACCAGAGAGATTTTCATTTCTTTGCAAAAGAAATGAAGGTTTTTCCTTGCTCCACGTGAGAGGACAGCAAGTATTTCAGGATTAGGAAGAACATACATAGGAAGTACATAAACAGTTTCTTATGCTTTTCAAATTCAGGAAAGGAAACAATACTGCTTGGAGCATTGTTATCTCTCCTTAAGAGTTTCAGTAACAAAATCAGAGGGAGCCCATGGAAGGGTACAGGAAGTAGCCATATCTGCAAGGTAGAGACTATTACTAGTCTTCTTATTATTGTTATCCTTGTTCTTGGGGATCAAAATATTCATTGGTTCTTAGATTTTTAAACTTTATTATCTTGACTAAAGCTGGGAAAACTCTGGAAGTTCCTCCCATTGAGTTCTTTCTCTTGGCCTTCCCTGGCCAATAATCAAAGCTGTCATTTTCCCTGCTGCCTTTTCCTGTAGGTCACAACCTCAGATGGTAATTTTTTTCTCAATGGAACTCAATGGAACTAATGCCAGTTTAACCTAGTTAAGCCTTGAATGGATTTACATCACTGCTCAACAAAAACACAACTGAGTATGTCAAGTATGAAAATATACATGCTTATACTCCTTTTATGCAGAGCAGTCAGCAAATTAAGATGAATTTCACATCAGTTCTATCCACGACAACACGGTATCAGCAGTTTTGGCTCCCCTTCATGCTCCAGCCACGACTTAAACTTCTCTATGCACTCCAACACTTTAAATCTTATTTAACAGCTCAATACACAACAAAACAAACCCTCTCTGTACAGTAGGAACAGTTTTCATATACGATACCCTTGGGTTATAAGCATGATTGAGACTTTCTAAAGTCTCGTTAAAATAAGTCTTTTGATTTTCAAAAAATGGTGATGATTCAAAGATACAGGTGACTGCCTCTAGTCACCTAAATGTCAAAATCTTGGCAAATATCAAGTTATATAAACAACCCAAATGAGAATACACAACTGGATCTGCACAGGCAATCCCGTAGCTTTTCAACAAATATGTAAGAAAATTGAAAGTATGTGTTTTTAACTATTTAAAGATGTAAGTTTGGTCTTCATATCCTGTCTCAGAATTTCCTAACCAGTAAATACTTCTTTACAAAATACGTTTTCTTGATTTACCCTGTTTTCCTGATTTAACACTAAGCATGTGGTTTAAAAGCACTGTCTAAAATTTAGTTCAAGCTTTAAAATTTTCACAGCCCCATACCATCAATTAAGCATACCATAAAAGGCTTTTTGTGCTTTAAAAGGCCTTTACTAATTAAATTAAATGAAAAATACTTACCATAATATTTGCATTTTCTTTCCTAGTGTCAATTTGGAGTTTTCCAATATTCTTTCTAAAGCAAAAAGAAGTGAGGCATTTAAAAAAGCATTTTCAAAGGCATGCTAGGCGTAAAGAAAATTCCTTTTTATAACTTGTGTGATAGCACATGGCATTACTGTATGTCACAGATGTACCAGTTGGTCTAAACCTGGCTTGTAATACACATGGTTTATCAGATCAGAATATATTTTCAATCCTGTGATATATCTTTTGACTCCTTCCACTGGGTAAATTGATATTTTGACTGTTTGGAAACTACACAGTTCTAGAGACTGACAACCGCATGAGCAGAACCACTGGATTAAATGTGGCCTGGGAAAGTGGTCATAACTATTTCCGATTACTAGGTGATTTCTTTGAAACGCATTAGAGGTCTTACTTAGTTTCATAATAGGAAAAGTATATCCTCCTCTCTTTCTCTTGCTCTTTCTCTCACTCTCTGTCTTAAGTACTTATGAAAAAAACACATTCGGAACAGTTAACAATTTGCACAACCAGTCAGTATGAACAGAATGGCCAGTATCTCGTTCTACTGTTGTACCGAAGTAATTTTCTGTGATCCTTACTTTGGTAAGTGAGCTTACATTACCTGAATATCACTTGTTCTTTAGCTAGACAGAGTGTTTCAGATACTGCTGGTGTTTAATATGCTGTTACTAACCAATGACTTGAATTCTCATATCTGTCCATTCTGAAAGTTTGCTTGTGTTTTGACAAATATATATATATTATTTTAAAATTAATTCTGTCAGTAACATTGTATCCTAAAAAAAAAATCTTTTTTTGAAGCGTCATTAGTATCTATAGATGTAATTGTTGCAGTGCATTTTCACACACATTTTCACAAATGATGTTATAATGCTAGTCAGTTTAAAATTACAATGAAGAAAGCAACATTTAAAGTAGGAAGGTGACTCAGTGGCCTGAGGGAAGGAGTTCCAGACAGATGAGGCAGCACAACGGAAAGAGTGCCAGAATAATTGGGAGGGATTGGTAAACTGATCTCAAGTGAGTATAATAAGATGACACACTGAAGTGCTGGTAAAATATTAACTATTTCTCATAGCAGTCACCTAATGAGATTCAGAGCTTGGGAATGATATCCTAGTTATGTTTTCATTAAAAAATGGCACTGCTTCAATATAAAGGAGGAAAACTTTAGAAGCCTTAGAACTTCTACAGAAGTTGTTTCCTTCCCTTGTCTGTACAAGCAGACAGCAGGGCAGAGTCAATGCTTTTGAATGCTATTCACAAGGGGTCAAATAATAGCAGCTAGCACTCATCCCCTCAGCTACAACCAGACTACACCAGGCCCCTAACCCCATGGGCCACTATTTCATTTACAGCCATGCTTTTCCACCATGCTGCCACCATGTGTCTCAATCATAGGTTCCATGTAAGTGTGGATATAGAATCTCTTCCCCAGCTGTAGACCTTCAGACAGGCCTGTCTGAAGCATCTATTAGAAGCATCTATAGATGGACTCCCAGTGAAGTCTCTCGGTTCTTTAGGGATTTTGGAATTTCTTTGTAAGTAGCCTGGACAAAATTCTGCTTTCAGTTCTAGATGTGCAATGCCATTTAAGTTATAAGAATAAGGACTGCACTGTAAACCATTGTTTGACAAATATGTAATTGGAATAGGGACTACATGGTTACAAAATACACCTCACTAGACTGACTCTTAATCCAATTTTAAAAGTACAGCCCATAATGCATTGTTGTGTTAATCTCAACCTAAAGTCAAAAGGCATTCATGTGTATGACCCTGTCACTGGACAACATTAAGCGGTTAACAAAGGCAAACACTGTAGATGTCATATCTGCTTAATATCAACCACAGAAACAACTACCATGAAAATTATTTTAAAACTTTTAATGCAATACAGAAGGAGAAAAAGTTCAAATACTCAAAATATAAAGTTTATAATATGGCTTTCCCTGTAGCAACTGTCCCTTTTCCTTCAGACGAAGGCAACAAAATACCTCCACTATCTTTATCATTCTAACTGACAATCTGTTCAACTTGGTATTAATAATGGCTATAAACAACCTTTTTAGATGTTTGCAATATTTATGTTCTAAAGAAAGGTAAAGAAACTAATGGAAATGGATAGATTTGTAGCTGCTAGGGTCTAACCCTTTTTTATCTGAACAACAAATTAGACAAGCCACAAAAAGGGGGAGTACAAAACCCAGAAAAGAACAGCAAAAGTCAGAACACAGTGTTTGGCTTAGTGCCGTTTCTTACATATAATCTGAGGAAAACAAGTCCAGTCCATCCTTGTGTTGGCTGCACAAAGATCTGGCAAACCTGTACCAGCATCAGACTTGAGTTGGTGCCAACGGCTGCTCTCTTAGTTGGAGGCCTGAAACAACATAGTGAAGTAAGTCTTCTCTGGTAAGCCAGACAAGTGGTTCTTATCGTTCAAGTGGTTCAATGGTTCTTATTGAAAACAAGAGAAGGAAAGGTATGAAAGACAAGAAATAAAGTGAGGAAATAAAAGAAGAAAGGGATTGAGAGGGTCACAGTAGGAATGCAAACCTTACAAAGTACATAGTGCCCCTGATTAAGTGAAGACAGTAGACTGGCATTGTCTACGGACTGTTTTGGACTAGACATGCCTTGCAATCAGGACAGTGAAATCCTATAGTATCAGATAAGATCCTGTAGTATCTGAGCATGCTGGGAGTAGTAACCCTGACTGTAAATCTCACACCTTGCAGTCAAGCTGTTTTTTTGGTATCTTAGCACTTCCATATAGAGCTCATGCGCTTTATATTTGAACCACACACAATCCACTTTAAAATTTGAATGCTAGCAAATTAAAGAACCCAGGTGCTTGTGGGATGTTGTTGAGATATCCTAACTTAAAAAAAAAAAAAAAAAGAAATTCCCTTGCAAAAAGTAAGAATCTAGGAGAAACTAGTAAAATATTAAGTCTACATTGAATAGTAAAATGTGAATACTTTTTGTTAACTCTTTTGTACAACAGGCATCTTTGCAACTTGACCACGATATTTTAAAGGCTAATATTAAAAAGGTAGTATAGTACAAAGGATAATATAGCACAAGAAAGAAAAGATCATAATTTGAAATAAAGACTCAGTGTTCTTCATTTTTTCAAGGCAGGGAATCCAACTTAAAGAGACACTTTCAAAATTGTGTAAAAGTTTTTCTACAAAAAAGGTGGATTACCAATCCCCTTTTACAACTGTCACCTATAGCGTAAATTATTTCTTGTTCTGGGGATTATTTCTATTATTTTATAGAAATAACATTTCTATATAGAGATAACATTTTTCAGCTGTACCATTTCTACCATATCAAAGCAAAATACTGTTATTTTGTATTTATTGATTCATTTCAAAAAACAAATACATAGAACACTGGATGAAACTGGATGAAACTCGAAGAAGATTGTAGTTCTGTGTGGATGACTGAAAGATTGCTTTCATTGTTGTGGCTATAACTAACTCTTGGAAAAGTCTGACTCCTCTCCCATTGATGTCAGTGACAGAACAATCACTGATCTCAGTGGAAATACATCAGGCCCGATAAGTTACTTGTACATTTCATCTAAATAATTAAGAAGACTGGAAAATTCTGTAGTAACACTCGGACAATCCTCACGAGTGCTGTCCTGTTAAATGATAAAGTCTGTTTTGGGCTGGGTGAGAAAGGGGAACTGAGGGAATGTTTCAACATTATTATTTGAGCCTTCTATGGAAAAGAGCTATCATTTCTTTCATCCTTCCAATATGTGTCCACTTCTAAAATTAGAATCTGAGTTAGGATCACAGAATACCTGGCAGGCTTGTGCTAGGAGATGCACTGCATAAAGATATGAATAGAAAACATCCAACTGACACTGTCTTACACAAGGTTTGCAAATCACTATTGAACTAGCTTTACCAGAAGCATCCAGAAAACTGCTATTAACACTTATTTAACTTTAGGTTAACAAGTTTTCTCCACCCTTAACTACAAGACATAAACTCCTTAACTTTGGGAACAACTGTCTTATGCTGTTGGTCATAAATTAACGTAGATTACCATATTAAAGTAGGTCAGAGTTTGGATGCCCCTCATAAGTTTTCTTGCTTTTAATCGTGTTGACTTCTGGGTACCCCTTCAGTACCTGTGGTTGATTTTTAAACAAAGTTATACCAACTCACAACAGTAATAATGTATTACTGGGCAAACATAAAAACATACAAAGTAGCACAGTGCAAGAAAAAGATACTGCCCTCTCATATTTCAATTACTCATCCTTTCTGTGCTTACCAAGCATCTCATTATCCACTTTCTATGGTATATGCCATATTGGTATAGTACCACGCTCTATGCTAATCAATTCTGTTTGTTTTTTAACTTCTAAAATACACACACAAAATTCCTTTGTTTATTTTTGTACCAAAGAGGATGCATTTTTAAACTTCTGTGAAAGCAGAATTCTTAAAATTAATTCAATACTAATCTTTTGTAAGTACCTGGCTGCAAAAAGTAGGTAACAGTATGGTTTACTTTAACTGAATCATGAGAAACATCATCAAACTGCATGTATTTTACTATCACAACTACCATTAGCTCACATGCTACAGATTAACACGTTTATACAAGTTTAGGTAGATCTGATATAGACTTTATAGGAATAAAAACAGTAATAGGTAAAGCATTTTGTGAGGTAGCTGTATAAACTATCCTTCCTGCCTTCCTGCTCTGTATAACTGAATGTCACACAATGACTATTGCTGCTGTGGCACATGTTCATGGGCAATAGCACGGTCCGCTGCTGTATTGTATATTGGGTGTTTCCCAGGCATCACTCAGAAAAAATACAATAAAACTTCTGTGCAAAAGGTGTTTTTTGTGTCTTTTCTCAAAACTTTTTCTTATATATGAAAATTGACAGCAAAAGTGTAATTATTAGTATAATATCACAGTTTCTTTTGAATGTCTTTTCTTTCGTAGACTGGGCTTTAATAAAGTGCATGTGAAACCTCTAATTATATCTACAGGCAGTAAGCGTTTGATTTTCAAAAGCATATATTATGTTCCTCTAAATCAACAGCAAATTGGTATTGTGTTGCATACCACCTCTATCAGCTTAAAGGCAAGAATCAGAACGTTAACATGCATACATTTAAAAACCCGTTTGTGACAGCATGGTAAGAAGTTACTATGACATATCTGATATCACCTTTTCTTGATAACAATTGGAGCCCTTTGGATGTGAACCTCTTTGGCAGCCTCAGAGAGGCCGTGGGACATGAGTTTGCTGACAATCCAAACACTGATTTGTCATTTCTACCATTCATGTATCAATTCCTGGTTTCCACACAAAACTCCTGGAGGATCTTCACTTGTACAATTCCCAACTGTAATTCTCAGAAAATGCAAACCTTCTTCACAATAATATATGTCTAGTTGTACTCAGGTGTCCTTTTAGAGCAAGGAAATTGCCCACTGTTGCTTGAATTACAGAGTACACTTGCTCTTTGCAATGCAGAAGCAGTGCTAGACCATCATTTTCTTTTTTTGTTTTTTCTTTTTTTGCCAATGTGGTATGTAGACTATACCAACTATCTCTGGATCTGCCTCAGCACTCCTGTCTGTCCCTTGCAGAGGCGGACATGGCAACAACAATCTGCATTTGCTCAGGGGCCAACACTTTGAGTACATAATCACAACCCGTGACATGCACATCGTTGCCCGTATCTTCAACAATACTGCAAATTCCTTCTGGCCCTTATTGGTTTAAAAATTAAGCCAAGAGATTGGTGAGCTGTAAAAGATTAAAATTCTTTCTCCTATAGACACTGATGGCACTTTCTAACACCTCAGAATTAACACACTGAGCGCTGTTATGTTCTTCTGAAATAATGACAGAAAAAAGACGAGAGGACATTAGAATGAGCTTTCATTGCTATAGACACTGCTATGTGAGAAAGTCACAAGCTACTCTTGTAAGCAAAGACACGTGAGTATATCCAGACCTTTCAGCTGATAGACATTTAACTGAAACATCGGACGGGCTGTGAGGACCAGCACCAGTTCTGGTTATGCAGGAAAGGGAATGATCTTTCTATGGTAGGCAGGGATTGCTGACAATGATTGATCAGCTCCAGAAGGAAGCATAATTGTGGCATGCTCTGTGACGTGTGCTTTTTAGGTCTTTTTGTGACTTCAACATCTTCTTCTGATTCTGCATGTGCTTCTTCACTGCTGTGTCCACAGTACACAATTACATTGTCAATAAATTTCCATTTTCCCTAAGAATTCAGATCAAGTTATAATAGTTGAATGAGTTATGAGGCATCACCTGAGCTACAACACCATTTTACATACTTGATCTTGAGGAGTAATAGCAGAAACTCTCACTGCTTTGATCTCCCCACAGACACACAGACAGCTGCTGGGTGTAAGCTGACTGGAGCTGGTCTGAAAGTGGCTTGGTCTAGTCCACTTGAGCTTAATTAAAATCAGAGTCACTTCACCAAACAGCTGTTAAAACATGTTGCCAGCAATTTTTTCTCTGTGGCACTGATACCCTCTTTCCTATGAGTTGCACTGCTAATGTTCCACTTGGTGCACAGTTTTTCTTCCTTCTTGGACGGCCCAAAGCTCAGTCTGGCCTCCATCCGCATGGCCAGTGTCAGCTGGCTCCCAGTCTTCTGGTCCTGCCTCTGTCCTCTCTCTGGCTCCAGCCCTAAATGTCAGCAGCACTCAGTTTTAGGCCTTTTGTTCTAAGGCAGTATTCCTGCTCAGAAGACAATTTTGAAGTTTGTCCAGCTGCTTTTCATCACTAGCTTCTGTGAGAAGTATCAAACTAATCAGGGATGCCCTGTAATGTATGTCCCAAAGCTTACTGCCAACCTGCAGCTGTCAGCACTATTTCCAGCACTAACCTCTAAAGCCGAAATAAAGCTTTGTACATGTTTAACTGTGAACTTCAGGTAGCTTGAATCAGATAATTTCTTTTTACAAACTAATTAGGAAAATGCATGCTATATGCTCGGTAGATGTCATTGACCTACATGTTCTGTGGGGTTAATGGTAACCTTGGAATCACTGCAACTATGGCAACCCTGTGCCCCAGAGAAGTGCTCGTGTGCCTCTGGGATAATAAGCTAAACCCTGCTGCTTCTCTGAGCTGTTCCAAAAAAAAGATTAATGTTGTAAAGGCAAATGACTTCTTCAGATCTTCAGTTGCCTCTTCTTTTTTATCTTCTGAGGCTCAAAAATTCTCCAACACTGTGCTTCAGAGGGTACTTTCCAGGCATAGCCATATTCGCAGGTTTACTCTCAGACTGGACAGGATGTGTGGTATTAAGGGATGCCTTCAGATCGCCACCAAAAGACAATGCAGACTCTTCATATCATTTTGGGCAGTCCACACGGATGTCTACTAATTGTCCTCTGCTGAATAATGTGTAACCCATCTCATTTCCCAATTAATGGTTCAGCACATGCCATTAATAGGATTATATTAACTTCATCATAATATCTAGAAAATCAAGAATTTTCCATTTATGATAAATGCTGAATGTTTACAATTATAGTCTGATAATCCCACTGTGGAACAGCAGCCAACCAGCTGTGTATCAAGTCCCATTTTAAGATTCGTTCCTTCTCCTTGTAAAGGTACTTTGGGCTTTGACAGACAAGATCTGGTGAGAACTAGTGCTCACGTAATTTATTCTGGGAGGCTAAGCTTTATGCTAGAAAGGCAGATGTTCCCTTCTGCCAGCCAGCAAAGACAAAAGGACATAAAGCTGGAAGTCATGGTATCTTGAAGGGCCACAGTCCAACTTCTTGTGCTCAGCAGTCAAAGGCCTCAATAGACTGTCTTCAAAAAGAAGTCACCGAGGTACAACAGTATTTTCATGGACTCTATACTGTTATTTGCAAACTAGCGAATCTGAAATTCTCTGATGTTGTTCTATCAAGATGATGGCTCTGCAGTGACCTGCACATTTACTGTGTATGCCTGGACTTCTTGTGGTTCCTGAAAGTTTTGTCCTTGTACCACCCGCTGTTACTATGGTCAGTCTGTTAGTCACAGTAAAGGCTCATAACTTTTCTGGTTTCTCAGTGCTGTACTTTCTGCATAACCCTTAGTTCCTTTCTTGCACAGACTGTTAAATGATTTTGCCATTCTAGCATCTTATATAAAAGTGTCTCAAAGTGGAAAAATTTTGTGTATTTTTTTGGATCAGATTGAATAGTTACTTTGAATTGCTTAATTTTGCCTATCATGCACAAATTGCAGCTCACAGCTCCACAAGGCTCCATGCACATTTTGTAATAATTATATCTCAGCAGAAGTCCACATGGATTTACAGCTATTTTATCAAACATATCAGACTTTATTTTCATGCTTCAGACTTTGTAGCTTTCACCTACAGATACTGTAATGTCCAAGCCACAGCAGTGTACGGTACAGTATCAATATGCAGTTCCTGTCAGTATATGGCTCCCATCCACTGTTACAGACATTGTAAAGAATACATCAGACCTCTGATCCAGGTATGAAGTTACATTAGACATCACTCAACCCCAAAAATGTCTATCCTCTTCCCAAAAGAAGATCTGACTTCACTATACAACTCTTCCATATCACTGAAGAAACCACATCACGAAATGATGTTCAGAAGCTACTCCGACAATGATATTTACAAAAAGAAAGAGAAACAAAAGAAAACCACCTCCAGTGCACCACAAAACTTTTCAGAAGAGAACTGCCTTTACCTCTGATTTTTCATAATGTTATGCCTCACAAAACGTCTTTCTGAAGACCTGCATCCCACAGGAGAACCTCTTTTCTAGCAAAGGAGCTCATATGATAACACTCACTTGAGAGAATTGGGAGAAGGTCAAAAGGCCAGTTAATTATATCATTAGCTGTGGAAAGGGCTATATATCAAGTCCCCATAAGATATGCATATCTTTTTACTAATACTTTAAAACTGGAATTGTGATGAGCATTTTTAATAATATATCAACAATCAAGAAGCGTTTTTGGTAAGCTGAACCATTTAGAATTTCAGATTTTTTCTTGGTGGTGTCGGTGTCTAGGATGAGTAGAAAAGAAAATCTAGTCTCAACGTTTTCCATGCAATGTGATAGGTTTCAGTCACTCAAGGTTTTAACTGGTAGCTCAGTTTTATAAACTATAGTCTATGTAATACCAGGTTTTCTCTGTGTACTGCTTAAAATGTTTGAAATTATTCATATATCAGTTTTATTTACAGCCAAGTTTCATTTGCTGCTCTTAATTACTTTTCCCCCAAGAGTTTATTCCTGTGCACTCAGTAATGAGTTTAGAACTTCTAGCTTCTTGAGGATTTGTAGTTATAGGCCATCCTTAAGGATTTCTGCACAGTTGCTCTATGTGTTTATTAAATCGAACGCTTGAAGAAGTCAAGAATATTCTACTATTAAATCATATTTGCTGCATTTGCATTTGGATTTGCAAAACTTTTACATTATTACCCACTAACTGGTTTCCCAGTTTCTTCAAGTTCTGATCAAAATGTAAAGACAACAGCAGTAACAAAAAATTCTAAAAGGCTGAAGTATAAACCGGCTGACAGGATGCCACTACAGCGCCTCTTGGATGCATCAGCAAAACCCACATAAGCATCTATAGGGGCTGTTTCATGGGTGAGAAGGCACTCAGTGCCCATAGGTGCTGTCAGAGCAGTGGATTCCCTGTGCTCGATATTCTCCTGTCCAATGAGGTGGAATGCTCCGCAGGCACATGGTTTACGCTGCTCAAAATAACTTGGGACCTGCAAACTGACAAATGCTATTGCTCCGGTGGTGACAGGTTGTCCAGCTTCTTACAGCCATCCTCATAATAACGAAGGTTATCCTCCTTCACTGTATGGACTCCTAGCTGTTTCTGTTCCTGAGGACTGGAAGAATTCCCTCACTTCCTTAACTTTAATCTCACACTGCTGGATAATTGTCATCGCTACTAACTGCCAGGGTTGGGCAACAACATCTGGAGGAATTAAAAAAGGTAATGCTTCAACTTTAGATTGGTCTACATTTTGATTTTGCAGCACAGTTGCAGAGGGGTTCGATGAGCATGTATCTTTGAAAGCTAATTATTGCTGATAAGCTGTATACAGCAAACAAATCATTTTTAAACTGACTGACTCAAATTACGCTGAGGCGTGTGTATTACAGTGAAAGAGAAACAATGTTCTGCAGCACTATAAAGGGCTTGAATAGCATTGGTGGGGTTCTCAAAATCCCTCGGAGCCAGTCTGACTCCTCCAAAGAGTCAACAGAAGATAGTAATGACCTGAAAAGTTCATTGCCGGGACTGTATTCTTCTTTCAGTCTTTTCTCCCTCCGCTTTCTGAACTATTTACATTCTGGTGTTCAGTCTTAAACCAATATGCCATAACTTGGATTTCCTTCTTAAGCAAAATCAAACCTAATTTAACGTTACCCCATAGTTAAATACTTTCTATTTATTTATTTATTTATTTTGTCGTGTAAAATGACCCCACTGGCTATATTTAGTGCTGGGAGATCTGCTCTCTGGATTAATGTGCACAACAGCTGCAGAAACAGTCCTGCTAGAAGGGCATAGCTCTCCCCCTTGAGCTCTCCCTATCTCTCCTGTTCTCTTTCTCTCTCTCAGAAAAGTATTTGACTGTCAGTAGCAAATGTTTGGCTCAATATATTGCAACATTAAGCAGTAATCAGAAGCCCATCTTAAGTTTTACAAAATAATATGCCAACAATTGACAAGAGAACAGAGTAGCTCTTGAGTTTACGTCAACAGAACATTATACAAATCATGCTGAAGACACTGATCACTTTATCAACAGTTTTGTTTTGGTCAAGAGGTTTACATTTGTGAAGATGCTCTAGAATTTAAGAATGGAAACAAAATCAGCAAATGTTAATGGAACAATTTTATAAACTTCAACACTGCTCTTCTCCCTCTCCTACATCTCCTGAAAGTTCCTAAGGTCAGGATATATCTTTCTTTCTTTTTTTCTTTCTTTCTTTTTTTTTCTTTCAGAAAAGTCTAACAAAATTAAACAGCAATAGGAAGTTTGTTAGTTCCCGTAGCTGAGCAGAATGGTATTTACATATCAGAAATAATTTATAGTCAATAGGGGAGTTAGGTTTTGTATTTGACAGACTATCAGAGACAAAGAACTGTGTGTTCTGTGCTGTTTTGCTATTCCTGTGCATTCTTTAGAGATTTTACAGTATGTCTTGCTGTGCTACCGAAGGGATATTTTTATCAACAGCTGCCAGGAATTAGCAGGCTGTGTATATTTGTAAATAAATACATCATTAAGTTTGTTAAAAATTTACAAAGTACCATAACAGCAATTGGACAATGCAATCTAAATCGTAATCTAAGTCGCTGACAAAACATATATCAGTTTAATTTTCTGTACTTGTTTTCATATACAGTAATATTCTACGAGGATGGGCAAATTATTTCACCTAACTCAAATCTCATTTAAACATCATAGTTTGTAAATATGATTCAAAAATTAAAGTTTTTATGTTACAATGTTCTTAGGGAAGATTGGTGAAAAAACATAATAAAGACAGAACAGCAGACAAAAAATACAATGAGAGTGTGAAAAAAGAAAGGCACAACTGGAAAAAAACTTATGGAAAAAAATACAAACCATGTTTCTTTAGTGTCTAACTTAAGGCTCAAGTTCCCGTTTTCACTAGGCAGCAATATTTGTGTGAAAGCTGAATCTCATTTTAAAAACAAAACAGCCCGTATGTTTGAAATTACCAGACAAAATGTAGATGTGCAAATGTAGACGTGCAAATGTTTGCATACCATTGCTTTTCAGGGCTCTCCTTTGTCCAGCTTGTGCTTGTTCAGTCTGGCTACACAAGCGGTCAGTTGTCTGGTCTTCAGATACACGTGCACAATTCCTTTGACATCAGTGCTGTTTACGTGCATGGGTAGAACAGAGAAATCTGCTCAGCGTTTAAGTCATGCAAATTCTCATTACAAGTACCTTATGTAGTGTTGTAATTTGTCAGTCTACAGCAAGGCCATGCAATACTCAAATCACTTTTTGTCACAGAGCTAAGCTGTCCAAAAATAAAACTTTGCAGTAGTCCTCAGCCTCATGCATTTGTGGATTTCTGCACTGCTCACATGTTCTGCTAGCAGGAATAACAGAAATGACCTAGTTTAAATCATTTGGGTCACTGTCCATGAAAGTGGATTTGCAGTTTCAGCCATGAAAGGATTGCAGTGTGGTGTGCCTGTGTTTGGACAAGGATAAAAGAATATTGTCGCCTGTTAGTTTTATTTTCCATCGTGGACGTTTGTTTGCACACTCTTCACCAAACTGTGGACTTCTGCTGTATTTGTATAGACTCTTTCTCACATGGGCAATCCCTGAAGGAGCCTGGGTTGCATACTTTACTTAAATTAATAAAAACTTGTCCTACGTTACCAGCACTTGAAGAACTACACTCAGAGCTTGTCCTAACATCTGTGGCCCAGCCTTCACAGGCCAATGGGAGAGAAGGATGGAGGAGCATCCCAGGCAGTCCTCAAAGACTGCTGTCATGTCTTTTCCTTTTTGAACTTCTAATTTAAAAATCAGACTAAATTTATTTCAGGTTCAACTTGACTTCATACAGAGTTTCTTAAAGATATTGTTTAACCTTGTAGGTCAGGAAGATTCACTAAGGAGCAAAGAGAACTTGAGACTTGCGTAAGAAAGGGTCTAAGTTCTCATTTTGAGAACTACTATGGGACAATATTAATTATGAACATATAAAGACATTTTTTGTGATCAGGGTAAAAAAAACAATGGTCTTTTTATTATGATAGTATGAAGAAAACGTTGAAAAAATTAAAGATCTTGGAATGTGCTTTTTTCTTGAAGAAGAGTTGGACGTTTTAGACTGCTTAGGGTGCCCACTACTGCAACACTGAGGTCACAGGCCAGGTGAATAAGTATTCAAGGGCATGACTCCAAGTGCACACAGGCCTATCTGAGTGTCTTCTGCAGAATTATTTGGAGATGGGATTTATCCCACCCCATTTCTGAGATGATAAATTCCACTTTTTTTTCTTTTGTGGGCTGTACAATTATGCTGTCAGTAGGAAAGGGAACAGATATTAGGGACAAAATACAGAGGTAATGAAGAAGACATTTCACCTCTCATATTTCTAGCACTATTTGCTTGCAAAACAGGTGCTCTTAAGGATCATCAGAACTTTCTTAAAGCAAAATAGGTGCTTTTAATGTTCTAACATTTGAACATTTTGAGTCACATTCAAATGCCTATGAGTGAAATAGTGAAAACCTCCAAACAAGAGGAAAAGAGCTGTGTTAAGAGACCAACATCACTACAAAAAACAGTCAAGATAGATCCTCTGCTACAGAAATCTAGACTCTTAAATATTGCCCGCTTCAAATCATTTGTATTTGGTTTGAAATTATTTACATCATGTTCATTAAAAAATCACATGGTAAATTATATGAAATTATATTTACATTCAAATTATTTATTACTTTAACATAATATTGTTTAATATAGGTGATGTATAACTGTATATAGATAATAATTCAATTCTATATTCCCTTTTTGTCTATGAAAATCAAGATAGCAATTTCAGTTTAAAAGGAATTTAGAATTTGTTTTACTAGTTAGGGCCCCAATCCATTATCACAAGTATTCAAAAAAGAAGGCATTGTCCAACTCTCAAGCCATTAAAGATTTATTATAAATAATGAAATTTCCCCCAAATTCTAAAGACTGGATGTTCTCGGATGTTTTTTTCCTTCTTTCTTCCCTTTTGCTGTACATAGGTCACATTTTAAATGTTTAAGATTCGTGTTTGTCAAGGAAAAGTTCGCATGTTACCTGAGAACTACTTGTAAAAATGAACTGGCATTTACAAAGAGAGGGGCTACAAGGCTGGGGTTATTCTGTTCACAGTTGCTTCAAGTAAATCCTGGGCAGTTTAAGTGAAGTTACTCTGGATTTATTCTGCAATGTTTCCAAGGGAGAAGCTGGACTACCAGAAGAGGGCCTGATGCTAATAATTTATCTGAACAGAAGCAGTAGTAGCCATACATCAGTTATAACAGCAAATAAAGATCCCTTAAACAGTAGATGTTTCCATTAAAGCTAAGAGCAGCCATATGTGAAGATATTTAAAACACCACCACCAGTCTTTTCACTATTAACAAAATAATGTTACGGCAAGCAAGAAACAGCTATCAGCCTCTTTTAGACTTGCAATCAAATGACAGCTTTAAGATCTGGAAATTATTAAATGGGTTAAATGGAAGAAAATGAAAAATACACTTAGAATATTAAAAAGATTATGTTGAAATATACACATGAAGAAGTAGGACATTTCCTAAACATGGACATAACCTTTAGCCTACTTGTTCTTAGAGGGATTTTGTTTCCATCAGAAGCTGTTACACTCTTAGGCTTAGAGGCTCTCTCCTCATTTTCCATTATTTAATTACATTACTTGGAAATGGGAGTTTCGTTAGCTGACTTTCTTGAATCATTACAAGGAATGGAATTCAAAACCACTAATGTGCCTAAAACAGAAAAGTAAATCACCTTCTTGCACCTAGCTTTCTAAATCCAATTATTAAAAATACCTTACACTCACACTCCTAAACACAAACAGACTGCTAACCTTAGCCTCTCCTCCAAGCCTAACCTTTCATATGCCCGGAGTCTCAAAGTCTGTCCTCCAGCAGCTACAGCATGTCAACAGGCAGTAACCGGAAATGGTGACAATGACAACTGCCAAGTGAGAATTCCTGCAAGCGCATAAGAATGCGATTGTGATCTTTAAACGTGTGGGACACAGACCGCTTGTGTCATCTCTTGTTTTGCATAACTGCAATCCCACAGCTGAAACAGCTATATAACTGTTAGTGTTAACAGCGGATGGGTACATGCAATTTATTTGCAATTAAATTAATTGGAAAAGGATGTAGCCTCTAAGATCTGTTAAACTTTCTAGTTTCTGTACAGAGGTGCTGGACATAGAGGTCCAGAGTCTTGATGTGTAAAGCCCACAGAAGTGCCACTATGCAAAGAAAGAAGCAGCAGTTTGCTAGCCGTTCTGGTCCTGGGGTTTCATACAACAGCAGTCTCAAAGTAATGGCAGCTTGAAAAGCCAGACAGAAACAACATGTACTGACTAAAAAACTATTCATTTTTAACTACAAATGAAGGCCAAAGAAGATGTTTAAATACATTTTGCATTACATCTGCTACTTGCAGGTAACCTCTTTATTATGGTTAAGTGAAGGAGTGTTTGAAAAGAACATCTTCAGGGCACTAAGCATTCAAAGCTGCCTCTAACAAACAGAACAGAGGACCTGCACTCAGATATACCTGTGATTCCCTTTGGTTTTGCTGAGATCTCACTACTGCTGTTAGGAAAAAGCTCAGGTTCTTTCAGTGATGACTCAGCAATAGGAAATGAAAGGGTACAGCACTGCACTGCACAAGCTTGCTGGAGTGATTTTCCTGCCTTCCACATAATAATTTTCAGGTCAAGACACTGCCTAAACCATCTCTGGAATCTAATTCTACTTCTGTGTATATTTGATCTTAAAGATTGCTTGGTTAATAAGAGAATATTGCCATAAATACAGGCTCTCAGAAAATCACAAAGCTTGTGCAGTTAGTTTGCTCAGGGAAACTGAATTAGTGGACTGAAGAAGTACATGCAGTCAGTTTTGTTCATGACATCCTCTGATGCCTCTCAAGATAATAGCTGCCCAGGGTCACTGCTGTTAGTGTCCTGGAAACTGAACGAGGCTGCCCTCAATGCACTTTTTGGTTCTGTAGGTAACAAACCAGTCAAGACTGGCGAACTGCTGACGGCTGGAGTCATTCCATTCTCAGTCCTAAACAGCACCAGTTTAGAGCTATTAGTCGTAACTAGCATTGCAATTCCTCCCCTTGATACTGGTTCATTAAGAGAGATTTTTCCAGTCTGTAAAATTCTTGGTGCTTTCATTGACATCACAGATCGCTGACTACTGTATTTTTACTAGAGCTTGTCCTTCTTACTGCTTACTCCTTACAGCTCAACAGAGATACCTGCAGTCACAGCATAAATTTCGCTCGCCCCATGGTATGGCAGACGTGTGCCACACACTGCCTTGCTCCCAGCACTCTGTGCCACTCCACGCTGGGTGAGTGTGGGATGGCTTCTCTGCGGCCACAAAGACACTTTTGTTCCAAAGTCCCAATCAGAAGAAATTAAAGAGAAGGCTCAAGACATATCAAGGCCAATGCCACATCACAATCTAAACAATCCAGAAAGCCAGGCAAAGAGAAGGACTGGATTCAAGCCCAGGTCTTAATTTTGGAGCTTAGATTCCTATTTTGGCCATGTAAAGGCTGAATTATTATTAATTAGCATTAATCAAACCTCTAATAGCATAGTTTTCCCTCTGGTGATATCTTTTTGCTCACTGGAAAGGCAGTGTGAATAGGTATTTTAGAAAATAGATTTATTTCAACCTTATTGCTATCTAGCCCATAGACCTTGTCGGGCTGCATATGCTTGGTTCATTTGAAACAAAGCCGATCTCCCGACTGTGAAATCCGAATGACTTCAGCCTACTCAGTGCTTCCCTCAATTATCAGCCCTCTGTACTGCTTGAAGAGAATAACGCCTTGTAGGAAAAAAAAAAAAAGAAACTGGACTGTCTGGCAGCCTCACAGCAACATTTGCTGGAACTCAGCTTTTCCAGTTAATCAGAAATATCATATCATTCAAAGTATCTTAAAACTTCAGTAGCCAAGCACTGCCTTAAAGTGCTATGTTTGACGAGTACTCATCTCCCTTACTAAAAATAGAATTAAAAATCATTTTCTATACAAGCTGAAAATAGAGAAGAGTTAGATGTAACATTCGGACCCTGAGTGAGCTCTAAAGAAAAGTGAAGGCTCTCTAAGGACTAAGAATTTGGCATCAGATTCATTCTCATCAGTATCTTGCTTCCCAACACCAGAAGGAGCGCTTGGCTCCTTTCTACTCCTTCTGCAAAATGATGGACACAAGGAAGGAAGCTGTTCCAGCTCCTTTCCTGCAGACTGTTTGTTTTCCCCCACTCACATCTGCTCAAATGTCCTCGGAAGGGCAGAGACGGGGGTGAACCAGTCATTTGTCCATTTGCTTCCTACATGTTCACTCAGGATTGTGACAGACAAATGGTTTTTGCTCTTTCGTGTATGGCTATGCTGTCCAGCCTGGTCATCAGCGCAAGGAAGTTTTGATTTGACCACTTTCATTTCCTCTATCATTTTAGATTTTCATCAGCTATAAACACCCCTGGTTTTGTTATTTTGCAGTAACTTGCATCTACTTTTCCTCCTTTGGCTATCAGACAGTGGCTTCTTCACTATACTTTTTTGCAAACTAGAATTATAAAGCTATTCTGCCCATCTAACCACATTTATTCATGTGCAAGGTTTGTCTCCCAGGCTATAAACTCCCTATGTTAGAATGTATTTAAACTCTTCAGAGCTGAAACTGTAGATTTAGCTGTGACCTTTACTGTACAAAGTATGCTATCATCACATAAGATAATATAACCTCTTAAATACATTCAGCTACAGTAAGGTTGCACAGCTGTTTAAGAAGTAAAAGCTGAGCAAGCAAAAGTGGTATTCATAGAGCAGGAACTTTATGCCTTAGGGAGACCTCTTTGTTCTCTTAAGAGGTTATATTACATACCCTATCCAGTCATACAACAGCTTACAGCATTATCTCATGTGGGCATCCCAAATCAATGTTCTCTTTGGCGCTACAGCTCCACTGAATCACTGTGCCAGATAATTTAACACCAAGCATTCAATCAGTATTGCAGACCCTGGCTCAGTTGCAGGAGTGAGGCAGGTGGTGCTTTACAGCTGAAATTTGCACTGGGGACTAGATTGGGTGTTTAGAAGTATACAACTTACATAGTATTTTATCTGACATTTTTCCTACAGGCACAAAGTTACCAGTATTTTGGTTGGGTGCCTTTGTTGTCTTACTGAGCTTGCTTGTTTCATATTACCAAAGCAAAACAATGAAATCAATACATCTAAAATGTTAAATATTTACATAGGAAATAGAACTTCAATGCAACAAATTGTGCATCAGGCAGAGGGATTTAGGTCTCAAAATGCACATCAGAATGTGATAGCTTTATGTTAATTCATTGAAGAATATAAAAACTTTAAATGGAAGCTTTCCTTTTTGTAAATAAGGAAGATCTGTCTCTCACATTCCTGGAACAAATACTGTAGCAGTACAAGATATTACTGCCTCATTTGCTTTTTACTAGCCCTTTTCCAGGGACAACTGTCCCTCTAGCAGAGCAGATAGCCTTTCACAGCAGAGATACCTTTTTCACTTTTTTTCTCTTTCACTGGCAACTTAGGCTGTTACAGAAGGCTATGAATGGAAATGGCGGGGGCAAGGGCATGCATGTTCCCTTCTCTTGATGCCACTACAGGAACAGTACCTTCTGCAGTGTGACAAAGCACACACCTAGGGGGAGAAATATTTGAAACCAACACAGCAAGACTTGCCAGGCCACAGATGAAGAGATACAGAGAGATACTGTGCACTGCATATTCTGAGAGTCAGACTCAGTAAACAGTCATGCCCTTTTTTCAGTACCTGTGAGGTATCAGCTCTGAAAGGTTGTGAACAATATTTGTCTTCAATATTTAAGCCACCTTAAGATTAGCACGCTAATAGGATGTTTTAGGATGTTTGAATCGCCCTACATTCATATTAGCTCTTGTGTAAATAAAAAGGGAGAATAATATACAGAAGTACTGACTTACATATCAAAAGGGATGACAGCTTCACTTACCAGCTTAAAGATGGGCTTTCTGATATTGTCTTCCCATCAGTGGAACATTTCTTCAGAATCAGGATGACCTAAGATGGTTTTGAAAGACCTGTAGTGCGAATGACGTTTGTATTGAATAATGACATAATTCTCTACTTTACTTACTTTAAATAGATAGCTTATTAGAAATAACGCTTAATTTAAGAATCTATAGTGCATTTAACCTCATTATTGTTTCCTATAATGCAATATCTTTAAGAATTTTAAATGAAAAATTGTCATTATAGAATATATTTGTTCTTCTCTCCCCTTCGCCTTCCTCCCCTCATCCCTCAAATGCTTTTGAGGGTTCATTTACTTACTATTTCAGTATCTTTCAAGCTAAATTTACTTAATTTAAAAGTACTGTTATTCCCCCACAACTTTCAGTCCTTGAAATGCCTAGCATTTAATCCATCTGACGAGGTTATTTCTTAGCTCACAGATCAGCAGTGATAAAGATTTGACATTGAAACTCAGTTAATAGCTCTTTAGTTGAAGTTTTGCCTGGAACAGAGCATAAATTATCACACTTGCAGTTGCTTACAAGTTGCAATACAAGGCTACCAATGGTAGAAAGTTATAAAAGATGGAGCAAAGGCAATAGTATCTGGCAGTATGGACAGAAGCAGGCCTTTAAAACAAGGCCACACTTGCAAGTTAATATTCAGGAACCAGATGCACTTTGAAAATGTTGTGTTCTGCTTTTCAGAAGCCTGTAATTCTGTGCAATCAACAAATTTGCTATTGATAAGGTGTGGTCCTATTTGTCCTTTTTATTGGCAGCATGCAAGACGACAGTTTAGAATCCTCAACTTCAATATCTCAACTTCTGAGAGAAAGTTATTTAGCTGAAACTAAACATCGAGGGAACAGTGAAAGAAGCAGATCAGAACCCACTTCTCATAATTTCCTTTACGGCAACACTTCTGGTGATTCAGATGAGGTAGCTGCCCAAGATGACCTCCCAGATCTCTCTGCCTTTTTGAGCCAAGAGGAGTTAAATGAAAGTGTAAACCTGGCAAGACAAGCTATTGATCAGAATCCACTTGAAACTAAACAGGATGAGCTTCAGACACATTCACATCATCCCCCGGATCAACTGAAAAACACAGGAAAAAACAAACAAATGGCCCATTCTACAGCTTTGAAAACGTCAGACAATGGCCTGAACTCAAACTTTTGTCAGGACCATGTCAGAGATACAAAAGGCTCCAAAGGGAGCTCTCAAGATCTGAAGAAACAACACCTTCCCTCTGAATCAGAATCAAAAAAGGAATTCCTGAACAAGGCAGCAGATTTTATTGAAGAGCTCTCTTCACTTTTCAAAGCTCACAACTCTGAAAGAATAAGACCCCGAACATGCAAAAACTACAGGGGCAAAATTGATTCTAAGAGTAAGTCTGCTCAAAAAGGTAGCTCTAGCCTCTCTAGTACATCAGAAAACAGAGAAAGGCTTTCCATTCCAGTACTTCAAGACTTGGAAAATAAAGCAGAGAAAACATTTGAAAAAATAGATGATCAACCGGCAGCAAACTCAGAACCTATCAATCCATTGGCAAGTGCAGAGCTAAAAACAGAGTCAGAATCTGCATCTGTATATTCTGATGACCCTATTGGACAGCCACCACGCTTCACTCAAAAACTGAAGAGCAGGGAAGTACCTGAAGGAACCAAAGTGCAATTGGACTGCATTGTGGTAGGAATCCCAGCACCTGAAGTCAGGTAAACATATTCTGCACTTGTCATTTTGTATGTCTGTAACAGTAGGTGTACGCCTCTTTCCAGATTTTTTAATGCATATATTTCGGTAATCTGCAGCAGACATCCCTTAATCTTGGTTATTCAAAACAATTAAGACAAACAAATGCTTTCTTTAAATCACACAAAAGGTTATTTATATTTTAAGACAACACATTTTGGGGCACACTATTTTCTTTAAACTTTAGACTACTGTTTTTAAATACAGTATTTCCATAACTAAAGGAAAATAAAAATAAATAAAAAACATCCATAAATGAACAGAAAAGAAAGGAGTTCATTTAAGTTATTATGCAAATAACCATCAACAGCTCAGTTCTAATTCAGATTCTGACAGCGATTCTGCCACAACTTTAGAAAAATCAGTTCTGTTTTACCAAGTACAAGACACTGTTACTAATCGACACTTATTCATGTTGTGTGACTAGCCTGCTAAATCTGATGATTCAGTTTTCACCTATATCTATGAGGATTTTGAAAGTCAAAGAGGTAACATTTGCAAAGATCACTGATGATGAAAGGAAATGTGAAAGAGCTACGCTTTATTCATCAATAACATCAAGGAAATAAGAAACAGATTATTATAAGTTTTAAAATTTATCTTGAAAATTCTTTATCTCATCAGCATTTCTAAATCTAAATTTGTTCTCATAGAGCTAATTAGCCAAATTTACCTCTGACAGCGGTGGAATTATATTTACTTTGCTGGGACTATACCAATCCAATAGAAAGGAAAATTCTATCCTATTCTCTATTCTAGAGAAGTACTATACATATCTGCATCCTAATATCTGCAGTATCATAAATAGATTTCCTTTAGTCTAGATGGTAGCCTATACTTTCATAGGCCTTTTAGAGCTGTGTTGCTTTTCTAAGTGTTGAAAAAAACTGTTTTCCATCTTCAACATCCAATAAAGGGACTCTGAGCTTCACAGATGGTCCACTTTTTTCCAATTGTCAGTCTTTGTCTTCCTTCTATACTTATTCAATGCTGGGTACAGCACTACTGCCACTTCTACTGCAGTCAACACCTTGTCATCTTTCCCACCAAACTAACAGGCACCATCATTAAATGAAAAATATTTCAATGCCCAAAGATGGAAGCTCCAAAGATTTTTGTGGTAAAGAATCTTTGTCTTCTGCTCCCTTGGATTCCTGACACACCAGCTACTATTTTTCAGCAGGAAGAAGCTTTTACAACACAGTATTAAGTACATAGGAACAAGGATCTACAAATAAATCCCCTGTTTTGGCCAGACAATCTTGTCATGAAGATGAGAAGTTACCCAGTTTACAGGATCCCTGAACTGTGACTGCCAGACCATTTTGCCTCACTAGTGCATTCATTAGTATCTTGTAGGTTCTCAGTCCCTAACAAGAGCTTGACCCACAGTGCCACTTAGGGTCTCTTGCCCATGACAGTAATGTGAAGGACTAAATGGTTTGTTTTTAAAAGAGGTATCTGTGCTGAAGCTGGAGAAATACCTTATTTGGGAAGAATATGCTTTCTACTATGCTTCACACATCCAAACTCACTGCTATAATGAACAATTCTGATGCATTCCCTTGGTGGAGCTCATGCCATTATAAACGTTATATTGTGTTCAGCCCTTAAATTCACAGAGGAGTCTGATCAAAGAAGGAAACAGTGCCAGAAATTTGCTTTTTCTGACAGAAAACAGACAGGAAATATCATCATTCCCCAGGTACTAGCACCCCTCTCTGAATATATCTCTTGCTTATAAAGGCTTTGAGACTTATTTGTCCAGGCACTTGCCTTGATAAATCTTTTCAATATTGAAAATGCCACTAGGTTTCCTGGACATGAGAGACAATTTCTTTTTCTTCCCTCATCATTCATAATTTATAATACAAAGAGAATAAAATAATTTTATCTCATGCATATAGAACTGTACACAAACTCAATCTGGCTTTCTTTGGACTTAGAAAACGTGAACACCACCTTGCTTGTTTATAGACATATAATCTGGTGCACTGTATTAATAATATGTATTTCTCCAGAAGGATACAACATCATCCTTTTAAAAGCATGTCATACCCATGCCTTTGACACATACATGAAATTCAAAAGGTATTCATGCCATCTAAGTTTAGGTGTTTAACAAGCATCTGAATTAGAAGCTGACACTATAATGTCACTGAAGCCTCACAAGGGCAAATCGGAGAACCCAAGAACAATGACTCATCCCATGCAGTATCCATGGATGGCCAGGATGCCTATGCACCCAATTCAGGGACTGTTTGATCCCACAGAATTGGGCGATGGGTATCTTTGTAACTTGGGTCTATTTTTGTCCCATCAAAACTGAAGCTCTTCCACTGAAATTTCTGTCTCAACATTTGATTTTGTTTATTTTAAATAATAAAAAAATCTATTTAAGTGCATGACAGTCGATACAGGAGCTGCTACACTTTCACAGAATAGGTATCTGTCAGACTTTTCCAATGATAATACACTGCTGTCAGGCACTGTACTGCTCCATCAGAAATGCACATTTGGTTTACATGCTTGTAACAAGACTAGGGTCTTAGAAGAGCTAACACAGAAGTCCAGAAGGGAGGGAATGCCTTTGTAGGGCTGTGGGCACACAAAGAGGTTACCAGAGAATACAATGCATCTGTCTGCCAGTCGCATTAACTGCTCCAGTGCATGCTCTTACCTTGAATTAAATGACAGAAGAGAAGGTACCTTGCATTTGCTACAGCCTGTTAGGGCATAAGGGTTCAGTGCATGACAGAAGAGATAAGTTACTTAGCAATTATTCACTCACCTGCTGATGTCCCAACTCCAATGTAAGCAGAGACAGGGAGAAAGAAGTCCCACAATGAAAATCAGTCCCAAGCAGTCAAGCTCAGGAGAAAGATCAAGCGCAGCTTGCAGTTTCACAATTCAAACTAACAAATAAAAGATAAATCATAAGGGTGCCAGGTCAAACTCTCTCCTTGTGTTTGTGCGTGTGCATGCGCATGTGTGTATGTACATGCTGTCAGCTGGGAGACAGCTGGGAACGTTAGCTGCCTAACAGTTTCCTGATCATTGTTTGTTATCAAGATTTTTGTCCTGTTCATAAGAATCTTTTAACTCTACCAATGTGTAGGAGTAACACCAAGAAAGGGTGTAAAAAATTGATTTGCATGATTGATACATATTCATGTGCTTCCAGTGATCATGGCCCTTATACTCACTGCTACAGCAAGAAGGAACCAGAAAATATAACATATTCTGGGATATGTGTTCCATTAACCGTGGAAACTCTGAGAATGCAGGTTTCTTCAGTAAAAATAGTGCTCATCTTTGATCTGCTCTGTAGAGCTTCCAGAATAGTGAAGAATGCATCTTGTTGTCCACAGCTGTGGAACTGTGTCCAGAACTGGACTCACAATTGGCAACTGCTCTGCTTTCAGGGTAACAGTTTTCTGAGGTTTGTGGTGATTTAGTTCAGTATCTATGGAGCTGTGCAAGGAGAGAAAAATTCTAACAGATAAGCAAGACAGATACAAAAATCAGTAGTCCCAGGAAAGGAATAATTAGCAAGGTGCTGCAATAACCAGCAAAAGAAAGCTTAATGCTGGCTGGCTTTGAGATATGATTTCTTCTTCCCTCAACCTAGCTGAATGCCCACAAATAAACAAGCATCCCTCGGACACTTGTGCACTAATTGATGCTTGCTTGTGTCCTGTGACTTACACTGGACTTCCTAATCACAGAAATGAATCTCAAGTTACTCACAATGCTTATAATATATACACTTATAATGTAGTAGTGGTACTGTGGGAACCTAGAGCATTGTGAAACAAGAACAAGATTCAGCAAGCTCTGTAATGTCATTTCTCAGTCACCACTAGGAGCAATCAGGTGGTTAAGCTGATGTAATGCGGATTATAAGAGAGGACATTAGAGACAGGAGACTTAGAAAGAAGCGGATCACAGGAATGGACAGGACTGGAAAATATGATGAACAGTCAGCACGCTTGAAAGGAAGACACTACAGAACAAAATGGATGCTGTAAAAAAAATGGTGAAAATGACTTTCATGATGGATCAGGGTCAACATATCATTGGCAATGATAAAGCAGTATAATTTACAGGCTTGGTGAGTAACTATCTGGTGTATATGAGAGCTCACTGAGGGACAGAAAATTGGATGGAGGAACAAGAGAAGAAACTGGGAACTGATTAAAGTATCAGTACATGGAAAGCTAAAACCTGCTTGGATGAATACAGATAGACCTGTCCAACTGCTTTTAAGATAACTCAGCCTTAATGTAATAAGCCCACATGTTAGAGGAAGCTGGTTAAGCCTATCGATCTAGAAAGAAGTTGCAATGAAATGGTACCCTTTTTCAGTATCATCAGTTGAATGCAGTGACATAGAAGGGACGAACAAAGATTGATACTGTAGTACAAGGGCCTGTAGCTAGCTCAAACACTGGCTCACATTTAAAGATCACTACTACAATTATTGATAGATTACTTCACTCTGACTATAATGCAGGTAAGAAATACACATTTAAGAGACGTGTGTAGCATATCTGCAAAGTGTTAAAGGTTTTGATGACCTCCTTCCCATGCTTCCTTCCACAGCTCGGTTTCTGTATGAGTAATGATAGGTATGATACTCACTCATCTCCATGAGGAGAGCACTCCTTAGTACCTCAAGTTCAGATATGCCTACATTTTTCCAAACTGTTTGGCACATCACTCCTAGGTTAATTTTACTTATGAATCACATTGCGTGGCATACACAGCCATCCTGGAAGTGTCATGAGGATTTAATGTTCTAAAAACAGGCTCTCTATGTCATAAGGTTTCCATGAAAGCATTCTTTAACACAGGCATACAAAGCTTAAAAAGTGCATTTTAGTGCTGCTTTGTTTAAGGAGATCTGTAACTAATCACAGATTTTTAGAGACTCTAAAGTCACATAAGATTGACTAAGATTTTTTTTCCTGGTTGCCAAATGAAAACATTTATCTGTTTTAGTGCTCAAAGCCTAGAGAGCCAAACTTCTCTTATATGCAACTCCAATCAAGTCAATGGATTAATACCTCGGATGCATTTGGCACAGTGGATGGCACTGCTTGTGCTTAATGTGAACCTGCCTTGTATGATGAAGCTATCATTACAATTCATGGCAGGAATGAAATGTCAGTGACAGAGAGTATTGCTACTTCAGTCATGCCACGTATCTCAATGTCAGAACTCCCCTTGTAACTGACATTTCATTGCTACCACGTACAACATTTTGAGGGTAAGAATAAAATGAAATGTTAATAAGCAAGCAGTATATATGGCCATACCAAAGATTTATCTAAAGCTTAATTTTACAAGAGACAAATTTTTCACCTATAAGCATAGCAAAGAAATAACATATATTTAGCACACTCTTTTCTTGGCTTAATGTCAAAATAATTTAACATTATGGTGAAAATAGTGTCTAAAGAACACACTGCATAGAGAACTAAACCCAGGTTTGAAACAAAAGTTTATTCCTGAAGTTTTAAATCACTTATATTGCAAATTTTGGACTAGTCAAAGGAAAAAATAACTGCAAAGAAAAAAAGTAACTCAACCCTGCTTCATCGTCTGTTTGAGTCTATTAAAGGAATATACTGCTCATATACTACTAAAATAACCGGAGGAAATAGCTTACATGATGTGTGTAGTTTTGCTTATAGGAATTTAGAATTTGCCTCACAAGGGTATGCAGTACAGACATCTGTACACAAACATAACAGGCTAGCTGGAAAAGCTGATCAGTAGGAACACAAAGAGTTCTTTTGTCTTACTGATAATTATATCACAACATTTTGTGTAATGTGTTTTGCTTTATGTTTCACCTGACTGAGGAACCACATTTGAGTTGACACAAAATATAATATTACTGTGCTAAATAAGTTATTTTAATGTTCTGAAAAGATGCTGCTGAAAACGAGATCAAATTTGAGAACATGGATATTCTCTTCGATAGTTTTTCATATCTGCTTAAGTTAACATGCTAAAACAAGACTACATTACAAGGAAGAGGCATGAGGTAGGTATATAAAAAAACATGAGTAAGCGCCATGACTCAGCTCCCAAAGCATACAGTTGCCTACATGAATTACCTTCCTAAAAGGCAACTTGTACATTCAAATACCCAATATGTGCTTGCAGTCACACAACTGTGATGAGTCATTCAACTCTTTTCTCGCCTGAAAATGTGACCATTGCCAATTATCACCAATTGCAAATCTTGAAAACAATAGAAGAATAAACCTTATTGTATACAGAATCAAAAAAAAAAAAATTCCCCTTTAAGATCACAGGAATCCTATATCATTTCCTGTTCTGGAACCTAAAAATGGCACTAATCAACTTCAAAGGATCTTTTCAATCAACACTGTAGTGCACATTACTGTATTTCTCCCTTGGAACTACTAAAAGACATCACTGAACAGAAAAGCAAAGGAAATATGCACTTCTGGGGAGCCAGTCAAAAAGCAAGCTATATCTAATTACTAGTGGGGAAAATACCAGTAATTATGGGCAAGGTCTAAAATAAATGTAGCTGTTCCTTCTGTTTGAAGAGGTTTCCATTAGAGGATCTGAAAGTTCTTGACTGGACTATGATGGAATGTGAACACTATGGCTCAGTCTGAAGAAAGAAGTTTGGAAGACCATTATTTTTAAAGGAAATGTATGTTGGATGGAAGTGGAAAACAGCTCTTTCAAAATAAATACGTACATATCTGAGCTAATGATAGGATAATGTAACAACACAAATAAAAAACAGGATTTGCAAATGAAATGTTAGCAAAGAACTGTACAATCTAATCTACTAGAAAATAATGGTAATGGCACTGTGATAGTGAAATTGTTTAAAAGAGAGGTAGTTTGTAAACAATTGTTTTAAGACCAGTGATTTTGCCTATTTAAAACTACTTCAAACTTCCTTCATACCTTCAAGAAAAGATATCTGGCAAATGGTTAAATACTCTGGACAAATATATGAATATATATAATATACATATGTATACACTTGCTCTGTTCTTATACTTTTCCATAAGTGTCTGCTTTTGGTCATTGCCAAGATAGCATGCTGGGCTAGGTGGACCTTAGTCTGAGCCAGAACGATCACCCAATAAGTTCTTATTTATCTTGCTACATGTGCTATCTCACCTGGCATCCTAGGATATGTGCTGATGTCATTACTCCCCATTACTTCCAAAGGTGCTGCAGAGGGACAGAAGAATACTCACTCCCTTGACACTGTGGCTCACATTCAGTTCAGGCAAACTCTTGTGGCAATATAAGATGTTGCTGCAGCCTCCTGACTGCCCAGCCCCTTCCTTTATGGTTACTAACACTTACCAAAAGTGATATAGAAGAGAATTTGTATGGTTCAGTTATCCTAGATCCGCATCTCCAGTGCTCTCATGCAAACCCATTTTCATTAGACCAGAACTGGGGCAGATGTGCCTGGGAACACATTTGAACCTGCCATCCTTGCTTCAGAGTGGGAAGTCTCCAGCAAAGAACATCAGGATGGTAACATTTTAAAGTACTGCTGCCAGTACCTGCAAGAGCTTGTCTATCAGACCTATAGGGCTCAAATGGAAGAGAACTGGGTAACTTTGGTTGAAGTTCTCCATATAAAGCAGTGCCAGTTTCTCTTTGGTAAAACCCCGCAAGGGGGATGTGGGTGCGTTTTACTGTAGCAAATCTGTACTTCAGCTATGAAATGTCATGAAAGAGAGCTGGGGCATTTTATACCCTGCTGGCATTCTCTTTTAACATCATGATATTTACTACATGCCTGTCTGCTGCAGTCAGAAATGTTAATTTCATAAAAGTTGTTTTGTTAGATCCATTTTAAATTCTTGTTACAACGGAGGCTTGTAAAAGAGGATAAGCAAGCGGATGTAGATACAAAACAAGACTTTTAAATTCTAGCTGTCTAGCTACAAAGGATTGTCTTTCTAAAAGGGGAAATTGTGTTAAGCAGTATGATTCATTCCACAGTGCAGGAGCTTCCCTCTGTAACAGGCTGACCTGTACAGTTTCCAGGCTGTACACTCAAGTCAGTTGACTGTACAGCTAAAGATTACACTAACGTGCAACTTGAGGTAGACTGGGGAATACCCTGCCTACTTTAAGAAAGCCATGTGGGACGGCTAGGATTGATGGTGCACAAATAGCACACAGTTTACTTCTTAGCTATGTAATCAGCATTTAAGTTGCAGTTCTGCACTCCTTTATACCTTCTTGTCCCTCTGAGGCTCCTTTTTCAATTTTACATCATGCTTCTATTAAATTCTGGTTTTCCATGTATGGTATGGACTGTCTTATTGCCTTTTTTTTTTTTTTCTGTCAGCATATCCATTTGGGTTTTTCTTCATGCTCGATTTGTATCACAAACTGATGTAAAAAGTTGTGCTTCCAAGAGGTTAATATAACTGAATGGTTAAACAAATTTGTTTATTAATGTTCTTCTAAATGATCTAAGATGGAAATGTATCAAAGTACCTTATAGTATGAGCTAGGAAATAGGAATTATTACAATTTAATAATCAAAAACCTACCCTTAGCTTTTCCTCAATTAATCTTATTTGCTGTAACTTATAACGGTAAGTATATTTCCCATTGCTTTGATAGCATTTGTATGCACCCAAAAGCTAGCAGATACTTTTACCAAGTTACCATATCCAGTTGGATGAAACAATTATTCATTTTAAAAAATCAATTGAATAAAAAACTTTACCAGTATGATTAGCCCCCATATGCAAATGCACAAAATGCATTAACCAACCATACTTAGCTAAGAAAACAACAATGAACGGAAAACACAATTTTTTGGTCAAGTTTTATAGTCATTTATGAGAAAAGTTACAATGAAGAAGAATGCACCTCAGTTTGGCTTTTTAAATTTAGCTAGTTATCTAAAAATACAGGTATTTCTCAGTACTATCCCAAACTGGATTCCTATACATAGTACTACACCTTCTCTATAAAACCTACATTGTCCTATTAAATTTGAGTCTGGTTCTGCAAACCCACCTGCTTTTTCTCTTTCTGTTCTGTATTTTCCATATTAACAAGCAATAGCAGTCAGGACTGCTCTCCCCTACTAATAGCTCTCAGGTTGAGCTGATGGTTGCTGTCATTAACACATACCAAGGAGCTGTCTTTTCATATGCTGCTTTTACTTCTGTTTGGATTTCTGCATTTTCTGTTAAAACCACCCTTCTGAACACTGAAGGAGTTGGGAGTGCTTAGGAACATCTTAGATGACAGCAAGAAGTCTCTAAAGGGCCCAAAACATTCTTGGATATCTAGCCAGGTTTGAAAGAGAAACACAGCAATATCGTACAGAGAAGAATTCAGCCATTGCCCTGTAAGGAAGTGCCTCTATATTGTAATAGATCACTTCTCTTTCCTTATGATACATTTATGTGCTCTTTTATTAAAAGCAGGTTATCTTAACTATGACAAAACAAAGAGTAATATTACAGTAAATTTCAGTCACATTCTGAATCAACACGAACTTTGGAATTACAAGTTTGAGGGAAATTTGTTTGTTTATTTTTTTTGTTACACTTTAAGCCACAACAGATCTGAATGTACCTCAAGAGAAATTCAGAGCTGGACTGAGAGTTTCAAACTCATAGCTCCCTTTTCTTCCACTCTACTATTGAAATCTGTGTATCTGTAGAGTCACTTGTATAAACTAGTATGTTAATATGTTTTAAATACTGCAAAGAAAGGAGCTCTATTATTTGCCATACTTGAATGCTGTGAAAACCATAAATACTTTATACCTATGACTGTTGGTTCAACTCGCCTGCAGTCTTCTGTTGGAACCTTCAGGCTAAAAACACCCATTTTATCATCAGAAAGACTGCCAGCATTGTCATTCTAGTTGTCAAGTTGCTTGCACTGATAAACCACATTTTTTACCTTGCAGGTGGTACTGTGAAGGAAAGGAGCTTGAAAACTCACCAGACATTCAAATTATCCAGACAGGTGATCGACACTCATTGGTTATTGTTGAAGCTTTTGAGGAGGATACAGGACGTTACTCGTGCTTTGCTTCGAACATCTATGGAACAGACTCCACCTCTGCAGAGATTTACATAGAAGGTAATGTTAGAAATTGTTGCTGAAATCGGTTGCTGAAATTGGTAATACAGGATTAAGATACAATTATGTATTTAGTATGTTACCTGCTTTATTAGATTTGTCACAAAAAAATACATAACAGGAAGTCAACTGTTTCAGCCACTACTAACATATTTATTATTTCTCTGTAAAATACCCTCCGGACAAGTGACTGCTCTTTACATATAATTTTATTGTGTTGCTTCCCAGAGATTTTATATATCTCATTGTAAGATCAAAGTCTAAAAATATTGAAATTCTGATGCCACCATATATTTTTTGTCTGTGGTTACTCTACATAAATAAAAAAACCCTCAGATTTGTGTCTAACTCTTATTAGACCCTTTTCCCTAGAGTTGTTATTATAGATGGAATATAGGATAGCTCTTGTCAGAGCTGGTCTTTTTCCACAAGAAAAAATTAAAAGTAGCTTGATCCTAACCTATTATTGGCACATTGTAACTGAAATGAATAGGTAATCAGCAATTTGATCTTTCACTTGCACAATAGATGCTGTAAACAAAACAAAATATACATCTGCAGATTTAAGTCTATTTTCTTTCTCCTTCTGCTATCTAATATATCTTACTTGGCTTAAGAGAGATTTATATATTATATTTTTTAACACTTTTTTTGTTAAGATTTTAGATTGCAACCATCGCTGTGTTAACAGGATTACACATTTAAAATAAACACAGAATCTTTTTTTTCTCCTTTTGTCTTTTTTTATTTCTCAGGCAGAGAAATATCATACCATGAGTAACATCACTGACAACAGTGTGACCATTCATAAATTAAAGCACCTACCCCACTTAATACAAGGGTACTTTTGCTCTACTGTTATTCTTCTTTCACATCTCTAATCTGACAGTGAAAGGACGAATCCTTTTTTAGTATCAGCACTGCCCCTGGCACTAATGAGAGATGTCTGTGCTTGGCAGGGGTTTACTAGTTCTCGAGACTGGGGCCAAGGCCTGCTTTTACCTAACTCAGTGGATGTTGGATGGAAGCCAAGGCTCGTGGAGATGCTCACTGGCAGAAACTGCAGAGAAAATGCAAATTCCAAAAGCAGTGAAGGCTGAATCAGAAGTGTAAAATGTCTCAGGAAGACAGCTGTTAGTAAACTGAGCTGATGTCTTCTCCAGACTGTTACAAGGCACTAGTTTATGAATAACAGCTATGATTCCAGGTGTCTCCTTTTTTTTTCCTTTTTTTTTTTAACTGGTTGTATCGGGTGTCTGAGAAAAGATGCTCTTATCTGATCCAAAACAGCAATTAAAGATTAAATCATACTAGTGGCATTTTAAAGAGAACTTAAGGAATGCTCAGGTATGCATTCACTCATGGATGCTGTTTTCCTCATTTCAATTGCACCTCATCCTAAATCTGCCTTATGTCAATAGCAGTTCTGCATCTTACACAGTCTGTAACGAACAGTATGGTTCACTTCCACTGCAATGTGATCTTTTGGTTTGGCATAGCTTTATAATAAATATCCTTATACAGCATCCTTTGAATGCTCTAGAGGAAATCTTAATAAAGATGATAATTATGATTTTTAGATAAAATTCTCCAAAAAACACTCTGCTTAGTGATTTTTTTTCCTTTTTTGGTTTTCATAGGAGTCTCTTCTTCTGACTCTGAAGGTGAAACCATCAAAGACGAAATGGATCAGTAAGTTTGAAATAAATTGTATCTTCCTTATTTCTTAAAGCTAAAAAACCCACAAATGTAGACATTTCAATTTCCATTAATATTTTGCAGCTTCCAAAATGTAGGCTTTTGTATGGGGTTTGTTTGGATTGTTTGGGTTGGTGGTGGTTTTTGTTTGTTTGTTTTACAAATAATACGGAACAAGTACACATTTGCTTGCGTGTCTTCAAACAAACTTAAGCTTAAGCATTGAAACTTTACTATTAAATATAAACATAAGAAGAAATATGCTACATTAAACTACTAAAATAAATCTATTAAAACATGCTTTTTGACTAGGTAAAACTTAAGTGGTCAGTTAAGTGTCTGACTTGGAAAAACTGCAGTAAAATTTCCCTCATGAAAATACAGTAAGTCATAAAGTCTTTGACAGAAGACAGCTATCCATGTATTATTCAGATTTATGATAAGGAAATTAATACACAGGAACTGGAGTAAACTGAGTTGATGGGCATAAAAGACTACCTACTTATAAAAGAAAAAGTGTCAGATGTAATCTAAAAGCTGGGAAATTGTTTTATTTTTCCTAAATGAAATCCATTCCCTGTGTATTTAGAACCTGATCCAATGCTATTAGAGTGCATAGTCCTTCAAAATCTTACCTGGAAAGGGAGTCAGACTGGTTGAGAAACAAAATAGTCACTGTTTTATTTTGAACTCCTTTGTATGCATTAATTCAATCCCAAATGCAACCACTGCTTTATAAAGAACAAATTTTAATCAGATAGACTTATGCACTCTGTTTTTTCCCCCATTATTTATTAATGAGGGTTATACTCACGACAAATTTCATTTTCTTTTAAAACACAAATACAAACACTGCAGTGCGTTTGACTGACCTCAGGCTGACATAAAGCAAATCTTGTCTTAGGTGATTTTTACCTCAAAGTCATAAAATACTCCAGATTGGATTGCTTTACTGACTTTGATAAATTTAGAGGTTTAATATAAAACTTAAGATCATGAAAATCTCCCAGGTTTTGGGATCAATTGCCAAGTTATTCCGTTGTTCTAGCTCAGAACTTTCCAAGTGTCTTACGTATAGCAGTTTTTCCTCATTCATCTCATTAGGTGTTAATGCGTTATTGATCCTGATCCTAATTCTGATCATGATCCTGATTACTTGATGGCATCTCTAGGCTGCTTACCTCATTAAATTTTGAAGTAATGTATCACATTATGTATTTCTTAGGGAAAAAAAGAATGGCGCTCTGACATTGTAGCTGGATGTCCTCAAACATTAGAATTATGAAAAATCAGGCTTGTGTATGATCAGAGTGTCCTTTTATTTTTGCTTAGCTTCCAGCTGTTATCACATACACCTGGAGACCTGTAATTAAACAGAACTCATATGAGAACGGGTGCAAAAAATATTCACAATTTCAAAACAGGAATCAGTGGTCACAACAACTCTTGAGTATGGCTTCCTGCGGTTTGAAGGCTGGCTTTCTTGGAGGGGCCTGTGGTGCATTCCAGAGCAGCCAGTGCATGTCTCAAACTGAATAAAAAGACCATCTCTTCATTGTCTGCTTTATTTTACGTAGCAATACAAATAAATAGGGTCAACTCTTTTACTTCCATATAGAAACAACCTAGAAGAAGTGAACATGTGCCAACCCATACACCAAAACTGCATGATATGTTGGTCAGAAATCATACCCCTTTTTATTATTATTATTTTTTAGCAGGGAATTCTTGAATCTGTACCTAAGTGGACTGTGGTATTTTCACTACCTTATGAGCTCAGATCTGCATACAAGCTTAGGGAGCAGTGCAAGAGAAACTAGCATTACCCTCTGATGCTGCTCAGAGCTGATAACAGCAGCTTTCAAGCCACAGCTCAGTTAATCCAGGCCATTTTATTACTTTTGGTGCAACCAAACTAGATAAGAGAGCTTACAGTGGCGAGATGTGCAGGCAGATTCTTACAAAACCAAGTTTACTTGGTAGTACATATCAGTTTAGATCGATTAGAATTCAGTCCCAGAAGTGAGGCTGGGGCTGACACGTACCTGTGACAGACACAACTAAAGGACACACATGTAGCTCTAGCTTCCAGTTAGAGAACTTCTTTTTGGTTAATATTCACAGCAACCCAAAGCCAGCTGACACCTCCCCGAAGGCAGCATCTCCTGCTACTAGAGCTGCAACCAAGCACCAAGAAACCTCCAAGGCACCATCAGCTGTGTCTCAGCCTGTGTCTGTACCTGTCCAGCCTGTGTCTACACCAGTTATTCAGGTAGAGGGGATAATACGTTGTATTTCAAGAATGAAAAGCAAGCTCTTAAAATGGTGTTTCTTCTACAGCTTGTGACTCAGAATCCCAACATTTTCTCGTTTTTGCTTTGCTGTTGTACTTCAGCTTTGAACCTTACAGCCACACAGTAATTGCACATGCACAAGAGATGTCCCGCCTGCCAGCTAACCTTTAGCATCTGGCAAAGGGAAGGGAACCTTTCATCCCCGGGTTACAGGCATCTCTGCAGCAGTGAGCAGAAGGAGCAGCTGCCGCTAGCTCAGCCAGCGGCGGGAGTCTGTGTGCACTCCAGCAGGTCAGACGCTGCATGCCACGAAGGGCACTTGGCTGCGTAAGTCAGCTCACTGGCGTCTTCACATTGCAGACTGACTCGATCACTCTCAATAGTGGCAGCCTATAACTTTTTCCTCTCCCTCTCCTACAGAACCCACTTCAGATAATTTTCTTTTAATGAAACTTACTTTAAGCTAAATCAGTTCATGACTATGTTTACTTTGTATGTAGTTATGCTTATTTACCATATTATCATTTTAGCATCCATATTGAAGAGTTTCTAATTAACGCTAGCATGCATTTCTAGACCTGTTCATTGCCAGCAATCAGAATAATCATAACTGGCAATTCTTTCTTAATAAGAAAGAACGGGGACATTTACTTAAAAACAAAACAGAAAAGTTAATGAGAAACTCCCTTCATACTGCCTTTACAATGTTTACAGCCTAGAATAAGGTGGCAACCAATAAACGGAGACTGAATAGATGAAGTAATGCAGGTTTACTTTTGACTACGAAGGAAAGAGAACCCAGCCTTTGTACTACATTTTGACAGAGGTTGCCTAAGTCAAAACTGATAGTTATCTCAGAAGCTTATTACCACTTTCAAGCTTGTAAGACACCATGTATAAAATTTGCCTACGTTCTCCTGAGATACTGACTCGCTAATTCTGCTGTTCTGGGCAATTTCTATTTTGACTAAAAAGAAAACCTTTATTAATGAAGTTACATAAAAAAGCTTTCCAGTAGTCAACAATGGAGCAACTCTTATTCACTACATTAAATATTTTGCTCTAGACTTCACCCACCAAAATCTCTTTTGTGTCATTCCATGAGCACAAAGCACGTTTTACTCTTGCTCAGGTGACCATACGATGATTTGCCTTGCAATGCGACACAAAGCCAGGTATCTACGTCCTTTCAGAACCCATACTTCCTGTGTTTCTAGTATACAGCACCCAAACGATTCTTTAGTCTAGGGTTCTGTAATAGCAATGCTTTGTAAACTCAGTGTATTTTTCATTATTCAGTCTCAGATATTATTTAACCTAGAGTAAAATTTTTACAGGAAGCCCTCTCCATTTAACATCCAAGAAGGGGGGTACCTGAGCCTTTCAATTTTCAGAATATTTAATTAGAACGTAAGGGATGTACCGTGTTTCTCCTGTATATGGAAAAATATCCTCTGTTCACCTAAACGTCGTGATGTTTTGCAACCTACAGGCTCAAAGCCCCACTAACTATTTGCAAGGACTGGATGGAAGACCTATAGTTGCTGCTCCTGTATTTACAAAGGTAACTTGTTTCATGACATATTTCATAACTAAAGAGGTCAATTAATTGTATGGAGAGATAATTTAAACTTTCTAGCTATGAAAGGAAAAAAAAAGGAATTATGCATTTCTGAAGGCATTCAACAACTCAAGTGACTTTATGGTATCTTACTGAAATCAATATTACTTCCAGATCAATAAAACATTTACTGACTGTGTCTATTCACTTTCTCTATTAGATGTTGCAGGATATTTCAGCTTCTGAGGGGCAGCTTGTAGTCTTTGAATGCCGGGTGAAAGGAGCTCCTTCCCCAAAGGTTGAATGGTATAGAGAAGGAACACTGATAGAAGATTCTCCAGATTTTCGGATATTACAGAAAAGTATGTTTCTTGTGTGGAAATGTTGCATCTAATAAAATACAGGCAAGCAACATACCTGCTAACATAGCAACACTTTGAGTTTCTTATTACAATGGTAAGAACAATATAAGCCGTATTTACAGCAATGAATCTGGGTCACACAAGCCAAAACTGCAGATGAACTGAACAACATACTCAGAGGTAGTATTTGTCTGAGATTCCCCAGACTATTGTATTGTTTTGCCTTCTGCTTTGATCCCATTGTCATTTCACTGTCCTTTTCTAATTTAGTCTTACTTCTGCTGTTTGTTTTTCCTTCTGCACCATTTTTGTAGAGTTCCATCGCCTGTAAAGTGCCCCATCTTTTACCTAAGTGCCATTATACTTGTGCTTATGGACAGTAGACTGATTACTTCTCCACAAAAGTAACCTGATTCATACATGTTAGCATGCTCACATATACGTGTGTGCATGACACATGATAGGTTGTAAATATATACTTCTACTTCCTTTTTCTAATGGACTGCTAAAATTGCTAAAACTCAATAGAAATTCCTTAAATATCACATTAAATCAAACCTAAATGAAAGACTGTTTTATCATAACTTGATTGTAATAGTTTCAGAAAGTGTCTTAATATACACTAAAGTAATACTAAGATTGCAAAAAACTACTCCAAGAATTTATTTCCTATTCATAAGTGCTCAAAGGTGTTCATAATTTTCAATGGATTTGACATACCATTGAGCACAAGGCTTGGCTGTCTCTGCCACCCCTTAGACAGAAAACTGCATCAAAGGGAGTATTCCATCATACAGAGAAGATCAAGCTTTATAGTTAGTGTTCAAGAAAAGAAAATATTGGCAAAAGCAAACATATTCCATCTACTAATTCTGCTTTTCTTCCCTTTAGAACCACGATCTATGGCTGAACCAGGTGAGTATCATCAAAAAGCTCATCCTTTTTTGATTATACAAATATGGTGTTTTAACCTCACAAAATACGAATTATTTAAACTCCATAATTTATCTAAGGCAATTTCTTAATTTCCCCATGTTCTATAGCTACAAGTGAGATGCATTTCTAGAACTGTAGAATGTTCCATAACCATATAACTTGAATGAAATTTATCACTTTGAAGAAAATAATGTTTCCATTCTGCTTTGACCCAGTTCTAACTTAGGATCTAACTGTTACCTTTTTATGAGCTGAAGATTAACAAAATTAACGTGTGAGGGTCCCCTACATCTGAAGTTCAGAAGTACACCAGATGATGCAGGACTGAGCTATTTTTATCTAGTTCACCAGTTAGGGAACATTGCATCAGATGCTGAGCCATGTCAGCCATTCCCTTTGCTTCCTACCAGAGTAATATGAGAGTACCACATCAGGTGTTCCACCCCTGATATCAGCAAATCCTATAAAAGTGGCTGGATTTGTTAATTTTAAGGGTCAGAGCAGAACATAGGCTACTCTGCCTGATTGGTGCAAAGGAGCCTTACAGATTTTGATTACTTCTCCATGAGACAATCCCCCTCTCCGTTACACTTTTCACTATTAAAAAATAAAGCAGCCCCTCTTGAGACAGAAAATTACCAAAGGAGTATTAATTGTTATGAAATATGGACTTCTGTAACTTTTCTCCTTGCTAGATTAAAAGCTTTTTACCCCAAATAATATCTTGAAAGAGACTCTTGCGAAATCTGTAGGATTTTCCCTCTCTCTGCAATGTCTCTCCCTTAGACTTAGGAATGAATAAATGGAGCTTCTACCAGAACCCACCAATGCCATTCCTTTACTGTCCAGTGGCATCACTGCTGAGTAATGTGAAGCAGTTTTTAGTGGGTAATCAGTCGGGTGCAGTTGTCACTGCCTCATCACCTGCTGCTCATTCAGAAGGAATCTGGATTTCCACACATGCAGTGGTTGGCAAATCCAAGTACTATAAACTAGATACTATAATACCTTAAACTAGTTCTATAATCCTACTACTATAATAAACTATTATTCTGCTATAGTTGTTAGCAAATAATCCCTTTGTTGCTATTAGATTCTCCTCAGTGATGACACAAAACAATTACGTTTAAATGTGGTATGGTCTTCTACAGAAACACTCAAAATATTAGTCCTGTGATTTTCTAGGAAAGTTTCTTGCAAAACGGTAGCAAAATAATCACTGGCTACTGAAGAAATGCTCTCAGCCCATGTTTCAATACCCTTTAGATGTTACCCTCCGTCCCCAACCCAGCTACCTGACCAAAACAGAGATGTAAAATCCTATCACCACAGGTATTTATCAGCTGGTACTGCTGCCTGGACATCAGATACGGGTCAGGCAGGAATCTCATAACCCCAGACTGACTTTTCAAGACAGAATTTCATTTCTGCTACTACAATTTTGCACTCACATTTTTCATGCCCACGAGTCTTCTTTGCAAAGAGAAAAGGCAACTTTCTGTAAGCACAAGTAGCACAATCCCATCTATCTGCGAATCTGTACTAGTACTTTTGAAAAATGCTGGCCTAAAAGTACGTGTTTTTCATTTCTTCACCTTAGTGTCTCTACTTGAATTGTTCCCAGCTAATTATAACTGCTCTTTCAATCTGCAAAGAGATAAATATATATATCAGTGACCTGTGAGTACAGAGTGCATTATATTTCTCCAGATTCAATATTAAGCTCTTCACAGAGAAAGTCTGTACTTCATGTGATTAGGAGGACATTCTCTAATGTTTTCCAAACACTGCTGCCACCTGTTCTTCACTTTTGTTGGGCATGCTGGAGCACAGAGGGTACCAGTTGCTGCACACAATGCTGATAACAGCTGCTGCGCACAAAGGCTGCCAAAATTGATAATACAGATGAAAATAAAATCAAACTGAGCAAGGTGGAAAACCTTAAGGAAGTGCCCCATAGGGTAGTCAAGGCTTTGTGTGTTTGTTCCATGTGTGCTCATTTCAAGTAATAATACCGCTCTGATGCTTTGCAGAGGAAATTTGTACTCTGGTTATTGCTGAAGTATTTTCAGAAGATTCTGGCAGTTTCACCTGTACTGCAAGCAATAAATATGGCACAGTATCTAGCATAGCTCATCTAACTGTCAAAGGTAAGAGATTGTTTTAGTCCTTTGCTCACTAGTAAATACAAGGAGGGAAGGCTGTTGTGCTGTGCGGTCCAGGCTGCTTATCAAATGTACAGATTGCTATGTCTTTTCAAAGTGTCCTTCCTCAGTTAGAAACACGAAGGAACAAGGAGTGTTAGGGAATGAATCCCACACAGCGCTTCCTAAAACAAGACTCTCACTGACTTCAAGAGTTGGGCAATAGCCATTTTTGGAATCTCTATGGACTGTCTAGTTTGCTGTTCAATAATTCATTAATGCAGAAACCAAAGGAGGAACCCTCCAAACAGATTCTTTCATACTGCCAACGTGATTTACGCTGCCAAGGCACTAAGGAGGTAGGCGAGCGAAGAACCAGTACATAAAAGCATAACATACTGTTGACTCCAGTTCAGCTCAAGTCCTGGCAGTGCTCTTCACAACTAAAGAGTTAGAGAATTCTCTTAAAATAAAGTTTATATTTCAAAGATGCTGGTGGAATTCATGGGGGACATGGCTGTAGACCACTACTGGATCTTCCAAACTAGTGCTGTGGATGTTCCTCCTGCCTCTCCCCTTTTACAATATTCCTTTGTTAAAGGAGTTTGTTGTTAAACAAATGAAGTCGAATTATTCATTCCAACAGCTGGCCAGGACATTACAGTGAGTTTTTCCAATTGTAACTTTTCTGATTTCATTTCACCATAATTTATGGTATTTATGTATCACCAAAAGTTTGATATTTGTTATTTCAGCATCTGAAGACAGTAGTAATGCTGCTGCCCTTCACACAACGAGCTCAATCAACTTAGTTGCTGCTGAACATCAATCTCCCCCACATACTCCTTCCCTTCGTGTAGTAAATCAAACCCCCAAACCTAAACTGGAAGGTGTTCTTGTGAACCACAATGAACCCAGATCAAGTTCCAAGATAGGTCTCCGTGTGCACTTCAAGCTGCCTGAAGACGATAAAGGAAGCGAGTCACCACCTGAGGATGGACTTGGCACTACAAACCAAACCAGACCCAACTATTTCCAGGACAGGATAAATGGACAGCCAATGAAAATACCAGAGCCAACATCACCATCCAAGGAACCCCCCCCAGTACTGGCTAAACCAAAGCTGTAAGTAAAAGGTATTCTAAGTCTCAGGAGCATGATTGATATTATTTAGTATCTGCATTAGGACATGCCTATTCACAGACCAGGACACTATTGCACTAGAGACAAAAACTCAAACACGGAACAAAAAGACAGTATCATATGGTCCTGGCCTAATTAACTAATCAAGTCTTACAAAACACTTTCTAAAGAGCTAGACTTTTTTTCTTCATATCCCTCTTGAGAAAAGTGTTCTCCAAAGGAAAATATTTTCCCTTCTAAATTTTATTTAATTCCACAATGTCTTCTGCTGCAAATAACAGATGAACAACATTGCTTTTGTGCAGGCAAAATAAAAGCAAGTTCTTCAAATATATCTCACTCAGTTATTCACTCAGTACGCATTTTTGCCAAAAGCAGACAAACTCAGTCTTGCACACAGTATGGGCTAGCAGCTAGCTAGCAACTGTAGCCCCAAAGGCCATGCCTCGTGACTTTATGTCTCACAAACATAATTCCTCCTAAAACAGATAAACTACTTGGAAATGTTTGATAATGGGAAGCCACTTGAACTAAAAAGCACCTGCATAATTAGTGTACTGGGAATCCAGTGGGAAATTTTAAGGAATAGTGTAATTTTCTTACAGGACAATTTCTGGAATGCACACTGCAGTTTATTAAGAAATATCCTTTCAGCATTTTTGGAACCTCCAAAATCTAGTTTAATAAAGAGCACACAGAGTCCTTCACTTCACTTTTTAAATAGACAGCAGTTTTAACTAAAGGCTCAGGAAGGACTTTATAAAGTAATTCACTGATACTCCTGATACTCTTAAGCAGGGATGTAATTTCATAGGACAAACATTACAAGTGAGAAAACAGAACTTACAAACCATGTAGCAGCAGAAGAAATTGGAACAGTGTTTTTTTTATTATTATTATTCTTTTTGAAGCTCATATTCACAGCTCTATTGACTTTCAGAGCTATAGTGTGTTTAAGGGGTGAGCAGAAGCAGTGCTTAAGTTGCCCACGGCTTGCATCACTGCTTGCATAAATCAGGATTTCTCTCAAAAAAAAAACCTACAAACTGCAACAAAGGAGTGCATTATTATGCACATGCATATGAAGGAGACAAAATCAAGACTGCACAACTTCTAATTCTCTAACTCTTTAGTTTCTGAAAGCTTGAAATTGCTATCTTAATCTACCTTTAATGTGATTTTTGTTTAGTAAATTATAGAAACAATAACTCTTTTAAATAAAAAGAAGTTCAGTTAACTTCATGTATTTGGTTTGCAAGTACCATTGTGTTTCCGCTTCTACATTTTTCACTTTTTGGCAATATTTATTTAATACTGGACAATTTAATACATGATCATTTTCCATATCTTCTATGTTGGTTATGTTTTTGGAAGGGGAAAAGCTAGCCTATTTTCCGTATGCTGTATTTCCATATACATAACAACAAAATAAACCACTTTACAATGTAAAATACTTTTTCTTAATTGCAAAGTAAAAAAGCCCTGAAGACATATACAATAGATAGCATCTAAGAAATAACAATTGCATGAAATGCAAGTACTCTCTGAAAGATGCACTACTGCCTGTCACTAAACGTCACTGCCACATAAACTACATTGGTAGTGTCTCTTTTGATGGATTATTGCAAAGCTTTCTTAGCCAAAATGCTGGTTTCAGAACTCACTTTAACAGAAGGTGAATAACTGCACTCTGGCTTGCAAATTCTCATTCTGACAAACCCAGTCCTACTCTTTATTACACAAGGAGAGATGTACTAAGGTGACATAGAGCAGAACTTGACAATGCTATGCCTTAAATATCTTCCGTAAGATTGTTATTTATATTTTATGTGTTAAAATGCAAGAATCATCTTCAAACAAATAATTTTCAGTCAAAAGCTTTTATCATGACTCTGGCAAGGAAGGGGAGAGGAAGGAAAGGTTTATTTTTGTAGCCAACTAATATTATGCTCTTCTCATGTTAGAGAATATGTCATTTAGCAGCTTTCCCTCCCTCTTGTTGTACCACAGGACATAGGTCTTTTCTCTCGCAATTCACATATGGAAACATAGTCAGCCAGTATGTGCAGGGCTTCACCCTGGCTCATGACCAATCTTGCTCATCTCTGTTTTGTATGCAGTGATCAGACCCAGTTAAAACAGCTCCACAACCAGGTCTTGCTTGAACAGCAGCAGGTGCATCAGACATCTATCAGAGAGTTGTCATTCAACACAGCTTTACTGAATTCTGCTACTTCGCTCAATCAACAGTCCACCTCAACCACGTACAAACAAAGCAAAGCCTCTGCTTCACAAGCGTTCAGCTATACCCGACCTAAGCAGTTCCTCCCATCACAGACCACTGCGCCTACAATTTCCTCTTCTAGCTCCTCGGTGACAATATTCAGCAACGTCTCTCAAGGAACTCAAAGAACAAATAACAAGGAAAATGTCACAGGAAATCCTCCACCTACGCCATCGAGGCCGTCGGGGGCGTTTACAAGCAAAACTGAACAGTCTCTACCAAGCCCGAAAGAATCCACGGTGCCTCCGTTAACACTGTCTACATCCAGTGTAAAACAGTTTCAGCCGCAGAGTGTGACTCCTGCTCCTGTCTCCCCAACTGGCCGGATTCAGAATCCAGTAGCTTTCCTTAGCGCTGTTCTTCCTTCACTTCCTTCTGTACCATCAACCAATGCTATGGGGCTGCCCAGAAGTACACCAGTCACGTAAGTAGTATAAACCATATGTGCAGTAGCAGGGACATGAAATACTTGTAAAGGAATCTAAGGTGCGCTTCTGTTCAAGGGTTCAGTGGAGAGTTTCCTGAAATGCAAGTCATTCATAAAATAGAAAAGTGAGTTACTCGTGTATTCTGGTCATTTCATCTAACCTTTACATTCAGTTAAGAAAGGAAGAGAGAGTAGCTTCTATAAAAAGAAGGTTATGTATTTTACTTCTTATCTTCTCTCTTAAGGGCAAGATAAATTCAAGATAGAGAAATGGAAGTTTCCAAACAGATACATACAAGAATTTGGGGGCTCAGAGATTCATAGAACTGTTCTAGTGGGAGAAAAGAGATTTCATGAGCTTGCAGGATAAGTCACTCCATTTGCCCATCTAAGTTATAAAAGACCATTTGCCTATATGAGCTATAAAAACATTCTTATCTATTGTAAGCAATAGGTAAAGTTTTAAAAGGTACCTCATAATATGTTATTTCTAAGGCCGGGTAAATTGAAGAAATAACTTATGGGAAGGTATTTTTCTGGTTGCGATACTTTCTGCATTTAAACTCTCCTAGAAAATCTCAGGAGAGTTAATGGTTTGCACAGAAATATTTTAATTGACAGCCAGCACGATTTCTCTGACAAAATGGCTACCACCATACATAGAAGCAAATCGGGATGATGATGTACTAGAAAGGTTGTGGCCTTCAGAGTTCCTTTTTCACTAGTAGAGTTTAAATTAATACCCCTTTTGAAGACACTGAACCCGGTGTTAGCGTGGCTAGCACCAGTAGATTGACAAAACTCTTTATCCATAGAACTCCAAATTCTGCACAAAGTAAGGAATATTTCCGCCTTTTACCAATGGCACACTTCAAGGCAGTGATAGCCATCAGTAAGTCACAAGCTCCTAAGTTTTCTAACTCCCATACCAAATAAACCACTACAAAGGCATTATCAAATAAATCCTTACAATATGCCTATCAGAGCAGTTAGATACTGTTTTTTACACTTCGCCTTTCCTGGGTGAGCTGAATTCTCACACAACCAGGGCACATCGTGCTGAGACTCGGAGCTGACAGGTCACCGTGCCTGCAGAACATCCCACAAGGAAGATATTTCGCACAGCGATGGTCAGTTATGCCTTTTACCTACACCCCTGTTATTAAGATCCCAACTACTGGAAAACTACTAGAATGTTGCACTCTCGCTAACATTGTGTGGCTGCTGTGTTTCAGCAATGCACTCTCTCAGGCCCCAGTCATTATTTAAAAACTGTTTTCAAACCTTACTGAAATAAAACACGCTACATCTATAAAATAAAAATAAAAAGAACTGTAGATGTTAGGTGTCATAAAAGGGTGAGAGAAATGAACAAAGATCATGGAAAGAGTAAATGATCACTGAACATGGGAGATAAAGATCAATAAGAAATTGTATTAACTTTCTAAATTATTGCCTGATACAGTAAAACGTACTAATTGTGCAGTAATCGTACAGTAATACCTTTACACATCTCTTCAGCATTCATTGCAACATCACTATTCTAGGATAAGTATAAATGGATCTTAGAATGTTATTATAGTATTATAATGCTTATTCTTTTTAAGATGTTCATCTTTAATTCCTGATGGGGAATGGGATGTACCATAAAAATAGTATCAAAAAATCTAATCCTATATTGTGCTTTGGATCCTATATAAATAAATAATAGGTTCCTCCAGACAACTGAAGCTTAACACATTATATCACACAGGTGACAATATATATATATCTGTACTGGTTGCTGCATGTTAGTATGAGAATTTTCTTTTAATAGCTCAACCCAGGGATTAACAAAGAAAAATCTGAAGCCTCTGCCATTAGCAACAGATGATTCAATTCGGGAAAATAAAGCTGCACTTGTAAAGGACCTGGAAAGAAAACTCCATTTCAGAGAGGATATTAATCAACAAAGTAGTCAGCAGGTAAGAAAATCAAGTGTCATTAAAATAAATGTCACTCGTGAGCAAGGCATGTATTATGACTTGCGGAACAAAAGGTGTTTGCACGGTTGAGTGGCTACACTACTTTGCACAGTAAGCTTTTGTGGTAAGTACCGTTTTGGAATAGCAAACTGGAGCTTTAAATAGGAAGTACGAGGGGCTGCAGCTGTAGAGGTTTTACTTTGTGACTGTGTAGCATTTTTCATTTCTGATAATCTCTATTAGAGAATGGTAGGAATGCAAAACTTTTTTCTTCTCATAGAACGTTCTGCACATTGGATTTCATTTTTTCACTTTACAAGCTGCTCAACTCACTGCACACATACACATTCAGACTCTGTGTATTTCTAACACAAACTAAGGAGAATGGTAATCAAAATCTAATGAAAAGGTTCCTGTTTTCACTTTGGTGGGACTAAAATGCATTTTTCATTTTTTAGCATTAAACGTTTTTCCAAATCTCCTGATAGATACAAATTGTCAGGGACTCGTTAGGAAAGTACTCAACAAATAAAAGTTTTGGTAGCTGTTACTGGTATGCACTAAATTTAGGGCTGGCATTATTCGAATTTAGGAAAATAACAAGCCTTTTACAAAGCTGAAGGAACTACCTATCAGTTCATTCTTAACTGGAATCAATAAATCCACCAGTCTGGGCAGTGTCTACAGAATTAAAGAAGGAATAAAAAATGAAATAATATTTTCAGGTTAAAATCACAATAAGACAGGTTCACCCACCCTTGCAGAGTGCACTAAGGACTGCTAGATAGCTGTTCTGTCTGTAGGCAATCATTCTGCTCTCACCTTGGCCACGGAGCCCTCCCTAGTCATCCTGCCAGCTCATGCTTAACGCAGCAAATAATGGTTTATCCTGATCTGTCATCAATAAGGGAACTTTTCACATCTGTTAGCCCTTCTGACACAGAACATGCAAAGATAAGCAAAAAGCCATGGAATTTCTGGAATAAATTACCCACTGTGAACAACTGCAGTGTAATACCTTTTTTTTTTTTTTAATTTTGCTCTTGACCTTTCCTTCTGACAGATCACACTGCCACAGCACTTTGAGTAAAACAACTGGCAAGCAGTATGTTTTGCAGATGAATCACAAGTGTTACAATTTGTACTTGCTATGGTAGTAAGACAAATTATCTAGAGAGCTACTGTGAAATACCAATCAGTCTTTTGAGCTAACTGCATGATAACCCCTTTAGAAACAATGATCACCACTACTGTCAAAGTTATCTGCTGACAGCAAAAGTTATTTATATACTTATTTACTATTCTGTATGACACCAAACCTAAATCTTGATTCCCAAATCCCTAAAACACTGAAAAAGTTCAAGTCTGACTTTTCTCCTCAGTGAAAGCATTGATTATTGAAAGAGACTAGGGGATGCATAATATTTTTCAAAATTCCTATTGCTTTGCCATTTATAGAACAATCAACATCACGAGAATCATACATTGTAGAGGTGGATTCACACCCAAAGATTTTGTCCTGTTTTTTCTTCTTGTAGTTAACACAAATTTTAAAATAAGACATTTTCATCCTATATATTGCACATTTGCATTAAATTGTTTATTATAATGGGAGGAAAAAGCCTCATTCACTTTCTCATAAATACAAATGCAACTCTCCTCTGTGAGAGAGATCACTGCATACTGAATGGAGTAAAGCATCCAATAAGAATCCTGAAGTGTTGGCTTCGTTGTATTTTCTACATGCTATTTCAAAAATTCCCTCTCATAAAACGTGTCCCATAGCGTTTTCTTTATTGTAACCCCATATTTCAATAGCAGCACTTGGTCTCATTTACAGTATCTGTAGCGCATGTAGGAATCATCCAGAATAAAAGCTACAGATTACAATCTATGTCTTAAAGTACTGGTATTGTTTAACATTACTATACAAAATGCAGTAATGAATATGAGTTATTTACATCTTGGTGCTCTATTTATTATCTATCATCGACTTCCATATGATGAGTGTTTAGCTTACAAGTCAAGATTTTCCTGTGTGTCAGCATTATGCACTCAGCATGGTATCTAATAATCCAGATGTACTCCTTCTGTTTCATCCAGTACATCATTCATCACCAACAATAAAGAAATCCAGAATCAGAACATAGTTGGTAATTTTGCTGATGTTGCATAAAACAGAACAGATTAGTCTCCAGTCTTCTACAGCTATGATAGTCACGCAGTGCTGACAGAAATAAAGATAAGATTTTGCTAAGATTCTAGCTTCAATTTTGTTCAAGCACATGCAATAACAAGCTGTCATTTTTACCAGAAATGACACCATACCTGTCATTTATGCAGATGGTACTATGTTACATTGCCAGGTGAAATTTCATCACAATTAGGAGTGTTGGAAAAAAATGTGGTTCAGTTATTCCAAACATCTTAAGTCAGATTTGCTCAGTTCTTTCAAACAGAAGATACACTAAATAAGGATTGGTTTTATCCAATTGCAGAAGAGGTTAGGACAAATCCCAAGATACGGGAGACTTAACCCGGTTTCTTCCTCGGCCTGAAGACAGTCCAACGTACCACTCTTAACTGCCAGAAGGACAGCCTAACTCCTTGTCAGGGGGTACAGTGAATTGCTGGTGCTGTCCCAACTTGCACAGATCATTAAACATTCTCTATCTGCAGCAGAGAAATCTGGAAATTCCACCTTTCAGAACAGCTCCCTGACTAGGAGACCTGAGTCCTCTCTTGCCTTCCCCAGGTCAGTGAATAAAAAATGAGAATTTGAGGCAGTGTGGAACAAGCCCTCCTTTAGCAGGACGTTTCAGAGAGCATTTCAGCTTAATGATTACAATTGTCTGAGGAAGCTGCTAGAATTCTTTTTTTCCAGTTTGTGCTGGAGAAAAGAGACAGATTGAGAGAGAAAGACAGGGAGAGAGAAACAGAATCACTCTCCTGCCTAGGAACTAGGACAAACACATGGACTCTTGTTCTTGCTCCAATGGATGTTTCAGTATTTATGCACAGAGAAAGAGAACAAGGACAAAAATTCCCACTCATCTCCACCTCCATAATTCTTTATTAGAATGGAGCTTAGAGCTTCCTCTCAGAGACTGAGTTTGAAATCCTGTGAGACAAAGCACCAAGTCTCATAAGCTCAGTGAGTGTCCAGGTCACTGCACTGCCCGATGACCAGAGAGCACAGCCAGTGTTACTTCCACTTCCCCAAATCTGTCTATGTAGTCCATTGGGCCTCTCACCTTCCCCGCAAGTAAAATATCTTCATAACATTCAGTCAGAATATGCCGTGTAGAAACAAAAATAAGTGTGGGAAGAAAAGGGCAGACAGAGAATTTGAGGGGATTTTGGCAAATGGAAAAAATATGTAAATTTGTAATGCAGAGTGATTATTTTAAATGACTAGTTGAAAATATTTACAGGCTTCACACCAATGGGACTATAAATAGAGGAAATTATGCTTGACAAGCAAATCCTAGAAATTAAAGACATTATCTCCTTAAAACTTTGCTATACAAATAATATCAAACAGAAAATGGAGGTAATTAAACCTCAAAATCCTGTGCAGTAATAAAATTAAAGGAATTAACTACGTAATAGTAAAGGAAGTGAAGAATTAAGTACCTAGGCCTGTTTTGCCTTTTTTTTTCCAATAAGAATTGTAAATTGTGCCCACATATCTGTGTCATTTATTATGAAGAATAGCATGTGGCAATGCTATTTGGTTGTGTCTTATGTAAGACCCAGATAGCAGCATGGTCACTGCCTTATTTTTAGGACAAAGAGAAAAGCTACAGCTGTTTAGAAAATGATGCCATTATTCACAGCCCTCAAATGAATATTCTTTACTTTTGCTAGTAAATACTTTACAATAAATTTGAGAGCAGAAGAGTTGCAGGGTTTGTCCAAAAGCTTTTAGATCATTAAAGACCATGGTCTGTAAAGCCATATGCAGACCCCAAGTCATCACACAGGCCACATCACCACTAATACCTCAACACTGATAAAACACAATCATCTCCTTGCAGTTCCCATACTAGGTCAGCCTCAGAAAGGTCCCGTGAATCAATAAGAAGTCTGTTCCCCAGAGCACAATGATTACACTTAATTCAACTACTCCAAAAAGCTTGCTCAAAAACAAGCTTCACATCACATCCCAAAGTCAGCAAATGTAGGTAATTTTGAACTACAGATGGGAATTAAACCCCAAGGAGTCCTCATGAAGTTTGTTCTGATCTAGAAATTAAAAGAGATTTAAGAACCCATCAAAGACTAATTACAAGATCTTGGTATTAATAGGTATAAACTCTCAATATCATAGCAATGAATAGTTGAACAATCACTTGCAGATGCCTTCTCAAGACCTAGATCTAACCAACAAAGTAGACAGGTTTTCCTCCAGTAAGGATCCTGGCTTGCAGAGCTCATCACCTAGGAGAGGAAACCTGAGCTCCTCATGCTTTTGCACACACTCCTAAGCCATTCACTCCAGCTGATAAGTTTGTGGGAGTTGGAGATACAAACTTCATTTGTTTTCTCTTCCGTTTTCCTCTTGCTCAATCACTTTGAGCTGAATTATATTTTGAGTGTTGTCTAGCTGTGTACCACAGCTGACTTGCTAGTCTTTTCAAGAGCTTGTATTTACATATGGATAGTGTGATATTCATACCTTGTGCCATGTAAGAGGGCCAAAATAATTCATTTGCAAGAAATAAGTTGCTTTCATGATATCTCCGCATGGGACATGATAAATGAAGAAAAGCATGCACATTGGATCTGTTGTATTTTTATCCTGACTGCTGGGGGAGAAATGTGTGGGGAGAGAGAGGATCCAAACTAAACAAAAGACTTCAGTCAGAGTAGCCTAGATTAGACTTTAAAGCCAGGGAGCATTACAGCTTGGAAACAGACGCTGAGATGCAATGTATGTCAGCTTCTGAGGTAAACCATTAACTGGATTTAGAATAACTCTGCCAAAAAGCCAATCTAGTAAAAGTTACAATACTGGGATTACATTGGGAAACTTGTCTGGAGTTGACAATAAGTGGCGATCAGAATCATATTTTTATATAGTATATGAGAATCAACATTCAAATGAAGTTCCTCTAACCTTTATATTTGTGGTAATTTCCATGGCTTCTAGTCTGTAAAAATGTCATGCTCCAGAAAAGTTGCCAAAACGCAGCTGGCCCCCTTCATTTTTGACTCAGAAACAGAGCTTGAACCTTTGTGCTCTTTGCCTTAGTCTCCTCAGTATGCTGAACTCCAGCCTAGTTTTAACATCATACCCAGCAATCAAATTGACTTGTTCTTTGTGTGGTACTTTACGAAATACTTGTCTGAAACACAACCACAAACACTTTGCCCTGCTCCACTTATGTAATTACGTTCAGAAATAGTTTTATGGCTTATGTGATAAAAACAGTCCTTTAGAAAGCCAGATTAATAATTATTTTCTGTTCTTGCTAATCCTAGAAGGAAATCTACTAACCAAGCAAAATCTCCAAGATTATATTCTCTATACAACTGTGTATTTCCCCTTATTTCAGAGATTTCTGTTCTTTATAAGACGTTTGGTATAACACCTTCAATCTATGTACGTTGATGTTAAAATTTTTATGGCAATGTTAATCTGGTCTTGTTGGTTTGCGTGTAAACATATAAACATATATATGCACACTAAACACATTTAAAAGGCTAAGACTGAAGTATAAACACAACACACAGGCAACCCTTCTGGGCTGTGAGAACCCTAACTTCAGTATTTTCTAATTTAAAATGTATTTCCTTAAACACCTGCACTGTTTCTGGCCTAAGAGACTGGTTCACCTGCCTGAAAACAAACTGACTCTTGTGGCTTCCATGGACAGAGGAGCAGCTGCCAGTAATGACAGCCGAGTGTTGATGGTGCAGCAGTATGCATCTGTTCTGACAAACTGCTGCTTTTATTTTAATAAATTCTGTGTGTACATACATGTAGAGTAACATGCTCTCAAGAAATGTGTGAAAGAAAAGCTGTCCATGATTAACTTCAAAGTAGCCCCATGAAATACATTGCTTCCTCCATCATATTCTCTGCTGCAAGCAGACATATGAAAAGGAAGAACTTCCCATATTTCTTAATGAAGTAAAGTTCATGAGAAGTTAATACCTTCAGCATCTCAATCAGGAAAAAAATTATACACTGCATTCACAGAAAACTTTTTCAGATCTAAAACAGAGGCAGGTTTTGCCAAGTTTAATTTATGTTAGTTGGTTAGACAATTTAAGAGAAACCTGTACATTTGGAGTAGAGGTAATAAACGATGTTAACCGCCTCTATCAGCATTGTTTGATTTCATCTGTAGACCATCATAGAATCACCGAATCACAGAATGGTTTGGGTTGGAAGGGACCTTAAAGCTCATCTAGTTCTAACCCTCCTTCCACCAGACCAGGTTGCTCAAAGCCCCATCCAGCCTGGCCTTGAACACTTCCAGGGATGGGGCATCCACAACTTCTCTAGGAAACCTCTTCCAGTGCCTCACCACCCTCATAGTAAAGAATTTCTTCCTTATGACTAATCTAAATCTACCCTCTTTTAGTTTAAAACCATCACCCCTTGTCCTGTCACAACACTTGCTGATAAAAAGGCCCTCCCCAGCTTTCCCACAGGCCTCCTTTAGGTACTGGAAGGTTGCTATAAGGTCTCCCTGGAGCCTTCTCTTCTCCAGGCTGAACAACCCCAACACATTCAGCCTCTCTTCATAGGAGAGGTGCTCCAGCCCCCTGAAGGGGGGACTCTGGACTTGCTCTAACAGGTCTTTCTTGTGCTGGGGGCCCCAGAGCTGAACAGGGCTACAGCAACCCTACTATTATTAATTTCTTACTACATACCACAACTTCTTTTGGACAGCAATGAATCTGGAAAAAAAATCAGTATGAAGAACTGCTGATCAAACTCAACTATATAGAAACAATGCTAGACTCTCCCATTAGCTTGTGTTATCTCATTGCCTCTTAACTCCACCCTGTAGCATTTTGTTCTGACTCATTAACACAATGCCTCAAATGTTCTTTACTAGGTTGCACTTAACAACTAAAAGGTACTTTTGCAAAAGCCCTCTTCCAATATTTAGTCTTCTAGACTACTGCTTTTGGACTGCTATCTGACTCTGGGAAGTCTTAACACTTTTCATCCCCATTCATTTTATTCTAATCTGAGTTCAGAGTTGCCCTTCCGGAGTATAAGGTCATCATGGATTTACTGTGTCTAGTTTCTGAGGTAACAAATTTGTGGGTCACCTCACCTACTCACCAACACTCACCACTCATCACCTACAACATCAGCCCTGTTGCCCTGTAAACACTTGAAAAATGGCTTATCTTTACAAAGGGAATAACTGCTAAAAAGTGCCCAGATATGATAAAGGAGAAACATATATGCAAAACAGTGTATTTAGCTTTATAATTATGCTGTCATATAACCAATATCCAGAAATAATTGCATAATTTTTGAGAGGTTCCTTACACAAAAGGCAGTAACATGTTTAAACTGGCAGAAATGGGAATCTGCACCATATTTGCTATACTGTCCTGACCTTTTATCACACAATAAATCATTAAATGAAGGAAAGCAAAGGAGGGAAAGAGATTACCCATAGCTTGATTAGTCCTTAATTAGCATCCACGTTTCCAAAGGCTGCACAGCATGTGAAATCACTGAAAATAATTTCATTCTTAGAAGAATTATATATAGTATCATCAGGTCCTACTGGCAATCTCAGAGACTCAAGGTAATCCTTTCTCAGCAGGTGCATTTTTTGCCACAGATTTTGCTCTCTGCTGTCAAGAACTACCTAAACAAGAAGAAGGAATCTATTAAAAGCTCTCAAAGAAGTGGAAGGAAAACAAAACTCCAAATATGTTCTTCAGTACATTGGTCACCACAGATCATTTACGTTTGAATTCCTTAATTTATGGGAGACTCTAGAAACAAAATATGACTGCAGTACCTTTCGGTGACAGGGATATTTCTTAAAACATAGTAGTTACTTCCAGATTTTTACTCGATTGTTCCTTCGTAAAAACACACAGACCTTTTCTCAATAACAAGGCTAAAAGACTGATTGCTTAACTTTTCCCCTTAGAACACTATAACCAGCTCTTGCCATCTAAAGGGAAAAATGATACCATTGGTTGGTCAGAAATCAGAGAATGTCTGGTTTTACACTGGCTTAACTGAGATTTGAATTTGATCTATTAAAGTGATTTGTTGAGACATGCTGTGAGAAACAAAAAAAGCTCAACAAGATGAAACTTTGTAAGGCTGTTTGCTGATCACCAGCTGCTGGCCAGCCCACAGAGCAAACAAAGCCTAAGAAGGTGGACAGTTCCATCTAGTGGCTGACTCCCACCCTTTGGTGCATGTCTTGCACACTTCTACAGATCTGCAAGCTCAAAAATTCCTGCTTGGCAAAGCTGTACTTGCAGTGGTACATTTGAAGAGAGTATCAGAGACAGACTGTCCCTGTCAGAGTGGAGGGAGTGTTACAGGTAAGGAAGGTATCTTGAAGGGGGGATCCAGCAACCTAAGTTCTGTGTGAACACTGTTTACAGGCACTGCTCCAACGCCGTGTGGAAGGAACAGCCCTGCAGCATCAGAGAAACAGGGATGAGTGGAAGGAGGACTCAGTTTCCAGCAAAAAAGTTCTTTCATCAAAGTACTTTCGTCCCTGCCCTGAGCTGTCTGCCTTTTCCTACCATAGCTAATGTTTAATAGAGCAGACCTTGCAGCAACCCCCCCAAAAAAAGATTTTAGATGAAGAGTGTTAAACAACATCTACCATTACAGTACCAAAGATGGATATTATTACAGTATTAGAGGCTTGTAATAACATCAAACTACCTGGAAATGGTAATTTATGCAGGAATATATTGGTTTCCTATCTATTTAATCTTCTAAGGGTTTTAACATGGTTATGTTTCACTTTCTCAGTTACACCAGTTAGAAATCTAGTCAAGTTTTACCTTGAAGATAAATTACTCTGAAAATATTTCACTTTTTTGCTAGCTTTCTCTTTTAGTAGGTATACTTTTCCTTACTTAATTCTGAATTGAAATATATAGCAGTATTCATTTTAATAATTAGCAGGTGACTAATTTTGAATTCCTCAAAAAGACGATATGTTTCAAAGTTCTATTTTGTTCGACAGCGTGCAACAGTATAGTTTTTTCATGGGAACTTTGAGAAATGATGTTTGATTTTTTTGCTGCCTTTGAAAACATTCAGTTTCATGAGTTAAATTGTGCAAACTTAACATGCAGTGAGAATCTATCTGCAGACCAAAATCAGACTGTTTCAATAAGTCCTAGTTTACATAGGCTTTTTTATTTTCACTCATTTTAGCATTAGTCTCAGAGTGCAAATGACTGCAAATACCACAGAACATGACTCATCTCGTTCAGAGCCATGCCTCTCTCACTCTGCAGGAATACAGGATTTCAAGCTTTGAGCAGAGGCTGATGAACGAAATAGAATTTCGCCTTGAACGTACCCCAGTGGATGAATCAGATGACGAAGTCCAACATGAGGAAATCCCTACAGGCAAATACATTGCACCCATCTTTGATAAGAGACTCAAGCATTTCCGGGTAACGGAAGGATCTCCTATCACATTCACTTGCAAAATTGTTGGAATACCTGTTCCCAAGGTAGGTCATTCTCACTGTTGGCAGTAGAGGAATAAAAATCATCTACCTGCTGTTTCCTATACATCCCTCTGGAAAGTCACCTTCCAGAGAACATACTTCTATGGAGATAGAAGTCTAAAACAAATTATTTCCCCCAACTTGCTCAAGTAACGATACCCGCTACTGAGCGTCTATCAGGCCTTGATGTACTGTATGGACTGCATCACAACCACCTGACTATGAAAAATAGAAAGTCATAAAAACAAAACAAACAAACATTAACTTATCGGAAAGATGACAGCTGATCTGAGATAATCAATAATGCTTCTGTAGCCAAGAAAACAGAACCTGACAATTTCATCTGCGTAAAGGAGACACGTTGCTTTCTCAGTTCAGCCTAGAATCGTTCTATTTCACTTTGTAACCCATCTGCAAATTTTATAATATTCTAAAATTTGTACAAGCAACTGGTCAACTTCTGTTGTGTTCTTATTTACATTTTTATACTCACTATTTGATTACAGAGCAAGAGTAAGTCTTTTTTTTCTGATTAGGTATACTGGTTCAAGGATGGCAAGCAGATTTCAAAGAAAAACACACATTTCAAAATGAGCAGAGAGGGAGATGGAACATGTTCTTTACATATTGAAGCTTCTACTAATGATGATGATGGCAACTATACCATTATGGCTGCAAACCCACAAGTAAGGTGTTTTACCTTCCTCTACAAAAAAGCTTGTTTTGTCTTTGTCTAATATGTGTTAATAGGAACACAGATCAGGCCACCCAGTCTGACTTTGAGTGGTGACTGTATCAAAAATCAGACGCTTCAGAGGATAGGAGAGGGAACCATGTAATGGAGAATGATGAAATTACTCCCCTATTCTTACTCATCTCAGTGATGATCACTAAGGACATTTTTTTCACATTAGTAACTCCCACCCTATCTTCTGAAACCCTGCCTATTGCAGACTGCTATCTTTTGAGGTATGGTGACAAGGCAGACGTGATATTTCAGGCAAGAAGAACAGAGCAAGGGGAAACAAATAGGTACATCAAATCTGAAAGCATTACCAAACACAATTATTCTTTATCTAGGCTGCAAAAATGTGCATCTGCAAATAGTCTTGTCCACTAACATCACTCCCCTTCACTCTATGTGCTAGCTGAGCTGTTTATTTAGTAGTACAGTCAACTACATCAGGCAACTTTTTCCAGCTGAAATTTTCCCTTTTTTTATGAACTGAATACTTCAACCCAACTACTTCTTAGTTTCCATGTGGCTGCACAAACAACAACTATGCTAGTACAAAGACCGTAGCAGACAGTACCTGTGTAGACACAGTAGCAGGAATGAACAAGCAGGGAGAGACGCTACTTAAGCTGGTTTACATAGCACTGCTGCTAAATGCATTGTCACAGCCTTGAAGAGTTTGAGAAACACACTGCTCTAGACACACAAAAAAACACCTGCCTCACCTGCACTCCACCACATGCTAATAGCAGTTGCTTTTAAAAAGTAGTTACCCTTAGTTCACACACATAATGAAAATAAATCCTAATGCATTGTAAATGTTAAATATTTATACTTTACAGTTAAATAAGCTATTAACTAACTATTAATTATGTTTACATTGTGATTTGCAGGGGAGAGTCAGTTGTTCAGGCCACCTGATGGTTCAGAGCATCCCTGTTCGGGGCCGAGTATCAACAATTCAGCCTCACAGGTAAAAGGAAAACAAGCCCTTCAGACCTCTTTATACTTCTTCTTGAAGGCATTCAAAATAACAGGCAGCTGTACGTCAACACACTCTCTACTTCAGTTCTCAACAATAAAATGGAAATAACAGCAGCACTTACCTCCCAACAGGTCACTTCTAGAATGTAATGTTTTTGAAGGTCATCTTTAAATGCAGGGAAGTTTAAGTGTAAAGTATTATTATCTCACTTCTTGCAGTAGAGTTAGAGGAAAGGGAAGGAAAAAAAAAAGAAAGAAAGAAGGGGCAGCTCAGGAATCCAATGATACTACGCGATATAGTTCATTTGATAATCTGTCTAAATGGAAAATATGCAACTAAATGTTACATTACAATGTAAATTACAATCAGTGGATTTCTTTCTACCCTTTTATTTAGCTCAAGCTATCAGTTCATACTTTTCTGCACTGTCTTTCTTTATTCAGCATTAAAAAAGAAAAAGAATTTGGCTTCCAAACATATACATGCGGTTTTTGTGTTGCAGAACGCGATCCCGGGTGCCAGAGGGAGACAAAGAAGCAGTTCAAGAACGCTTTTTCAAGCCATACTTTCTACAGGCTCCAGGTGACATGGTAGCACACGAGGGGCGACTTTGTAGATTGGATTGTAAGGTATTAACTGTTTCCTCTGTTCATTTTCTCTATCCCTATCCCTGTATATGTATTGGTAGGTGTTTTCATGTTTTTTATTGCTTGCATGAACATTTTCTGTTAAAGTTCTAATGCTTCATTTTTATAAATTATTGCTTATTGCCATTCTCTCTGAGCTGATTCGGGGGACTTTTCAACACATGCTGTATGGAATGAAGAACACAACCCCAGAAATAGAAGGCTCATTTATGGGGTTGTTCAAATTACTAGATACATTCACCGTGTCCTTTACCAGTCCAAACTCCAAAAGTTCATCTGGGAATGACAGGTCTTTCTGCTGCATTATCAGATTCTTGAAGTTAATCCATAATAGCACAAAATCACGAGAAAGAGAGGATTCAGCATGCTGCATTCTGTTCAAACTAGCGTTTCCATTGTATTGGACTGAATTACTGAAGATTAATACCCTCTAAAAAGAGGGAACAGAGCCCAGTTCATTTTATGCTTCCCTAGCATGCACAGATGCATGAGCATCCCAGTTTACAGATTCAAATCCCCACATAACAGAATTGTTAGAGATTAGAGTACACATAGTGAGCAACCTGTTATTGAACAGCACTAAGAAACTCATGTGCTCCAACATATTTAGGTAGTTCCTCTTTGTCCCAGTAGCACAGACAGAAAGATCTGTAGTGTTGACGCTGACCTCTTCGATGCTCCAGAACGTCTCCTACCCTGAAGAGAGTAGAAGCTTTGGAGCAGATATTAATGCTTCCCTGAAGATGAAAAAGATTGATTACTACTTAATTTACAATATAAAGTTTTCTAGGGAGCATGCCAAAGAATTTGGCTATTCTTAGCTCTGCTGTCCTGGCAGAGCTTGGGAAGCCTTAAAGCATGTCTGGTATTGCACAAATCTGGAAGAAAGTAGTCCTTGTTCAGGCAAGTTCCACTTCCCTCTTTCTCTGGTTTGTAGAATATTATTTGGAAAGGAGTATTTTGGACATGAGTAAGTACTTCTATCTATTGGAAAGATCTTTAAGAGTATAATAGTCTAATAACCTTTCTATAAAATACTTAATTTATCTTGTTATAAAGCATGCAAGTTTAACAGCTACAAAGAACCGTATCATTCTTCATCAAAATTTCTGAAATACAAAGTCATTTGTATAGAACACTTTTTAAATCTCTATTAAACAGAGTGGTTTTGATTTATAATCATCACTAAAAAAAAGAAAACTAGCAGATTATTGGAAGTTTTCTGTGAATCTGATTATATAACCAAGTTTTTTCCTTTCTGACTAAGAAAAACATAGGCATTTCATCTATTTGTTTCTCCTGGGATTTATTTGTTTTCTGTTTTTATCCTTTTTGGAACTAATCAGCAGACAAACAGAAGCCGACATTATTCAGACATCTGAAGAAAGGCTTACCTATGAATTTACTAAAATCTATTTGTCAGTTTGACACTTGCCCTTTAGCTTTTTCACTGTCTGTTAGGTGAGTGGGTTACCAACGCCAGACCTGACGTGGCTTCTGAATGGCAAACCTGTGTTACCAGATGGCACCCACAAGATGCTGGTCAGAGAGACCGGAGTTCACTCTCTGCTTATTGATCCTCTCTCACAAAATGATGCTGGAACTTATACTTGCCTTGCCACTAATAAAACAGGACAAAATTCATTTACTCTGGAGCTGACCGTTGTAGGTAAGAATCATTGAAAAAAATAGTCACAGTGCTGTAGTTACTTGCATGCATTTCTTCAGAAATACCTTACTTAGTTTTCCTACAGACAAGTATAAATAAATAGTTATTTCACTGATAGTAGTATAGGCCAACAACTATAACACTCTGTGTGTATAGCACCGATGGAGAGAAATGTACCTGGTACTCAGCTGATAGGTGCACTCCTGTTACAAACAGAGCTGTAAAAATTCTGAATCATCATCACTACTTCTCTTGTCTTGGCAAAATGACATTCTTAATTTTCTCCCCAGAAAATGCTTAGGGTTTGAATTCATAAAATATGCTGAGGTCTCCTAGATGTCAGTTCCAATTTCATTGCTTTAAAAAGTATTTCTGAATAAAAGAAATACAAATATGAATACTGTTCTTTATTAAAGTCTTGCAAGATGTGAGCTATTGAGATCCATCGATCTGGCATTAATTTCCTGCTATGGTAATAGGTTTAGACCCATGCATACATATATGCATGCATTCTTTAATGAATATCAGCTCTGCATATTATTTGCTTTATGTTCTCCTATGGAGGCTGTGTCATGGCATTTCACTTTCCTTCCAATATCTCATTAACAAATTTAAAACCTATTTTGATATCACAAGAATCGTTTTAGTTTGCATTCTTCCCTATTGTTCAATGAGAAACAAAGAATAAAAAATCTGTTATTCAATAATTCTTTTTCTTTTTCCAGCTAAGGAAGTAAAAAAAGCCCCCATGTTTTTGGAGAAGCTTCAGAACTGTGGTGTTCCTGAAGGGTACCCAGTCAGATTAGAGTGCAGGGTTGTGGGAATGCCACCCCCCATATTTTACTGGAAGAAGGATAATGAAACCATCCCATCAAACAGAGAGAGGATGAGGTACTGTAATATCATATCAATATTTGGATTTTCTTGTGGCTGGACCAATTGTTTCAATGAAAACCTGTGCAATAAATACAGGTGGTGTTTTTAAAACTATTTCTTTCTCCCACATAAAGTTTTAAAATGCAGGCTTCACTGTGAGGTGAACAAGAGCTATTTCCTTGGTTCAGAATAAAGGCATGGAACATAACATGCCACTGCGTCAGAGACTAGTGATAAACATTTTGGGTCATAGGCCTAACAAACATCTTGTTATCAAAGATACCGTTATGGTATTTTTCATGTGTTTTAGCAGCTTGTTCTCTCTCTAAACTATTTTTTCCTCAGTTTAGCTCTAACTACAGATGAATTCAAACTCAGAACAGTTAGAATATGGTTTTGAATGCCACAGAGCAAGGGATAATAGAGAGCTTAGCACATCACATATAGAGGCAGATAAAGTTTGGTCACAAGCACAGGCAAAGACTTTGATCCATGCTTATAAAATGCATCAATGATTGGATTCAGCTACTCCATTCAAATACATCACTATTTTTTAGTTTTTGAAAAACTGATGAAATAGTGTGTGTGGCTGTGATAAATATATATATATATTTTTATAAGATTTATACTTTGGCATAAATCTGATTTTTAATATTTTACTTTACTTGGCTCCAACTATTGATCTGATGCACTCATTGGCTCTCTATCAGCTTCAAAAAGCACTACATTTGCACACGCATACCCTGCAGCCTATCTGTAAAGAAAACTGGCTCAGCAGCAGCACTTGTGAATGGGAAGTTTACTTGATAAAATCCTCCAGTGGTCAGCCTGTCCCCATGCAGAGACGGCTGTGCTGTCCCTTGTGAAAAGACCATCTAACGCTGATCTTCTACAGCCCGCAGTCTTTATTCCTCTGCTTCTATGCAGATTACCCAAGGATTTATTTCAAGTACTGATACTTTTACAGGAATGATACATGCAAACTCCATAGTTAATGTGAAGTGTACAACTGTCCTAAAATGCCTTTTTTGCAGCTGTTTCACAGAAACCTTAGAAAAAGAGCTTTTGCTTCAGCTCAGCAGAGGAATGACTATGGGAAATCTCCCCGACCCCACATTGCCAGGAAGTAACATTAGGCTTGTAACACTTCGGCTGGCTCCACACAGATCCACTTGAGCACTGAGCATTTTCCTTGCTTGTCCCTATCTTGACTCACTATTAGCTTAAGGCAAATTATGCACTGCAGATAGCAAAGGCTGAATGTTCCCTTTTTTATGAGGAGCTGTCTAAAGCACAAAACATACTCTTGACCTGAATTTTTGTGGTTTGATGTTTCATTCCAGTTCATATGGAAGCAAACTGTCAGTTTTCAGAACACCCTGCAACTTCAAGTATTCTGATATGCTCATCTCCCACTTCTTTCGTTATAGTGAGGGAAACACTTGGGTTGATAAAAACAACCAGCCAGAGCCTAGAGAACAGAGGAGCCTCAGTTCTCTGATATTCTACTGAATAGTTTTTCCTGGGAGTTGTGGCCAGAAAGCCTTGGATTGCTGAAGAGCAAAGGAAGAGAAGGGAACAATGAAACAGGTTTCATTTACAGTGTTGTCCAAATGAATCTTCAAGATTTTGCCCCTCATGCATTTTTCTCATGGAAAAGGGTGCCATGAGAAAGTTTCTGACTGTCTCTGATTACTGTTGTGAAAAATACCACAACTTTGTACAAATGTTATTCTTCCAGCTTCTGAACTAGGAAAAAATATAGTACAACCCTGCAACAGCTTTGCACAGGTTTAGTTCATTGGACTTCAATAAGCAATTCCAATATTAACACATACAGAACAAAAGTTCAGCTTACGCTGTCACACCATGGCTTTGCACAGCTGAGAGGAGCAAGAATAGATTTCAGCTACTCAGATCCTTGGCTGGGGCCATAGTGAAAGCAAGTCCATTGAGTATAAAGGTCTTGATCTGCTACCCCTTTGAGAATGGAAGTTACGACATATTTATTTCATAGTTAACGTACATATTGTAAAATCTCAAAGTTGACATGCTCTTGAGAAATTCTAACTCCAAAACACTTGTTTTCCCAGCATGCACCAAGACACAACAGGGTACGTCTGCCTTCTGATTCAGCCCGCCAAGAAAGCAGATGCTGGCTGGTATACCTTGTCTGCAAAAAACGAAGCTGGTATCGTCTCTTGTACTGCTAGACTGGACATATACGGTAGGTATTGGCTAGTAAATAAAACAAATCAGAATTTATTTTCTTTGACAGGTCCCAGCCTTCATCCAGTTCTTAGTCCTTAAATTGCCAGTTTCGCCATGGATAAGACATTACAGTGTCACCAGATGATTTCAGTTTAATATGGCCAGCAGAAGGAGGTAGAATGATACAGTTAAATGACCAGATTAGCTCTCCCACATCAGCTTAAAGAGAAAAAAAACAGAAGAGTTTTGCACAGTATTTACTCTCGTTTTCTACCTTCCACCTTCCCTAGACACACAAACATACAATAAACGTGTATTCAAGTTGAACCTTAACTCTGTTCCCTCTGACACACACAGAGCAGTGCTACAGCACTGACCTAAGATGGAACAATAAATTGCACACTAGAAAATAGACCCCTTCTTCCGGGGAGCACGTGTGATGCAAACTCTGCCTAACTAATGCATGCTAGCTAAGATGATAATGTGTTGGTCCAGGACTCAGAAGGCCCAAGCCTTGCTCAAGAACTATGGCACGTCATTTAATTTCTCTTTGCCTATGCAAGATGTATGTACTAGTTAAGGCAATTTATCTAGACCAAAAAAAAAGAGAGAATACTTTGATTACTTAAGCTAAACAGAAAACACATGCCACAACCTATGGGGTTATATCCATACCCTCAAAGGGAAAAAAAATAGTTTTCAACCTTGTATTTCTCATTAAAAATAATAATAACAATAATAATAATAATAATAATAATAATCAGGGATAACCACAAGTCACCAGTACATCCCTGTCAGTTTTCTGCCACCTTGTGGTGATAGAGACAACAGTAATGTAAGTGTTTAAGACAGGGCTGGTGAGAGACTGATTCAAAAAAGAACACATAAAATGAAAAATAATTCCTTAGGTGTCTAAATGTGGCAAGACAGAAACTAAATTTTCACATGAAGGATGCAAGCTACTAGCAGGAAAAAGAACGGAAGTAAGAAATGTTTTCTGATTCGAGCCATATTTTCTAAAGAGTCTGAAGGTCTTGCACACCAAAGGGAGTAACAGAAACCACTTTTCTTCACGCTATTTCCAATGGGTTGGGAGTGAAAGTTTGGTCTCAAATTTGCAATTCCATGTGTAAAGAAAAAAATACAGTAATGAGAGTATTGTTCAAATGCAAACATACTGGGGGCTGTTAAAATAATAATAAAAAAAAAGAGGCTCTTTTTCAAATATTTCCAGGAAGACAGGGTCAAAATTCAGCATGGAAAGATAATAAACATTTCCTATCAATGCTTAACGTGTAGATTATAGGTCTCCCATACTAAGCTAGTCTCAGACTATTTGCAGATTTCAAGATCAAGATTATATGACAGATTTCAAGGCTAGGTTGGAATGGGCTTCGGGCAAGCTGATGTAGTGAAAGATGTCCCTGACTACGGCAGTGGGGTTGGAACTAGATAAGCTTTAAAGGTCCCTTCCAACCCAAACCATTCTATAATTCTATGCCTGTCAAGTTTGAGTGCAGACCTGGAGGTTTTGTATGGATAAATAAAGGCTAAGATAATATTCATTTCCCCTTTGTAAAGTGTCTTAAGAATTATAACTGTTAATTATATCATATAATAGCTAAATGTTCTCATAAAATTGTAATAGTATTTTTTCATATGGGATCATGTTGCATGTTACTTTTAAATTATTAATATGTGGCTTTGGATTCTTTAAGTGTTAATATAATTACATTTCATTCAGTATATTATAGAAAAATCTCAGAAACATTACTAATTGTAAATAGTAGAGAAAAATCAAAACTGTAATCACTTATTTAAAAAAATTCCCTACATTATGATTTTAAAATTAAATACCACCAAAAAAAAAAAAAGAAAGAAAGAAAGAAATGCCAGAAAGAAAAGTCCCCCAGAGGATGGAATAGTACAAAATCAGAGTTATGTCCAGTTTGTTCACCATTGTTCATGCTATGGTATGTCTTTTGTTTTGATTGCAAGAGCTTTGGAGAAGGCTCCAAAGATTGAATGATTAAATTTTGGACTTACTGAAATCTATGTAACTGTTGCCATTGAATTGTACAGGGATGGAATTCCATCAATACTTCAATAAAAATACTCAACATGTAAATTATATGGATGATATTTGAAGGAACAGACCCTAAAACAGCGAACAAAATGCTGTGCTCTCTTCAAGGATGTTGAAAGCAACTTTTCATTCACGTACATTGACTTCTGTTGTTTCATATTTAACTTAAATAGATGTTTACATAGCCTATTCTGTTTTTGTTGCTTCAGCTCAGTGGCACCATCAAATTCCACAACAAATAAAGCTTCGACCTGGTAGTGGCCGGTATGCAAACCTTACTGGTCAAGGACTCGACATTTTTTCTGCCTTCCCAACTTCTGAAAGCCCTATGCTGTTTTCATCCCCAACCCAAAAGGTGGTGGAAAGTGAAGAACTTTGAAAAACAAGCAAACAATGGTTCCAGTTACACCTGCAGAAATACTAGAACTGTGAAAAAAAAAAAAAAAAGAGGTACAAGTCAAGATGCTCAAGGTTTACAAGCAACTTGTTTGTAATTAAGTATACTGCTGCTGCAAATTTTGCAAGTCACATATACAAGACTTTTTGCATAGTATTTTACTGCAGGATAATTGTGGTATGGAGTGTTGTGCAATAAATTCAGTACTGTGTAGTTTGCTAAGAATTACATAGTAAACATAGTTTTCAGCACTTAAAAGCCAATACCACTTCTATTGCTTGAATTAAAGCTACTGTATTGTAGCAAGCCATGTTAAGGATCGATGATGTTTAGCTGGAATACCACCAGTGAAAACATTGACGTTACATTAACAACAATCCTGAATGAGGGTAAACAACATGACTTTGAATGTAATTCTAAAAAAATGCCAGATAATCACAAAGCACAAGTAAAAGGGAAAAGATGTAACTCATTTTTATATATAATTATGCCAGATAATCTTAGAATTGTTGAACTCAAGACTAGATAAGTAGAGCATTTCATGTAGGTACAGCTGTGTACCCTATATATTTATATTTGTGTGTGTGTGTGTACTCCATGAACTGTGTACTCATGGCATAATGATTCATAAAGTAAGGTACAGGACATGTGCCTAGGACTCTAACATAGGAAACTAAACTTCCTGTAGTCTGAAGCATGTTCTGTAGAACTCATAGCTGAAACTATTTTCCAGATGTGCTTTGTATTTTTTTCTTTACGTTGATAGTGATTCTCTGCCTTTAAACACAGGTGATATCAAACTTTTAACTTCAGGGCTTTCAAATATCAGACTCTTTTTCCTCATTTTTAATGTGACTGAAAGAGAAGTGTATCTACCATCTAGCTCATTTTTTAATTAACTGAAAAGGAATTATGATCTGGTAGAATTAATTTCACCATCATTTAGGAAACAATCACAAGTGTGGTGCCAACTAAGTCAGAGGAAATTCCATTAATACACAAAAAGCTATGAATTTAAGCAACAATTATATGCAAGGAGCTAAAAAAAACCTACTGTAACTAATAATAGTAGTAAATAAGGCAATTTAATGAAGGTGCAACAGAAGGTGTTGAGAACACTTAGTAATTGATTTAAATTCATTTAGCATCTATACAGTTGTACAGCACTTGGAATCTGTGAACATCTAAGATCATTTCTTGCATCTGTAAGTTATTGCTAACCCTCTTCTTTGGACATGGTTTTCAAGCAGTTCTTGCTACCGCTTTCTACATGGCTGAAGTGTACAACGAAGTCCTGATCAAAGTCACAGAGACGAAAAGAAAAAAATAACAGATACTGTCATTTTAGATCTTATTTGGACTTTTTCAATGTTAAAAATGTAACTTTAAAATTGCAAATGCAGAGAAAACAATGAGGAGTTATCCTGAGAGCAAAACAACACTGGATATAGCCAGAGACTGAGAAAGAGAAAGCCTTTCACCTCTTGGTTTCCTACAAAAACAACTTATGATGTCATTAACTGTTGGTTCCCTAAGGGTTTAGGGGAATTGAATTTATAGTATCGTTTCCACTTCCTATGTGAGTGGAGACCATAACATAAACCCACCATTGTAACTTCCATGCCTTTGTAAGAAGTCTCAGGTGATTCACCCCAGACTGAGCAGACCAGGAAGCTAAAATGTACGCCTATCCTGAGAGACAAACCAAGGTGCAGTTACTTCAGTGGGAAAGCAGAAATGCCAGTTGTTGACGATGTTGCATCTCCTCCCTGGCAAGCAAAATAAAACTACTAGCTATTAGAAGTGATACACTGATTCAAGTGACTTCAGTTATGGGATGCCCAATTTAAGACAAATTGTGGGTCTCCAGAATAGAGAACCCATTGCTCCTCTGATTTTTACTTGTTTTTAGGATGACTTAGGGATTCCAAAGCTAAACCTAGAGTGAGTCAAAGTTGGGCAATCCAAAATTTAAAGTTTCCCATACTAGTTACTGCTCTTGGGAAAATAACCCAAGGAAAGTTTTTGGATTTCGCTTACTTACTCCAGTGCTGTTGGGAAGTGGGAAGAGAGGAAATTAAGACACAAAAGATCAAATTCTACTCCCATCTACAGCCCTCCTCTTCCCATTACTTCATGCCAAAACTGAAAAGTGGATTTTGATCCAAAGTATTCAAAGCTGGATATTGTTCATCAGGCTTTGTACCTAGCACAGGCTTAGCCGAACTATTTTCCTGTCTAGAACTCCACTGTGGCCCCCTTGCCTGGCTTTAAGTAAGGGGTTAGACCAGATGACTTCCTGAGGTTCCTTCCAGCCTAAACCATCCTATACTTCCTAAATTATTTTACTTTCCACTGCCTGTCTGAATATCCTATATAGATTAAGTTACCTATTGACTGAGTAGAAACTAAGAAGCACAAGTTTCTCCTTTTTCACTGGAATATATCCCACTGGGCAATTCTAGCTACAAGAGTAATCTCAATCTATGATTCTCTACATAGTTTAGAAGAAAGGAATAATAGTACTTACTATTAGCAAATACCCGGTTACCAGTACTAGAATCATACTTGTAAATATCACTGACATTAGTAATGATTCTCACGTTATAACATCAGACAACATGCCCAAGATCTCAGTACAAACCAAAGGACAAAGTGCACAGAGAAAAGATGTAAACCATATCTCTTCATCCTTTTTTCAACGATTTCACTGGAATATCTCCTGACCTACATCATTTTAACCTGAACGGACAAGCTGAAGGTTAAGTGGTACACAATTTTTAAAAATGTACGTTCGTTTTGTTTTTTTGGAGGTGGAAAAGACAAAAAGCTACTGCTGAAAGAAATTTCCCAAAAATCTGTAAAAGACGGATTAATCCTTAGTCATTCAATAAGAGGCCCCAGAAGTCTCACTGAGAAGTAGGCTACAGAGAGTGGATCACCAAAATCCGCCAGCTGAACCATAACATTCTCTCCTTGACAGTATTTACTAGCAAAAGGATCAAAACTTTATCTATCACACCTCCCTACGTAATGCATAAGTCAGTAGAATTACTTTCAGTGCATCTAATACGATCAAAATCAGAATCTGATCCCAAATGTTCTGTAGTCATTAATTTTTGCTCATTAACTGCTACAGATCACTTCTCTTCTGCACATACTGAGCCTATAAAATAAGTGTGTAAAGGAAGCTTATGTCAATGGATGTAAATGCTGTTAATTAGTAGCACTGATGTGCTCATCACAAAGAAGATGCAAAAATGATACTTGTGTTGTTGACTGATGGAAAAGCCAAGGGGAAAAAAGTCACTTGTGTAAGCAGCAGAGACAACATTGAGTTGTCACAAAACTTGGTGTTTGAGTTCATGTGCCGTGAAGGTATCATACTGTGTCAAGACGCACTAGAGACTATGCAACTGCGCTCTCTTCCTGAACAGCTTGACTTTTCATTGTTTTGAATAGCTGATTTCACACTTCACACTAACATGGTATTTTATTCTCTTATTCAGGGCAGGCTACTACAACAAAAGTCAATGTTAGAGCATTTACTGAAATCATTGTTAACTATTGTCTTCCAAAAGTCCACTAAAACACCACAATGTGAAGCATAACATTGTATCACTGAGATACAGAAATGGTTATTTTTGTGAACTTTCAATAACAGCTCATTTTCTGATTCAGAATCTTGTAGGTTTACTTAGCTTCTTGTTCCGTTCCAGTCCTGGTTTTGTATATGACAAGACACACCTTATATTTCAAAGGACAGCAGAAATTACAACTTTTGCGTTGCAATTCTAGAAAGCAGAAGTATTATCTTTGCTTTAAAATTTTTGGCCCACCTTGGTACAGACCCAGTCCTCAGCAACATCATACAGCAGTCTGCATTGAAACTGCTAGACTTCTTGCCTTAAAACAGCTGGGTTGAGATCCTTTGCTTCCATATGGAAGGTGGAGCATACCTTCTGAATGCCTCATGTACGCTAACGTGAGGAGAAGAGAGCATGCTTCAAAATATAAAAAGCCAAGCCTGCAGTCTTTTTCTTAATATGTAAACAATTGTCAATTCCAGCTGTTTACAGTAATGAGAGATACTGCAAAGAAACAAATCTGGAATGAGAATTCCTATAAGAACTGTGTTCTTAATGCTACAATGTTAAAAAGCAGTAGTTTCTGGAAAATGTCTTCATACAAAATGGTTAGGAAGACCTAACGAAACACTTTAATTGTTAAATATTGAAGAAGTGATTCATTGTTAATTGCCTTGCTATTTCCAATACACAGATGTTCACTTTGAGCCTTAAACTTCTATTTTATAATTTTTTCTTGATTAAAGTTGATATTTTTTATTTTTTGATCCAAAGTCATTCTCTATGGAAAAATAGTTAATATCAGTTTTAAAGTACATTTTAAGTGCGTATAAAACAAAAAAACCAAACACTTGACTGTTTAGTAATGTACTTCCCTTCATCTCACCTAAACTTAAATAAATGCTTCAGAGTTGCATACAAGAGTGTGTCCTTGATGTGTTCAAATAATTGCAAAAGTGTGGAACAACACCAGAGGTTACTTCAGAACTTGGCTGTGAAAGCTGATGACATTAATGGAATTAGATCTTACATTATTTAGATGAAAATCATATAATATTGTCAAGTCAGAGATATCCTAGACATGATTCTAGCATATAGCTGTGAAATGCAGTTGCTGGTTTTTTTCTTAATATCAGTTTGCTCTTGTTTTAAATTATGTTTTCTTTATCTGATAACCTCAACCCCTCCATCACATTTTAAAAGAACAAGTTTTCCCAGGGCAAGCAGAGCAGAAGCCAAGGAGTCTTTAGGACAATCTGCATGTTTTAAAGGTCAACAGATTTATCAGATTATCAGCATCTTGTAGAATTAGTCCCCAAAACCTATGTTTGGGCATATAGTTCTACTTACAGACTGTCATAGCTGAACTCCACGGTGTCTCAAAAATTCTTGTACAATCTGTCTACCACATTGGTCGCTGAACACCCCCACTCAACACCCCCTGAAATACCCAGTTACTGGGTCTAGACCAAAGCTCCCAGAAGTTTCTCTGTGCAGTTGGGCACTGGAGAATGCTACACAGAACTTATTTTTTTCAGCCCTTAACTGTAATACTTAATACTTAATCCAATACTTAATAAGTGAAAATTGAACGAAGGCCAAGCAAGGACACAAAACACACTAAATTTGACTCTTCCTGATACTTGTCTTCAACTTGAATGATTAAGCATATACTTTGTATAAGAGTCCATTAACAGACTTTGGAATTAATTTTAAATGAGCAGCAGATGCAAAATGAACACTTCAAGGAAGCTGGATCTTATAGCCCTGATATAGAAGACAACAGGGGAAAAAAAGGATGCGTTCTATTACATTTGCTGGTCTTGATCTTGCTTTCCCATTTAACCGTGTTTCTCCATTCCTGCATGGCTAGATTTTTATGCAAATCTTTATCTGCTAGGTCAGACACAACATTCTTAAGACCATTTTAGCTCCATGAGCTAAAGCAGCTCCTATATGTTACATTTCCTCTGAGCAGAAGCTGCTTTATTAATGCCTTTATACTTCAGGTCCACTATAAAGAACCATTTATTGCATAATACAAAGAAATCTTGGGCCATATGTGCTATGAATTTAAGTGGAGTTCTCCATTTATAGCAGGGTGAAATTATGTTCAGAAACAGACCATTCTTTAGGATTATATAATCCTTTAGCAGCATGTGACTTTTTTTTTTTAAAGAAATGGAAAAACACTGAAGACATTTTGAAATTTTGAAAAACTGACTATGCACCCCAGACTGCAGGAAGCCATTTAAATATGAACTTCTCTTCATTCTTTGGAGTTACATATGCAGATACCTTACGCAAATTCTGTGTAAGTTAAAATGTACTTTGCATGTTAATTTCTGTACAAATGAAAACTGAATTACAAATTAGAAAAAAATACTAGTATACAAAATATTAAAATGTATTATTTGGTAGAAAATATATTTAAATATTATGGGTTTTACTTTTTTTTTAAAGCAATATTTTCTTGAAATTTAATTAACTTTAAGAACATAAATAATTTTTTTAAAAAATGCCCAAGTAATGGGTGAAATCAATGTCTGTTATATCTATGCAGAGGACTTGTTTCTTCAATGAATAAACGTGTCTTTACTCTCAGTGCATTTGTTTTCTGTCTGGATATTTTATAGAGACACAACAGTTGAACATATCTAGAGCAAAAAGAAGCTCTTTTGAAAATTCTGGTTGAATTCATAAAACCTAGATAAATCCAATCCTAAATTACAGAAAACTGCATCCATATTGCTTAGCCAAAATAGATGGAAACCTAAGCGTAAGGGTATTCATTATCATAAGGCAGAAGCATACTTTGGAATATCAAAAATATGACAGGAAATCACTTTTTATTTTTGCCTAGTGAATCACCATGGATGTTCTACTTAAAGTATAGGAGACGTTGCTAAATATTAAAAAAACTAATGGTATTCATGCTTCCCCACGCGAAGAAGTTGCAATGTCATTGACTTTAAAAGACAATAACTAAGGTTAGCAACATTTATATTTTTCATAATGTGTACTGCTGCACCATTTAGGAATTCCAGTTGAGAACTGAGCTTTGCCCCATATGCGTGTATAGTACAAGATGGACTGTGCCTTATAAACACTGAGATAGAAAATAGAAGCCTAAAAAGCTGGAATGAATTAAAGCTATAAGACAAGCTAATACATATCTACTGGTAACCTCAATAGTTAGGAAGAAACTACTGACTTTTAGTCACTAACATACATTTGGGGAACATGCTACCCTAGTGCCATTTTCAGCCCCTGAAAAGTCACTGCAGTTAAAAATGTCAAACCAGTTAAAGTTCAAAAATAACTCTGGCCACCTTGTCAAAACACGGTGACACGATTCAAAGAATCATAGAAGAAGAGCACCCAGTTCAAAGAGAAAACCCTGGAATGCAGTCTGAACCTTCCAGAAGAATAAAGGTTAATTTCCCACAGATAGTTCATTAGAATCGCACACTGAATTTCAACCGTGAAACATGTGTTTAACATGCAACAAATATTTAATGAAGCAAGCATTTCTCATCTTCAATGTATTCACAATGTGATTCTAGAATTACTATGTACTGGTATTACAAATAGAAGTACCTCAGGTTTGCACTGCTGTTCAGTGGGGCAGAAATCTATGAGCAGACAGAACTCAGCCTGTAAGAATACACCAAGCTCTGCACATCTAAATTTTTCCTTCATTTGGAGGCCCACTGGAAACAAAAAATTATTTAAGGAGAGGGGGCTTCAAATGCCCGTATCATTAAAGTCTAGTACAGAAGAAGGGTCACTGATCTTACCTGACAAGCATCAAACAGCCCGTGGGGCACAAATATGCTGGAGCGACAATCAAACCCAAGTTAAATAGTCAAGTTTCCAATTCACAAAGAGTCACTAACATATTTGTGAAGGAAAGCTATGGAAGGAAACAAATGACTTCCTGAATAGTTATTGAGTTTGAGAAGTCCGAACCAGTGTGAAGAATATCTGCTCTTCGCACTGCATTCAAAAATAATTCTTAATGATTAAACTTCCCCCTCGCCCCTTTTCACCCCCCAAAAAGCTTTGACAGATAATCAATAGACAGACAACTATCTATACACTACAAAGAACTTTGCTGCCATCAGTGCTGTAGTAAATTAGAAATCCCAAATTTCAGCTCAACACCTCACCATCCCAAGAAACAAACATACTGCACCATTATGTGAAAGCACATTTCAGTTATCAATAGTATTGCTAATTATTATTAATAGATTACACTTCAGTTAAAGAGACGAAAACATTCACCTCTCACCAACACAACCAAATCTAAGAGAATGGGAATCATATTATCCAACAGCAGAGACTGGTACAATACCTGATCTACAAAGCGCTCACAAAGTGCTCTTTAGGGCTTCGGTTTCAATTCTTAACAATTTTAGGTAATATGACCACACATTTTTGAAGTTTTATGTTGGTTTGCTCCTCTTCATGTGATCTGACTATCATTTAATCATTCACTGCATACTAATCCATTATTTCTGTAATTATTTCTATCATCAGACTACTATCTATCAGTAGACAGTACATTACAACGCTGCATGGAAGAAACGGTTGTTACGTGCTTTTACATACCTTACAAATAAACCACAACGTCACATCCCACAAGACCAAGTTATATGCCGGTAGTGCAGAAACACATCGTTACTGTTCTTCTACGTTACTCTGGTATTTCTACTTCTGTATTGTATTACCCTCGCCACACAGGGTTTAGAAAGCTATCTTTCACTAAACCAAGTTTTCCATGTCATATAATTGCACGATTTATTTGCATTATATTCCTCTTTCAGGATGGAAAACCCACTGCTGTGCAAACAGTGCAGGTGGGACAATTTCTGCCCAAAGTTTACAGCTAATAAAGTAATGTAAGATGGCATATCATTTAATTATTTGAGGATTGTATTGATTACATACATAAACCAGTCACTTAACAATAAGTAAAATTCCAACAGTATTAACTTGTGTATGTGATGGAGAACAATTAATTCTATTATCTCTCTATATAAATGTCTGCAAAGAAATCAGTGAACAACACGACATCATATTCCCAGAAGGTTGAATCCACGTGCACAGAGCCAAAGGACACTTTCTGTTTGCCAATAAACAGCTAATTTAATTCATAAGAAGCAAAAGTCCACGTTTTAATTTTAACAATTACCTCTACTTGCTACCAAATTTAGAAAGGCTAAAATATATATTAAAAAACACTCCTAAATAACAGTGTTTAAGGGAGAAAGTTGCTCAGAACATACATCGCCTCTGCTGTATTTGTTTAACCTAGACCTGAAAGTCTGTCCCAGCAGTTTTCACTCCTGGAACAGTTCAACTTCTGGCTTTGGAAATGTACTAGTCTGCAGGACAGTGACCAAGGGCAAAATGTCAATGGAGGTTCAGAGAGAAGGCAAACAATAAGGTCAGGTCTTTGTGTGTAGCTGCTCCTGCAGCAGTCTCTCTACCCCAAAACAGAGCTTAGTTCTTACTGCTGCTTCTGTTTTTCACTGAGAGCTGCTTAACTGTTGAAAATAGCTCCTATCAAAGCTATTTATTTGTCATTTGGAAGAATTCTGAAATATAAGATATGGCACCAGCCAGCAGGGAACCTGCCAGCCTTCCCTGCTGGAAATCCACCAACAGCTGTTCTGGGACAGCAGCTCCTTTTCTCCTTCTCCCACATGGCTAACACTAGCAAGGGGCTTGTTTCTGCAAACTCCCGACAGCAGCACCAGCAGAAGTACCCTTCAGCTTCACAGTCTGCTGCCATCACAACAGGCATCTGCAGTCAAACTTTTGTGGACTCTACATCCTGCTACAAACACATCTGCTTCTCCAGCTGTTCGGCTCCTACTCATTTTTTTGACTTTCCCAACCTCCTTTCCTCTTCTGCCCCTTCTGTCCAGATCCCTCTATCTTCCACAAGCAGAAGCAGCAAGCAAACAAACAAAAGACAATTCAGGGCATCAGCAGGGCTGAAATGAACTCAGCTGCTTTGCCAGAATGCTCTATCCCTTTCAACCAAACTTATCTTTAAAGGCTGTTTTTTCGGAGGGTAATGAAACACACTTCCTACTCTAACTGGGTAAGCAAGCATCATTTGCTAGTTCATTTTTCTGCATGTTAAACTGCCAGGGCTGTGATGGAAGCAGTGTAACATTCAGGGCAGGAAAGCCACTAGTAAGTAATTTCTACAGTAGGAATTTAAGGTAGCATGTGAGGACATATCATAGAAAACACTTTATTTATGACTTACAAAATCTGTTACTGTTTTCAGATAACATAAAATTAAAAAATAAAATGCAAACACAAACTCTACAAAAATCTAAAGGTTTAGATTGTTTTCACATGAGCATTCTCATTCGCAGTATATAATCACATGTGCTTTTACATCCACTAAAAATAAAAAGATTCTTTTCATCACTTGCAACTAGCTCTTTTTCGAGCATACAAGAGACAACATAAGTTGGATTAAAGCAAACCTACACAACTTTGGAACCCATATATCAAACTTACAAAGTTTAAGAAAGTTAGTTCTCTGAGGACTAGAACTCCAATACATTATAAAACTTTTTCCATGGGAGCCATTTATGTGAAAATAAACCAAAGAATTACTTTAAAGCTAACGTAAAAATAAAAACGTGGAATGAAATTCACTTCTGGTGTTATTCCATTCAGTTACACCGTGGGTCAATTTGTCCCATGACTGGTAGGAAATACTATCATGAATCATGATTAAAAAAAAAAGCATTATTTAACTAAAGTAGTCAAATGAACTAGCAAGCAATTGTCTGAAAGATTTCAAATTAAAACTATGCTTTCCGTCAGCTTTAAATAAATGCAATCTTCTTAAATGCATATTGATTTAAAGTTGTCAAAGCAAATTTATTTTGTCAAATTAGTGTAAGATGCAAACATGAATAAGCTATTATAATGCCAATATTACCTTATTCAAGCAGATTAACTCTTGCTAATTATTAAATTACACATCTGGCCTGCTGCATATTCTTAGTTCGTAATAAGTTCTAATTAGCTATTTGAAAGTGATCAGGGTGATAGCTGAATATTCGCTGTGCATAAGGATCACTGTCCGTTGCCATTTTTTGTCCCGTATAATGGTGGTAGCTCTCTGGATGAAAGTGTTCACAGTGAAGGCTAATCCATTCTCTTTCAGTACTGTATCTCTCTGCTTCAGCAAGTATTCTTGTTAGAGCCATGATATAACTCAAAGCCATCTGAAGGGTCTCATACTTGGAGAGCTTCTTATCCTGACCCCACTGTGGAACCACCTTTCTCAAACGATCAAAGGCTGTGTTCAGTCCTTGCATCCGTCTTCTCTCCCTGGCATTGGCAGCCAGTCTTCTCTTGGCAGCATTCTCCATCCTTTCTGAGCTGCACTTCACAACACAGCCTGGTCCACTTCTGCACTGGATGTCTGACTCTACACCTGAATCCAAATGACTGGATTTACAGGTTTTCATATTTGATGCAGCTGTAGCTTCACACACACAAAAATTACTTTTTAAAAATGAAGCGTCTAAACAGTGGTAGGGAAAGCACTCCTATGACTAGCCTGTGTACCTCTTGAATCTTTTTCCAGATAGCAATGATGAGATATTTTTCTTAGCATCAAAGAATAATAAAATAAAAGGTCTTCTGGCTCTTCTGGAAGTGTCCGAAAAATTGCTTCTTACTGTTTAATGAAAGTGTAAAGAGTTTTCAATGCCTTATCCTTTCACTCTTTTCATTTCTGTAAACTCAAAGGGATAGAAAACAATGAAATCTCCATTCTCAAAATATGAGTTACTGAAGAAAATAGTCCTTTTAATCCAAAAAGGATCTTAATGAATTAAAAACACATCAATTCCAATGGCCATTCCAAATGAAAGAAGTTCTGATTCAGTTTAGGAGAGTATTTTGAAATGATGAACTGTTGTGATCTGAAGACATAACTTCGTAACAAAAATCTCTTCTTTCTTGACTCCTGCCCGTAAGCAATGATCATGTCTTACAGACAAGAAGAGGCTTTATAGAAACTGCAAAAGCTAAACAGGTGGTAGCAGGTGGGTGGGCGGCACTCTGCTTCCATCCCAGTACCTTCCCACCCTGGGAACTACAGGGGGAAAAAAAAAAAAAAAAACAGTAAAACCCGAACATTACAGCCTTCATCTGTTGAGAAGTCTTCCAAAGCCATTCTGTCCAGCCCTAACAACTTGCCATCTGGAGTAGTGTCTGGCTGGCCTCACAAGACTCTGGGCAGTTAAGCAAAAGATCCTTTCAATGGATAATCTGTTGCAACTCAGGAAAAAAAAATCTCGCACTGTGCATTGTAGTATTCATACATTAAAATATGTAAAAATTCTAGTTAGTATTAGGGGTAAAAAATCATTGTTCTAATGAAACAGGGGAGAATTAGCTTAGTGATACATGGCAGAGAACACTGCTGTGTTGCGCTATACAATACTGAAAGAAGATGACTCAAATTATCAGAAACCCTTTAGGACTCAAGTACACACCATAGCAGAAAGAACACTATCTTGAGAAAAACTGGAATTATATATTTGCATGTCAGCAACATTATGAAAATAATTTAGGAAATATTTAAACAGCTGAAATGTAGTTATGGATTTATCTAATAATAATTGTATTTGGAGAGGTTGTGATACAGACATACAAAAACATGTACGCACACAAATAGTCTGAAAACTGCCCTTTTTAATACACTATGCATATTTATGTGAATTTAAATATAAAATATGTCTTCTTAGGAATGTCCCTAAGTAGGTAAGGAGAATAAAAGAAAATGTGACAAAAAGGAACCTGCTTGCTGGCAGTAAGAGATAATTTCTGCTACTAACTGTACCAATAGTGAGGACACCATTCACACACACAGTATAATCAAACCATCCTTGTTTTACTGTACTTAAACTATTAAAGCCATTATCCACATAAACTTACAAGGAAACATCATATGATCATGTTATGATAAACACAAAAGGTGTAAAAAAACAAAACCTGCCACACAATGATTTATTATCTGTATTGATTTCAGACTTAATTAAACTGTTACCAGCATTCATAAATTACTAATTTTTTTCATTAGAGACTGAACACTGTATATTTATTTAGAACTATGGCTCAATTGTTTTCATTATGACTCTAAAACTTGGTGTAGTTGTAAACAGCTGATTAATCCCTAGCAGAAGCAATGACAATGAAATGGAGGTTGAATAATCCAAAAACAATAGGATGCAATTGAACACTAATGGACTCCAGCATGACAGATGTTGAACGTAGGCTGTTACGCCCAGTTGCTCTGCTCTTAATATTCTGAATCCTAATGGTCTTGAACAGAGATGATAGCTGGGGTAGGGAGTCTCCATTATTCCATTATCAAAATGTATGACACATCTTCAATTTTTAAAGAAGTACAAATTCATCACGTTTCATTATAAATGTTCAACATTCCTATCTGTGTGCACTGACAGATGTTCTCCCAAACATTAAAAAAAAAAAAATACTACCACACTTTAAAATGTTACTTTCTGAATGACAATTTCTGATTACTTGTGCGTGTGTTGAAAACAGCACCTTTCAGAAAACCACATAACCATGTGTCTTTTGCAGAAGGATCAGCAATAAGAACTTGCAAAGTATTTCTTTTTCTGAAGACACTTCATTGGAAGTATTGCATGTGCAGTAGAAAAAACAATACACCCCTGATCTTCATGCTATCGCAGCAGCATATTTTAATGCTGCAACCTATTATGCCCAAATAAATTTTAGTTAAATCTTTTGTTGTTTAAAATGAATCTTAAGGGATTTTTTTATGTAATAAAATAAAATTAAGGCATTTTGTAAGTTACTAAATATTGTGCATTCTCATGAGGTAGTTATTACTCAATTCAAATTATAACTCTTAGCATTAAAACAGTGCTGTTAACTTCATACCACAAATATGAAAAGCATTTCTAACTTAATGTCCTGCAAGTATGAATTACAAAGACTTCAAATATACTGAAAATCACAGTTCCTAAAAGCTTTATATTTTACTCCAGTAATGAATAGTAAGATAGTAACTGACAATACTGTTAATTTTCCCCCTTCTTATTTGATTCACCACCATTATCATGCTTTGACTAACACATTGGTATAATCTCAAGAGAGAAGCTGTGATTTATTTCTCTTACTGAACAAAGTGTAACTTCACTTTATATGACTTATTATAAAATCACAGGATAAGGGTCCAAGTCCATCTGGATTTATAAAGAACCCTAATAGGATCTTATGGTTTACAGGCGACGCTAAAAAATGTTTCTTGGCAGATCAAAAAGTCACCTTTCATGTCACCTTTTTTTTTTTTTTTAAAGTTTCTACTTTTTGATAGAGAAATAAATTTATTTGAGCATATAATTGTTTTTATTTGATGATGTGCACAAGAAAAAACATTTATGTTATCTGAAAAGGCTAATTTTTTCCACAGAAAACTGAATATTAGGGTCTTATCCACACCAATTAATTTAATTCATTTGTACAGTCCATCAACCATATTAAAATACATCATCTAAAACTAGAAAACAAACTGCTTTGTTGCTCAGTCAATAATAGAAAGGCTATCAGTGAATTTTTCCCAGGTTTCCTTCACCTGGTTTGATTTTCTCAATATTTCAACTTGTCTTGAGTATTGCTTATGTAATTCTACTCCCTCCTCCATATATTTTTAATGATTTCTCAGAGACCTTACTCTTTGGAATTATTTTTCAAATCATTCTCGAGATATTTATGATAGTAGTTTTCAAAAAAACTAACAATATAGTCTGGTGTGATATACTGCTGTGTGTGGTACTAAAAAAATTTCTAGATCCCAGCTTGTATTAGTCTCATCTTTATTGTACATCAATGATTTCTCAAGAATTTCCCTTCTACTCTTATTTTATGATTAATAATTATTACATAATTTCAAGCCAGAAGAAACATTCAAATCACAGGAAAAAGTTCTGCATCTACTCACTCAGATTTCAATCTTTTAATCTCTTACAATGCAGATGCAAATTTAGAGCTACTCCATGACCCTAGCAGCATTATTCATGATTCACATTTTAATTCTAAAATGATATTTTTAATCAAAATGTTGTGTTTTTCCTCAGAGAAAAACAAGAGAGACCGGTAAGAATGATTTTTCATTCATAAACCAAATTATTTTATCACCTTTAAGTCACTGCCGATATTAGGAAAATAAGGGATAGTTTCAGTCCATTGAGAAATGCAATAGGTTCAGGATTTATGACTAGATACAGAAATACATTAAAGATTTTCAGCTAGATATCCAAGCTAGTAACTCAGATGCTGATTATCACAGCACCCTGTAAGAGGAGCTCGATATCCTCCACCTGTATTACTATGGAAAACACAATTGAATTGCTTTTGTAGGGGAATGACTATGGCCAACTACTAATTTTAAGAGGAAGTGAGAGTAACAGTTCTGGTTAAAATCTATTTCCTGAATACCCTCTCTCCTCTAGTTGTACTAAAAATAGCTTATACAAGCAATACGTCAAAGCAAGAATCTTACCTTTTCCTTCTAGCGAGATCTCACTATTTCATTTCAGGTACATCCTTTCTAAAAGCCTCATCGAGACTTCTTAGCACTGTAGGAGCATCAAAGGTAGTTTATTCAGAACAAAGCTGAAAGACTGGCATGCCGTATGCTGCTTAATTAATAGCAGGTGGGTAACTACCAAAATGTGACCATCCTTAAGGGTCCAATCTCTAGTAATATTTGACTCAGTTCACAAGACAAGCTAGCAATCTATGTTGCAGGGAATAATGTATTTTCCTTCCTTGGTTATTTACATTTTTTCTCTTATCACAGCTATAGGACTATCATCAAACAGAACAATTCTCAAGTGAACGTTGTATTCTGAAGGGAAATTTAGACACTAATTCTTTTGCAGAAGTTGAATAGCAATCTACAGCAGTAAGATGAGTTTACAATAATTTCTCCTAGTGCTTCCCAATGTCATATTGCACACCGTTTTATATATGTTCTTACAACATTTCATTTTCTCTAAACACTCTCTGGGGTGACCTTTTCCTTCAACAGTTCAACAAGAAAGTCTCCCAATCACACTTAAGGGTCTACATGCCATACTACCCTCCAACTATTGCTTCTTGTCAATTTACCTGTTTCTCCTTGACATTCACCTTTTTCTATGCCACGCTATCTTTCTTAAGTAGCTTCCCCTCAGGTGAGACTTAAAAAGCATAACTTTCCCCAGTGATCCTACACAGAACAGCCTTTTAATGTAACTTCGTTTTAAAGCATGCTTCTACAACTGGAGGACTAAAACCTCCTTAAAGAATAAAAAATAAAAACATTAAAACAGAGAAAGATCTCATTTTATCGTGGTAGTAGAGGAACATGTGTTGAACCTTTAACTATCTAAAGTGTTTCTCAGCTATATTATGTATTAAATAATGATCACATACATATATATGCATATATATAAATTATACAGCTAATGAAAATAAAAGTTTCCAATTAGAATGATACTGCAACCCTTTGCACTGCTAAAGCAGCAAAAAAACCTTTGACATATCATTACAAATGGATTCTGCAGAGATGGTGGCAGCCAAAGCCCAACGAGTTATGAACCAGCATACGTGAACTAGGATTTATTTGCCTATTTTCAAAAGTGTATAAAAGTAACTAAATTTAATGAGAGCCCTGACACTGAAGCAATGCCAGTGTTATGAAGAAAATGAAACAAAATAAAAAATCTTAAGCTTGTTACATAGAATGGATGAACCAAAACTTAACAGGAAAATCAGCTCACAGTGTTCCTCCTTAACCAAAAGATACCATCACACCATCTCAAACAAAAAAGGTAAAACAGTTCGGGATGTCATCCCACCTTAGCAGAGGGTGTGATTTGATATTACATCTTACATGCTGAAACTGGGGGCTTTTGCTGAAACAGGTAGCCTTACTCCTTTCCTATCCCTAGGTGCTTCCTTCCTCCCAGACACTGGCAGGGTAAGCTGTCGTGCGAGTCAGTTCCCCAGGCTGACTCTGTGGAAAACATACTCTTTCTTACATTGTAGTACAGTTCTCTACCACGAACATTTGCTGAACTGATTTATCTGAAAGTCACACAATCATTTGATTCAGTGCAAAGGAAGCGGCAGTACCATGTGGTTGTATGAAAAAAGGGATGGAGCAGAAACTGCAGGCACACACTTTACAGGGGTATGCTACACAACAGCTTCATTACACTAGGTGTAATAGTCGATTGTGCATGCTCTTTTATTCCACTAATGTAAATCAAAGAGTTCAACTGACACTGTCAGTGAAAACTGCTCCACTTTAGTCAACCAACCAGCCTGAGGCAGATATCCACAGATGAAAATTTCTAACTGACTGATTTAGCAAAATTATGAAAAATAACAGAAAGGAATCTTATAAAGAGCAAGCAAGGATGATCAAGAGAAGAGTGATCCAGGTGATCAAAGGTATGGAATGGATTTTGTAGAAGGAACAACTAAGTAAGAACGGACTCCTCAGACTGGAAGAGAGACTGCAAAGGGGAGATACGAGAGATGATGGCAAAACTATGAGCTGCATTGAAAGGGTGCTTAAGAATCAGCCCCCCACTCTTTCCTCTAATACAGACCTGAAGTGCATCGAGTGATGTTAATTAGAATAAGGTTCAAAAGAAAGGCAAGAAGGTATCTCTCCACACAGTAAGTAGCAATTTGTGAATCTCTCTTGCAACATAACTGTGGATACTACGAGTTTACATAAATTTCATGAGAGACTAAAGAAGTTAGAGCCATCTCAGTGAACCAGACAGTGCCGAGTACAGGCAGGCTCAACAGCTGATCTAACAGCTTGAGACTGTGGAACAGGAGGTTCTTCTCTTCCTTCCTCTCTACCCCATTCCTCCTCTTTTCTTTCCTGGCTATACTCTCCCGCTGCACATTCTGATGCTTACATGACTATAGAGTAAACTATTTCTCTCTCAAACCCAGCAGAAATTTTTCTAAAGTGTTGGTTTTCTGCTGGGTTAGTAAATTGAATCAGCTCACCATGTAGTCAGTCAAGTAGGTCTTGGTGTGCTTGTGGGACCACCTGGCTGGGGACAGTAGGCAAGAACTTCCCTTTATCGCCACAGAAAGCCATTAGATTTGCACATCTGAATCACATAATGGTACTCTCGTATGCATAATGCATATGACTGCTATATTATCCTGGAATTCCTGCACTATTTCCTATGCCATCTGAACCATAAGAAACACATTAATGCTATTGCATACAATCACTGTTAAAAAAAAAAGTTTTAGTTGCTCCAAATTTATTTTATTTATTTATTTTTCTTTGCTAATTATACAAAGAATACCAAGATCATTAACAAATTAGCCCTTAAAATGGATTTTTGATTTGGAATTCAGAACAAAAACTACAAGAATCCGTAAACATAGAAACCGAGCAGGTAACTAACTATGCTGAGAGAGAGTTCAGAATTCCATCCTGGAATGAAATGACTTCCCCAGAAGTACCTATACCCCTTTTTTCAGTATATTACACTTATCAACATTCATCCTAACAATGTGTGTAATCCTACACCTAAAATGGTAAATACTATAATTTCCAATTCAAATATGCCTATATCCAACCAACTTGCTAATCAATAACAATGTATTTTACTTGGACTTTGTTGCGGGTAGTGATTTCCAGCTTTCACACGTCCGTGGGCAACAATGCTAACTATATGTTGCAGACAACGCTGTAGCAGGTTCTTACAGCTGTGTGGCATTAGGACGCTCTCAAGCTAGCTATTGAAGATGATTAATTATCAATGTGTGAAAAGACAACTTGTTTTTATTTTCTCATATACCTTTTCCTCTAAGCGTAGAAGCAGCATTTCCCTCCCTAGACAACAACAGGTAGTCCATCGCACTTCTTATACAGCAGCCTTCTGTGGGACAGGACCAATAATGCTCTCTACATTGCACCAAAATGCTGGAGCATTCATTTTGTCTGTTTTTTTCCTACAGTGAAAAGTCATCTATATCGTTTTCTGTATCAAGAAGCATCAAGATCCCTCAGACCAAAGCTGACATCTCCCCTGCATCTATAACCACAGAAAACTAACGAGACCTGTAAGTGGGTGTTGCACCATCATCAATCTATTTACAAAATGCTATTATTCGTGTATCATTTCTATACCATAAAAGCTTTACTATCTGCAACATGCTTCACTCAAAAGAAAAAGAGAATTAATTTGCAGGAAAAGTATGAAAATGAGCGTTGAAATTTTTGAAAATATAAAGACTTCTTGACAAGGGAACTTAAAAATCAGAAAACATGGAGAATGGTCCCTGCTCTGAGAAGCAGAAAAGTGCACCAGAAAGAAGGTCTATTAGGGATAAAATATGAAGTCTTATGCCATGAACCTGTAAAGGACTTGAGTATGTTTAACGCTTTGAGTAATCCCACTGAATTCAATGGCAGTCTACTTACAGTATTTAAGATAAACACCAGCATTTGGAATTTCAGGGAAAGAGAAAAAGCAAATGAAGACAATGGAGAAAAATAAGGGCCACAAGATGAGATAGAAGGAGAGATACAGGCAGGAAGGGAAAGTGAGAGTAAGAGGATGATGAAGAGTAAGGTAAGGATTCAAGTGGGCTGAGCTGCACCAATTTACAGTGGCTGGGATCTAGAGTCTATAGCATTAGGAATTTCCTTATTTTTTCCTTTTCAAAACCTTTGATTTGTTGTAATATGAAGAAGAGAATGTAACGCACTTTGGAAATGAATTGCAGTTATACATTTGGTACCTAACCAATTAGGAAGAAGACTCTCAAAATTCTTCATTTTCCAAAACATAATTAATGCTGCAATTAATGTTGTCTGACCAAAATAAAATCATGTATAGATTGTGCCATTCAGTCTACTGACTGGAATAAAAATATATGAAGCAACAGTGGAAAGGGTGATGACAAAAGATGGTGTGAGCTTTTCATAATTCTTTTTTGCTTAGTTCAGGAGCTATTTTCTTGTGCAAATAGGCATAAAATTACTACCCACTGCCCTGCTTCTCATTGATTTCTACTTGGCACAGTTTGCCAGATGCTGTTTGGTCTAAGTGTTGCCTTGACCTCCACTGGTGATGCTGGCCCCTTTTTGCTTTGTTGCGCAGTATTTTCCCAGCAGGGAGGTCCCACCCCTCTAATAGTTCAGTTGCAACTTTTGCTAAAGGCTTATAGGTTACCCATATGTTGTACCGGAGGGGCCAGCCTGACTGGAATTAACTCAGAAGTGGCGTCCAGCATTGTGGCTGGAGCTGGCCCAGGGGAGATTATAAATGCCCCAAAACTAATTAAATATTTTGTCTCCTGCTGGTAAACAAAAGCGAATGAGGGCAAAAATATGAAATGCCTGATTTAACTTGGATCTGTAAGTAGCTTGACAACACCAACCCTGAAGTCAGTGATGCATGATTTAAAAGCCCCTAATGGGTCAAAGCTGTTAAATAAATGAGACTTTTGTCTATTATCCTTCACTTTATATACTTGCAAAACTGCTACATAAATGTACTTACCCGCAGTTTTCAGAGTATTTCACAACAGCATCTCTGGGGTAAGAGCCACACAGTGCACATATTTATTTGGAAGTACTCTTAACTTTCACTTTTGCACTGAAAAAATACAAAAAATAACTACGGCCACTCAAAGACATAATACAAATGGGAAGTGATAGTATTTTCAATATCATTTTCAAGGACCTGAACCGTCAAATGCTGCTTCATAAAAAGGAGATAGAAGAACTCTCTCATTGAATAACATATTTAAGAATATATTTTTTAAAATTGTTAGCTGTGACATTTTCAATGAGTCAAAAATATTTTAAAAATCAGCTAAATTATTTAAATAATGGATCAAATGTTTTTGAGATGTATCATTTCAGATGTAACGCATTCAGTTTTGTAAATTAAAAATCCTCTCTTGTGGCATCTTAAATATTGCATGTCTATAAGGCTATACTACATTTTAAAATTAATGCAGACTGAACTTTTCTTCTACTAATGTATAATAGTTATCATCTAAATAGTCCACGAATATGTTTTAGAATGTTAAATATTGTCCTTCAAAAAGCCTGCCAGTAAAGAAAATGAGAACTCTAATCAGATGTTCCATATACTAATGTTACATATATGCTTAACCTCAGATGTTTATGTAACACTACTGCAGTTAATGGGACTAAACAAATGTGCAAAGTTAAAAATAGCTGTAAGTTTTGGTCATCTAGGACCTCAGTTCATAAAGATTTTAGTGCGCACTAGACAGTGACTGATTTAATGAAAGAACAGCATTCACCTTTTCTGGGAGGGTATGTGTTAAATCTTTCTGTTTCCCATAAGCACACTTTTAGTTACTTTAAACACATTAGAAAAATGATTATAATAAGGTTATCTTTACTTGATGAAATTTGCTGAAAGATGACAAGGATCACAAACATAGATAAAAGGAAACATTAAAACAAAATGTTGTATACATACATATACACGTACTTTTATATACACACACACACCAACATATATACACACATCTCACTTCATTTTTTAACGGTACTTTACCACTACATTTTGACTTTATAATTAAACTGTTATGCAAATTAAGTAATCTACACTCAATTTAAGTAAAAGTTTACACTATTAACTGTAAGGCCTGATGTTGCAATTAATGCTTTCCAACTTAACTAGGAACTTTTGTAGCTATATTGTTTTGCATCCTGCCATAGACAGACAAGCACACAGCATACACACATATAACACATCTGCTCTTTTGTCCAAACGGACAGCAGGACGCCACAAAGGTTTTTCCATCAAAAGAAATGCAATCCTGAAAGATTAAGATGTTCTAGTTAGGCACATGGTAACATGTGATGTTTCAGATTTTCAAATCTCCTAAGTGTCTCATTTCCAAGCTCTAATGAATTAGATGTGACAGATATATTCTAAAAGCTAGTACTAGAGACGGTTGTGAATAAAGGAACACTTAACATAGTGATTGGTGATATATAGTGTTGGATTTAGAATGCACAAAGGACAGTGTTTCCCATTAGGTCCAAGAGAACAAAAACTGATAAAACACAAATAGAAGAAAAGCAAAAAACTCACTTCATCCAACGTATATAGAAAAAGGATTGAGTATTTAGTATCAAAGAGCTTGTTGTTTGTTTTATTGTTCTCATTCATGAAGCTAGTTGTTTCTCTTCCTTCCTCACTATTTTAGAGATACCAAGAATCTCAAATGACAGCATTATATCAGATTTTACTGGCATTTTCTCTTGAATGATCCAAACTTGAGGTTCAGGAAGTTTTCTCGGCCTTAGTATCATGGTGGAAATTTCAAATGAAAAACTTTTTACAAGAACATATGCAGCCACTTCCGTTAAACAAGTGTGCTTTTAGGAAGCTTGTAGGAAAATAGATGACACAATCTTGTTCATTTAATTGCATATGTCATCACCTACTCACAGACTTTAATTCCTAATGCAAAAAATGCAGTAAGGCAGCTATATTTCTATTGCAACTCATCTTCTTCATATACCATTGAAAATCAGAAAGGTATGTAAGTATTTGTTTTTCCTTATTGCTCAAGAAATGTCTAAGCATGGTAACAACTACATTTTTGTAATCCAGACCGACTGAAAAATGTGCATTGAATAAAAGTCCTACCAATTAAAAGAATTTTAGAATCTAACACCAGGAAAACTTCCAGCCCTACAGTTCTACAGCATCGAAAAGTCAGGAATGCAAGCTTTACAGCAACGGCTACTTAATCTAACAGACAAACCAACAAGAAGATCCAATAGCTGGAGGACAAAGTTCAAAAACTGTGAACCAGAAATTTGAAATATATTTTCAACAGAAAACACAAACATTTCCTAGACATTTTACCAAGGAATACAATGGATTCTTCATAAGCTTACATTTTTATATTAAATTTGGATGTCTTTCTACCATACCGTAAATCACAACGTATTGGCTTTAGTGCATAGATTGCTTTGTGGAATATTACTGTCTGTGACAGGAATTCAGATCATCCGATTAGATAATGGCTTTATACCCATGCATCTATGAAATGCAGAAAAGACTACCAAAATTACCTAATAATCCAAGATGGCAATCCAATAAAAGTCTGAAACTACAAAGAATTCTGGCAAACTGCATGCAGATTAAGTTCCCTTACTCTCTGTATCTTTTTCTATAGGGAAAGCACATACCTTCTTTAAGCCATTCAATGCAAATCAGTCATTCAGAGAATAAAGAAGCTGAAAGTGTTCAATGAAAAAGAAAGAAGCCCAAATATTTCACTGATACCTCTGAAGCTCTACACATATCACCATATCACTCAGTGTCTTTCTCTGAGTTTTGCATAGAATGGGTGACAAAATAGGCACATTTAAGACTGCACAAGGAACACAAGCATGTATCTATTTTTATCAGAAGGATTTTTTTGTTTTCCAGAAAGGATTTCAATGAATTCTTCTATAAGGAAAAAGGATGTATTAATTAGATTAGACTCAATAAATTGTACAAAGTTTCTGCACAGGTACACATTGGATGATAGAAGAAAGTTTTGTCTCAGTTAAGAAAAGGCTGGCATAATCAGTCTCAAGTCTCAATAATAGAAGTAAGGTGCCTGAAAAGTTGAGGAAGGAAAATAAACATACAGAATTTGTGACCTCTCTTTTAATTTCTCTTGGCTGGCAGGGGATGAACTCATACCGAATCGTTTTACAGATCAAGATTTTGCCTTCTTTTTGTCCTTCTCATAATCCTAGGGCATAGCATGATTTAACCCACACTCCCACTTACCAGGCAAATCTAGCAAAGATTACACCTCCTGAAGTACATTTGTAATTCTTCCTGGAACTGTCTGACTGTACTGCCTTTCAGTCAGTGCTAGTGCTTGATGAGACAATTAAATCCTTTGTTATGAACTTCTAAAATGAAACAACAGTACCAACTAATTGGTATTCTGACTGGGACTAATTCAAAGGTGTCTTCTAGTACCTTGGGATATGGTGTGCTCTACTTCGGAGAGAATCAATCAGTCAGAGATTGATGAAGGGGTGTTGAGGTCAGGTTTGCAAACACAGAACCATCTGCAGAGTCTCCTGGGTTGGTACCTGCAGCAGAGTAATTTACAGGAGCAGGTGTTTCCTTTTAATCTACATTTTTTTTCTGCTGAAATTGTAACTTTATTGATAAAATGTGTGCAGTTGGTTATTAAGAGGGTACTTTGTCTATTGATGCTATTAAGTATTAACTGCTGAAAGGTTTCTGAAAGTTGTAGTTAGCATACTCTTTCAAAACACGGGTAAGAATGGAAGCTGTGATACTAAATACCTGTGTCAATCAAACATGTCTTCAGAAAGTCACTGCACACAAACATTAAAGTCTGAAAGGCTGTTTTAAAAACAGCATGGTTTTGTTCAGAAATTTGGCATTTCTTTCTGAATATGGGTGACTGAAATTATCATAATCATGAAGATTATCATTTATTTCTGTTTATAGCCATAAATATTTATGGAGAAAGGAGACTTTCTGAAACAGAAAACAAATTCAAGAATTCCAACTGGAATTTCCCACCTGAATTGAGTTTGTCTGGATGGGCACTCAAGTAACACCCTTTTGGTTTGGATCCAAAAAGCATGAGCAAAAGGTCAGTAGAGAACACGTTTGGATTCAAATTCATGTTCTTGGCTTTCTTGTACCTCAGACACTGATCCACCTCTAATGTAATCTGCTTAACCTCTTCTCTAGACCAGTATCTCTCAACCTACATTCCCAAAGCATCCAAACTGTCAGAGCATCATTAACTTCTACTAGTGACAAAAACTGAGGATATGCCTGGTAAGTTTTAACTATGCTCACATTAGTCTCCACACAGGCGATACACATCCTCTTCCACCTTACAAACCCACTTACTCCATCCCCTTCAAATTCCTTTTTCTTCACGATTCTTAAAATGTTCTTGAGAATTTTATTGTGTTCAATGTATTTTATCCACCCTATAATTTTTAATAGGACAAAAATAACATATGGGATAGTGGTTTCTCGGTTTGTGGGTGTCACAAAAAAGTCACAGACCACTGGGAAGTGGATAAAACTTATGCTTATATGACACTATAACCAGGTAACATCCTCTTTTGCCCATGAGTAAGGCAAAACCACAGCAGTCAAACTGAATCTCTCACTAACGAAACCAACAAAGTTAGAAATGTTTATAATTCAATGTTTTGATACTCTGCTTTAGATGTTAAGTCTAAACTAAGCATCTTAGGCTAAAACTGACCTCTAGTTAATTCTTCTCACACATTTATGCTATCTGTTAAGATGGTATTTTCTGTTGGGTCATTTCCCCATTCTTTTGAAGCTTTTTAGTTATGGTTTGCAATAACTTTTAGGAAATAAAAAGACAGTGACTCAGCAATCAAAAAAATTCCTTGTTCTGTCTTTTTGTATAAGACTGGTAATAATTTTACAGACAGATCTACTCTTCTGCAAAAATAAATAAATAAAAATTCCAGAAGTCAGAATCAAACTGCTTCATTTGGGGATTTCTCAGTTTTTAATTAAACTAATTTAATTTTTACTAGATCTCTGGCATCACCCTTAATTTTCTTTTATTTTCCATTCTTTCTCCTGGGAAGGTTCCATCCATTTCTTGCTTGTTTCCCTGTCATTCTGATGAATACTGAGACAAAGAAATTTTTCATTTCCCATAAATCACTGCCTCATCTGTTGCTAATTTTCCTTCCTACCCCTTATGGAACACATGGCCGTATGACTTCTTGCTGTATACACATATGTGAAATCTTTTATTTCCACTTTTTGCAAAATTTTCCAGTTTTGGAAACAACTTTTCAATATATGCAGTTTAGTCTCACCTAGATAACACAGAAGAAATGCAAAATATTCTCATGAATCCTTTAAGCAAACCCATTAAATGGCTTACTGTATACAAAAATGCCTTCCCATTTTCCTTTCTTCCCTTTTACCTGTACATTCATTTCTGTAGCAACAGACTTAATGGTTTCTGTTGCTCAATTTTTATTTTTGTTTCTTATTTTGCTTCCTTCCTCTAGGTTATGTACTTTTTCCTGGCTCCTACACCAGCTATGTCTCTGCAAAGGCACACACCAAAGAAGTGAACAAATGTGCACTTAAATTTTCATGTCTTGGCTGCTGGATACAGCCAGGTATTTACTCAAAACTTGCAGTGGCTTGTAATGATCTTCTGTCAGACACTCACGGTAAATAATACTTAAGCACATAGGAATTTCCAGAATTGTATTTTTCCTTCTCATAATTTGTGCATGCTTTAACACATCCCTATGCTACAGTCTTACTTAAGAAAGCAGCATGCAAGAGTTCTGTAAAACCTGTGCAGCAGAAACACTAAACAAAGAGACACTGCATTTTTCCAACCTCCCATTTACTATCTTCACTCAACTTTTGATTCAACATTTTAATTTAATCAAAATAACACTAAACTAACACTAAAATTATTTTCTTAGAAAAACATTAAATTCCTAAGTTTTATGTTGATAATTATAGTAATATTATACAGGAAGTCCCAGAAAATTTTCTCTTAAACTAAGTTTTATTTAACTACTGCGGAAGGCCTAGCAACTTGCATTAAAAAAGAGGGAAGTCTATGATGACGATATCTGCACGAAAGTCTGTAGCCCTCAAGTATTGTTTGTAGAATTTCAAACCTACTTTTAAGTACTACTTCCCTTCCGCATTTCCCGTGCTTAATTTGGCCCTTGGAAATTAACATAAACATCATCATATTTCTCTCTTTTTGATGTGAAACTCATGCAGTTTCGAATGTCAGTTCTCATTTCAAGTGTAATGGACACTTGATGTGGTGCCACAGTAACTTAGCAACTATCAAGTAGCACTCAGGACTTTGTTCAAAGTTAAGTTAAAGTTTCATTAACTATATACAGCTAGTAAAACTACTAGGTAAAACCTATGAAAATGTGAGACAAGGTCACACAAATTCTAAATAATTTTGAAGTTCACGCAACCCATTCTTTGTACTAGTAAAGATAGACAAAATTTGCTCCAACAATTAATTTCCTTTACTGTTCACTGAAAACATGCAATGTGTTAACAAGTCTTAGTAATTAAGATCATCAGGTCAACTACACAATATTTCATTAAAATAAAGTTGCTACTCAGAAAATCAATGCTCTTTTTCTTGCCACTCTCAGCAGCCTTGCTTATTTTGCATATGGTTGCATGTTTAATTAGTGATCCTTCTGTAAGTGTCTGCAATTAGCACAATGATGATTAATAAAATAACTCCTTTAAAGCTCCATTTAGGCAGCAGAACTGCACAATCAGGTATAATTAATTCATCATTAATAAATCATGGCTGATTAACTAATCTGTTGATTACAAACACATTAATGCATAGTATCCCACCTGAGCTCTGGTGATTTTTCTATCCTGAACAGAAAGAAAGACAGACTAAGCAGTGGTAAAATATATCTATATATAAAAAGAAGCATTAAGCTGCATGTATATTGGTTTGGTCAGGAAATTTAGACAGCAGATATATCTAAAATTTACTGGGCTTTGTTCATTATTAGACCCCTGGCTAAAAAAAAAGTTTGAAATTACTATTTGTTAAATGTGGACAGATGAACAATAATTGCTTCTTTAGTTCATTTATATTCTTAAAGTGGTGGGGTGGTTTTAAAGCACCTCAGATTGTGGGCCAGATTCACTCTTTGCGTAAGCCAGTACAAAGTAGCAAATGCAGCAAAAAAAGGTCAAGGTGACAGCAAAATACATCATTGCAACATTGCTGTCAAGCTGCCTCCATTCCTGTGTCTTGCATATGATGATTCCATGTTTGTAAATCGTATGTCACGTCCCTGAACTTCAGGCAAGACTGAATACAGAAGAGCATGTATTTCAATTTGGAAATCTACTTGCTGCCTAGCTCTGAAGCTTTGTGGTACATTTAAATCACATTTTCAATATGTCCTGTGTAGCCACAAGAACTAGAAACTTTTATTTTAAATGAATCCCAGGATTCTCACACTGTTACTTGCCTCCAGCTGCTTGGGCTTAAGTAAAATGTAAATCACAAGTTGTGATAAAACTCAAAATAGCTAGAAATAGGGTAATTTGGCACAACTAAGTTCCTCATCATTTATGAAGGACTGCATATAACATCCAGCTGTTCCCACAGTATGACAGTGCCTTTGAATTCAGAATACGTTATCCTGAAAGATTACAAAGAAGAAGAACTAATTCAAAGTTTAGGATAAAAGTGAAAACAGAATTTTAGCTAGAGTAACTGAAACAGTTACTATTATATTCATAATAAATCAAGAGAAAAATGAGAATACTAAAGGAAAAAGTGAGAAATCTGAAACAGTATGCTCTATGAAGAACATGACAGAAGAAACGTTTGATTTAGGAGCAAATCTTCAGTCTTTGAAAAGTTAATGTTACAGTAACCAATAAAGACTTCTTTCAAATTTCAACCACTGTTAAGTGTATCACTATGTCAATCTCTTAAATCTTTCGGTTAAAACTTTAAAGTATTGACAAAGCAGCAGTACTCTAAGCCCCTTTGAAAAATACTATTCACAAAGAGAGACATAAAGCATATTTCTAAACCTTTTATGTTTTCTTCATATTTTAATTAAAGTAAATTAATGAACATGAGCAACATCTTAATATGTGGCAGATTAAGGATTTTTTTTCTTGAAAGGACTACAGTGAGATTTTAAGGACAATAACTGAATATGGAAAAAGTTTGATTGTTTTATCCATCAGAGAAGTTTACAAATCAATCCAGGAGGCAGAAATGGCTTCTAATGTGGAATTTGGAAGCAAAGAAAAGAATCATTTAAGAGCAGAAAAACAAGAGAGCTGTCCTTGGACAGTTCCTGAGATCAGTGCACATATGAAGTCATCAGATGAAAGCGAAGAAAACAATACCAGGGATCTTGAAGATTAGAAATGAACACTTTCAAGCAATTTTTAAAAATGGACAGTAAGTAATCAAAGATTTTTGAGGAACATGGTGATTCAGTGCCTAGAACTAAGATACAATCAACACAATATGAATAATTTGAAGGAGTAGGAGATGAAACTGTTTGTGTCAGTTTCCTCATAAAGTCAAGTTTCCTTTCAACACAATAGCAAATTGACCCGCAATTTCAACTCTTCCATCATTACGCAGTGAAATCTTCAACTCTCCTCCACGGCGAGAACATTGAAAAGCTAAACGGAAACAAGAATCCAGAGTTAAAATTCTAGAATTTATTACAATTAAAAGCAAAAAAAAAAAAACATGAAAATTCAAGCTAATGATGCCTCTGTCTCCAGAAAGCAAGCAGCACCATGTCAATCAATGTACCAGGGACAACCTGGATGAATTGTCTTCATGGCTGAAGATTAGCTGAGGGTCTACGTTAGACAAGAACTTGACATATACAGAGTCTGACAGAAGTGCTAGGTAGTACCAAGTAATGAAGGATGTTTTACTGTGACATAGCCAACTAAGTTTCTTTTGTATATCTAAATATGTCTCGAATGCACCCATTCATGGGATAGACAATTTCTGTAGGCAAGAAGGAAGAACACTTATCTGTACAAGAATAGAGAACCGCTTTTCTGGTACTGAACTACAACTAGATACTAGGTTCAAAGAATGTGTTTGATTAAAGGGTAAATAAAACTGAAATAACGAGTGGGAAAAGTCTGCGAAGAAACATAGATGCTGCTTCAGCTGTCACAAACTGAGACCAAATTCTTACATAAACAGGAACAGATATTGATTTATATAATCCTGAATATATCAGTTAATAAAGTTTACAGAGATAAAGTTTACAGAGAAATAGCTTTCCACTTGTAAATAATCATAAAGCTACATTTTTGCTGAAACTGATTATAAATCATATTCAGTGGGAAGATAATGCTCACTTAGCATGTTGAGTCTGTAGTCTTGTTTCAGTAGTCCAATTTTAGTTGCATAACTACTTGATCAGAAAATGGTCCGGTTAAGATGGCATCTAGCAAAGGTTAAGAGTTTCATACCATTTTGTTTTTGTAAAAGGCTGTAAATGGATGAGAAAAGCCATTGATGTTCAGTCTCCCTACTCAATGAAATTCCAGCTGCAAAAGCTGTTCAACGCTAAAGGGAATCTTTTTCCTCACAATACCCCAATTTGTAATTGGGTAGAGATTGTATTAAGATCCTGGCAGAGTGCAGGATCTCTAACAGATGGCATATATACTGTATGCTTTAAGACAGTTTCTCAGCCACAGCTGAGAAGAAAGCTCTTTCTTACACCAGGATATCAGATTCTGAGACAAAGCAAGGGTTCCCAAAATAGTGTGAACTGGGGCTATATAAATGATTGCTATTGATACTTTCCGGTCTTTTTTATTTATAGAACTACTGGCTATTATTTTTAACTTATCAGAACAATATCTATGAATGGACTAATGCCTTCAATTAGAATATTTTGGGCTGTTAAAGGTCCATACCATGCTAAATTTGATAAACTGTTATTGCCAAGTGTGGATACACAGCTAAACCCTCCCAACTTCCTTGTGATAGCAGATTTAAAGAAAAGAGGTAAATTATTTCAAATCTTCAGAGGTTGGATGGTTTTTGTTTTCCTTTCTTTAAATGTGGAACCAGTGCTGTCTGTTTCATGGCAAGATTACTGAGACTATTTTGATACTGGTCCATTTTATTTTTAAAGAAAAAATACAAAACACAAGGAAAAAAAATTATATGTAAATAATAGTTGATCTTTTCTTTCTCTCACACAGAAACGTTGATATTTCACACCACATCTGAAAGGAAACAGACGTGCATGGAACATTTCATTAACTAGATGATTTTATTTAATAGCAACGTCTTCCGAGAGATTCATGCATCTCTGATGTGCACACTCGCTTTTTGGATCATGCAGTTGTTGCACATCCCTTCCATATTTGTATTTACTAGGAGTATCTCGTACTACATACACTATTCCCAGTATAAAAACAAGTATGTACATTCTGATCTGTAGAAATAATATATAACAGCTGAATTCAGTGCCCTAAATTCTTTTATGATTAACCTGAGAGAGGGGAAAATTCAAGAGTATGTACAGAGACTGAACTTTAGCATGCTGATCTGCACCACTGCATTCAGAATGAGGCCAGTGACCTCGTGCCAATATTAACCTATTGTTTTGAGGAACTTATCAGGGTAGGTACATCTAAATGACCAATAGTTACAAAATTTGAGGACTAATGGATTTTCTTTGTGATGTCATGATAATGACATCAAACCAGAAACCAGTGCCATTCTTGTAAAAATACCTGTTTTGAGAAATCACTATTATTTTGGCCAAAATTCTAATCCCTATAAAAGGGCATTCCCTATAAAAAGCATTTGTTCCTAGGCCTTTACTAGGTGTCACTTAAGTGAACTTAAGATCTCTAAGACTTATTCTAAAAAAGAAGGTGGACAAATCTACTGATTGACAGAGGAAACACTTTTACTTTGGCAGGAATGTTACACTTCCATATAAATCTGATGTACCCCTAGAGAAAGAGAACATCTACTAAAAATAAAAGCAGAGAATTCTATCAATCCGTATGCTGAGATTAACAGGGAAAGGTGAAAGCTGTGATTATAACTGTGCAGAACTCTTCACTTCATGAGACTTCAAATCAGCAAAAACCTAAATACAGGCTTATTCCATCTTATGAGGCAACTTCTTCACAAAAAATTGCAAGGAGACAAAAAGCTAATAGACAGGACCTTATGTTAAAAGAAATCCTGGCAAAAGTTTCGAAAGGATGATCTTACAGTTAAAGAAAGGTCTGTTTCCTCTCCCCCACTCCCAAAAAACCTAAAAACTTGTTCTGTATTGGAAAGGAATCTCAGAAGTTAGAGGCAACAACAAGAACTATAATTTTCACACATTAATTTAGTTAGTTGAAGTAGAGAGGTACAGAAAGACTCCTCTAGCTTTACCAAACATTGAAAACTGCCCTGGAATAAGCCCCTTCTCTTTAGAACAATATGGAAAGTCCTGCAATTTGTTTGGATACATTGAATTCCTTACGCAGGTTTATAAATGATATCATAGAAATGAGAAAGCTACATGAAAAGCAGGATACATTGACAGTTGCTAAATACTGTAAATACTGTATTCATTAGCAATTATGAAAGTCTAACACCTGATATGATAGGCTATCTTTATTTTTAAAATATCTCTATATTGTATATAGAGATACATATAATAGATAGATATATTTCAGGGACTCTTCAAATGAAAAAAGGTAAAGGACTGATAGTGAATTCTCCTTTAACACAGCTTAAATGCAAGGATATATACACAGCTCCAGAAAAAATGATTAAAGCATTTCACCTTGTAAAAAGAATTGAAAATTCTCTTTGTAGTTGATGGGAGTGGTTGGTATTTGACAGTTTGGTCTAATAAAAATAGGAAGAGAACCCAGACACAGGATATTATGTCTGATACTTCAGCAAAGATGTAGGCGACCTCCTCCTAGGGGTCACAATAGCCAGAGAGATCTGACAATAAATTTAATGTTCTTCATTTTTATATCATTTCAAATCTAATCTATTTTGGAACTAACAGATCTTTCATTTGGAAGAAAACCTTTATTCTTGCAATAAAAGATATCGGATATTACAAAAGCTATTGCAAAAGCTTCTAAAGAGTCAAAATATGCTTTTATTTATTAATCTTTGGTGATTATTTGGAAAAGATAATGTATCACATTACAAATGGAATTTGTACTTGCTCACTACCAGTAACATTCTGAATATATATTTGCGTATATAAGTAATCAATCACAAGTATATTTGCTCCTTTACCAGAGATGTTTTTAGTAACCTGTAAGACAAATACACACATTTGCTGCTATATTATTTACTGCTGCTACTATAGATTACCACTACTATTGATTTCATTTTTATTTTATATATAATATACACATGTACCCATATACACACACACTTTCTTTCCTGGTAATAATTCAAAACAGCTTGATAAATACTTGCTTTATTATTCATAGGTATACTTTCCAGTGGTTATTTGTTTTAACGTGTACTAAAGTAGAGAAATTTAGGAAATAAAGTCTCTGTGTCCTTGTGTATTATAGAATTCTGCAAATCCACTGTTGTGATCTCTATACACCCACAGCCCAGCTATCCCTTTAGATTGTGATAGGCATATATGCATGAAATATGAAAAAAAAATCTTGTGGGAAGATGGGACACCACCCCTCCCCCCCCCAAACATAATAAGGGAACAGATTACAGTATAAATTGCCTTTGCTGCTTGAGACAGTTTCTCTAAAAGAGGAAACAGCATGGTACACACAAAATACACGAAAACACAAAAGTAGAAAGTACCATATAAAAATACAGACAGAATTTCTGTCTGACTAATATTTAAAGAAACGCTGTCTACAGGTGGGATGGAAGAGTTTCAGAAACCCACATTAACAACTGAAAATATCAAATCTTATGAGAAACAGCCAGTCCATAAGGATGCAATACCAAAGTCAGTTTTTATTCTTCAGAAAATATTTTTTTTCCTCAACTGTATGGAAATTGCCACAGATCTGTATGATTTAAATGCAAATATGACCTCAGAACAGATTGTTAAACCTTTCCTTCAATCCATGATGGAGGTCTCAGTCACTGTGGATCATCATACCAAGCTAGGGAGGGCTAACAGACCCTTTAAAGAGCTTATCATTCCCAAGAAAACTCCATGCTGAGATTCATTTGGCTAAATATAGGAAGGCTTGTATTCAAGGTAGCTGTTTGTTAGGAAAAGCGTTTACTTTTATGAACAAGGAACCTTATTAGATCAATGGCCCAATCTCTGTTTAGACTAAATATTACCAAAGACTTAATTGTTGTCAAGTGCACAAAAAATAGTATTTCCACCACCACCACCATTATCACCACCCCCTTAGGAAACCAGAGGGTTACTAGGATACTTTGTACTGCTTGTGCTCTTCCACTCTCCAGCAAAGCAATAGGAACATAAGAAGCAGACACACAATGCCCCTCTATCTAGCATTGTCATGTATAACAGTTTCTCTCATTTTTTTTCCACCATGTTCTTCACTTTCTTGCTTAACAACAAACATGTGATGTATTAAGCCTATCTCACTGACTTTCCAAAGACAAAAAAATATTAATAATGAATCTGTTCTTTGACTTCAGATATCTGGTCATCTCGAATTCTTTTAAGGCCTAGCCATTTAAAGATAAGACTGCAAATCGTACTTATTACAAGCAAACAAAGTTGGCCAATGCCCATGCATCTTGTCCCCATTTATTTATTTAAGGTCAGTCACATTCTTTCTGTCCTTGTAATGTGAATGACTATGTTTTCTTATATCCTGTCCTGCTACCACATAAAACATCACCATCATCCTGAGGAAAAGTGATCTTTACATACAGAGACTTAACAGAGACCAGAAAAAAAAAAAAAAAAAAAAACTTGTACCATAAAGTACATCCTTTAAGTACGATCTGAATGTTAAAAATGTACCATATCTTCTTATCTAGCTATAAAAACACTAGCTATTTTACATCATAAGTTTCCCGAAGAAGTCACTGAAGGGAGTCATCTTGAGTAAACCCCACCCCCAAAAGCCCTACATCAGCCAGGAACCATATGCCTTTTTTCCGTCTCATCTTAATACATACATGAGGGAAAGAAAAACAGTCTAAATTGTACTGAAAAGTATAAATCATGAATGAAAATACTAATGTGACACCTTTTCCCAATACCCAAAATGCAAGTCATGAAGAACAAGAAGCAAAGCACAATTCAGTCAAAACAAAAACATCATCTGAAGTTTACCAAGCTTCAGTCATAATGAAAGGTAAAATACAAAAGCTGAGATGAAAAACTAACAAGAGTTACGATCCAGAACTGACACGTCAGATTCACTGCAAACATGATGTGTCATGTTGGTATGCAGGAAAGAAAGCAATTTCTTAAAAGATTACCTCACACACAAAATTATTATACATTATTCTATTCATGATGAGAAAATGGATAGGGAGTTATTACTACATTTTGGATTATAATACATTTTTTTTTATTTATATTAAAGTTGGTAGCTTTTAAATAAATGGACGGCTTTCCAAGAAAACAGTTCCTCTTACCAAGCATTTCTGTCTTCCCCAGCTGCTCTGACCAGTAGCTGCTTAAAACAGCATGGGCAGATCCTTAAAAGAAATCAGAATACAAAGTACAGAATTAAATTAGAATCACTACTTTATAGAGCAATCACATTCAAAACGTAAATAACATATAAATCAAGTGTCACATGTGTGCACTAAAGAGTAAAAATGCCTAGGAGTTTGCAAAGCAGACAGAACCTAAGGCTTTAGCATTTCATTTATTTATGATCAAGCAGTATTACTTCCTCATCCTCTGACTTCAATGGAAATTTTGCCTAAAGGCTTCATGATTAGCCTCAATTGGTAGGAAAAACAGACAGTACAGATAAAACACTTGAGCCAAAGTATTCACTTTTTGTAAACAAGTGAGGTTTCCTAACAACAGAATCTCAAAATATTAAACTCAATAATATTATTCATCTAAACATTATGTTATTCAATAAAACATAAACAGCTACCCACAAAAAAAAAATTTGAATAGATTTTTGGATATTTAAGAATAGGAGGATAGAAGTCAATGTCTAAAAAAGAAAGAATTCCCTCTCTTAACAGTTTTCAGAGGCAAACCTCAGGGTTTTCTTCAGTCTTGAACAATGTAAGTATCAGGATATAATTCAAGATCTTTAAGATCTCACTACAGCCTCTGGTAGACCAACTTATTGTTTCCTGACTGGCAGATGGCTTAAAAAAGTAGAATGACTTCTTGGATTCATAGCTAGACATGCTGTTTCGGTATACATTAGCTGCTAGGGGCAAAGACACTCTGCTAGAAACATGACTGTGAAGCAACTATAATTATCAGGGCTCAGAGACACCAGGATACGTAATGATTAAGAAATTCTTACAAAAGAAAGATAATACAAAGTCATAACACTGTTAAAAGTACATTTCAGCAATATAATGAAGAGGTTTCTTTCTGTAAAATAAAAGACACTTACAGATGCAAAACAAGCAACTGTAAGCTCTAACAAGCCTAGAAGAACCTTAGAGATTCAGGAAACGTCTAGCTTTTCCTAAATAACAACAATAATAATAAACTTCTCACAAATCTTAAGGAATGAGCTCTGGGATCAGATACATCCACCACTTTGTCCCCTGGCTTTAACAGGGAAGCAGGACTGGAAGTTTAAGAAATAACTGAAATGTGACTTATATTTCCTTGTAAACCCTTCTGCTAGAAGAGCTGAATAACTAGCATTATTCCAATAAAGACCTTTTTCTATTTAGCAAAACATTCAATGAGTATTTTCGACCCAGTTCCCAGTGGACTAATAATTAACCTGTGATTAACTGGTACCTAAGCATATAATATTACTTTGATCATTCTGCAGCAAACATTATCACACCTGCTGAGGAGAACATCAAAGGAACAAACTTTGAACTAGCGTTTCTGCCTCTAAAAATACACCTAGCTAAGTTCTTACTACTTGCAACACTGAGAATATTCACAATAAAATGTCCTTAAACTAGGGCAGATCTCAGCTGAAGCTCAAAAAAAAATAGAGAACACTGAAAGAAGTGGATATGAACTTCTGCAGTACTTGCTCAATCGCTTTTCTCTAATTATATTACTTCAGGGAAAAGATCTGAAAAAGAGGCAGGAACATCTAGCCTGGCTTCCTGGTAGCAGGAAGCTGATTTTTTCTGAACGAGTTCGGCATCTGTCATGAAAGTTCTTCTGCTGTCCACAGAAAGAAGTAATTTATAAGAGAGACTCTGAAGTATGAAGCCAGATTCATAAAGTTTAATGCGAACCTTTAATTGAATTGAAACAAGAATAACTCATCTATCTTGCAAATACACACCCGTAACAGGGTCTTCCATAACTCCATACCAAGGTGCAAAATATCTGGAGTAAAAATCATGGCTTTTTTCTTTTCCGCTGGAATTTCCCTTAAGAGTCAGTATGAGTCCTTTCACCTTTCCGGTCTTTTCAGCTGATAGAAAATGTTGTGCATTCACTTGCAGTTCTTCCAATGCAGACCTTGAATTTAATTATAGAGGTTTTTTTATAACCCGCATTCTTCATTTTACATGAATTCAAGTATTGACAAGCATTAGAAAACTACAAAATTGTCTTCTCCACAATCTTAAAACAACCATGACAAAGTGCTGGAGCAGAAGGATTCCTAGCATTGTTCTCCCAATGACGTTTGATATAAGACTGCCCTGAATATACTATACTCCTAGTGAGCAGAGAAAAAAGTTCAGGCTGTGTATTTCTTATTTCTGAAAATAGAGTGCCCAGAAATATAAGCTATAAAAATGCACACTTTCATTTCTGTTTTTCATCACTGGAAAAAATATTTCATCGCTACAGAATGCAAAGAGTAAGCACTCCACCTGCTTTCAGAATAAGCAAACAATACTATTCAGATCTTCAGAGGATTGAAAAGCACTCTACAACAGTCTCAATTCTGTGAAGTTGCAGATACCCCCCCTAAAAACTGAAGTCTTGAAAGAGTAAAAATACTGAGTACTCAGCTGAGAATATATATATATATATATATATCCTTTTTTTTTTTTTTTAATCTCCCCATTAGCCCACTCTGTGAACAGTAATTAGGCCAAACTCCAAGTAAAAACAATTGTAATTTGACCTGATTAAAGAATTCAGGCTTGGACAATATATATATACAACTCATACTTGACTTAACAATGAAATTCAGGTCTCCGAGATTAACAAATGCTTCGAAATCGTTTGAATTGGAATTTCCTCTGTAAAGCTACTTATGATGCTGTTAAGTATGTGTAAGCAGATTACAGTCCACTGGGCACATGAATCCACGGCATTCTGTCAATGTGTTCTGTCTCACTAAGTGGACCTCTATAGCTATGCAACTAATACTTTGGCTAAGAAGCTAGACTCCCAATTTCTTGCTAGGTTCCTGGGCCACTTTTGACTCAGAGGGATGGGAAAAATACAACATCGTTAAAACTGCTTCCTACATCTCCCTTTCTTGAAGATAGGTTTCAGATTGATCTTGTTTAGCTTTGAAGGTTCTGTAATCTTACAAGAGAAGATTACATAATTACTTAACATGGGAGTTTAAATTAGAGTTTTTAATCTCCACCTGTTTCAAAAACAAATAAGTGAGACAGTATATAAGAAACAGTGGTTAAAAAGAAGAATCAATTTCTGCACACTTGCTTCAAAAAAGTATCAGAAACCTTTCATAAGCATCACTGAGGCGGACTAGGAGCTTCTTTGTATCAGGAGAATAACGGAGATCTTGAACAATCATGTCACCAATGGCTGCCTGGTAAAAAAGAGATAAAGACACAAAGAAAAACAGTGTCATTTGAATATATTTCCTTATAATTTTCGTAGAACAAAATCCCTGCTAGAAAAGGGCTCGTGCAAGATCTTTCATGCAGCCCTTCAGTACACACAAGCAAGAAAAGTAAATTCACTAAATGCATGAATGGATACAGGTAGATGCTAAGAGCTTCGTGTACGTCAACTTGGAAAGAAATCCAGGGACTAAGAACAGGGCAAGGACACTAGATTGCCCTCACACAAATGTAACAGGCTGAAAACACCACTAAAATACCAACATTCCAGTCAGTGGCAGTGAAAGACAAAAAGTTTAACTGCAGCATTTTTGAGAATTCTATTTCCTGAACTGCAGGACTTGGAGTTTTCAGGTTTTATGAATCTCTGTATGAAGTACCTCAAGCAACGTGATGTTGTCACTTTTCAGCCATTTTAATATATAAACATAAATACATTTAATTTAAATGTGTTTCTAAAAGCACAACTCTCTCTATATACTTACCTTTATTAACTCTCCCACTTCCTGAAGTACCTAAAGCAAAAAAAAAAAAAACAAAAAAAATGTAAAAGATAGAACATGTATATGTACACATCTATCCAAGTACAGATAGGTAGATATACATAAAGACAGACATACAGACATAAACACATGCCTCCCTTGAAAGCCTTTCATGAATAAAACTTTGACACACCTGTGGGTAGGTTGAGTAAAGTGGTAAGTCCAGGACAATATGATCTTTTTCTTGTCTCGTTTTTAATTCCCCACTCAGAGTCATAAAAGTAAGAACTGAATTTGTGTTTTCTAGACAGAGAGAACATTGCAACATTATCAAGCTTAAGAATTTGATTCTAAATTATTACAGCTCTTAGAGTAGCCTAGTATATTCAAAAAAAGTTAGTTATGCAGCTAAAAGTCTAATATCTAAAATAAACCTGTATTGCAAGACAAAATTCCCATCTAACTTAGTAAACAAGCTGCTGAGGCAAATGAACACAGCAACTGCCAGTAAATATTTCCTGCACATACCTAGAATGAATGAGAATTTCCTTTTAACAGAAACAACAGTATTCCCTATTCATCAAATTCTACTGTACCTCTCCCAGATGAGATTTGCAAATTTAGCACTGTCCTTTAACGAGAGTGATGGCAGGGCATCAGAATCTTAAGTGCAGACATCAGACTACAACCTTACAATTACAGAGCAGTTGGTAAAAGAAAATACCTAAGGTATCTCCACATGTGTTCTCTAAATGTTCTGAAGATTTAATTGCCGTTGTTATAGAAAATAATAGAGATTTTCTTAATTACAAACAAATTTTAATAAAAGCTTATAGTAACAAATAGCTTATAAACATACTTTGTATGTGAAACAAAACAGCAGCTGAGGCAAGCGTAGCATGACCACACAGAGGAACTTCATTGGCGGGGGTGAACCATCTGAGTCCAAAGCAGGAACCTTAAAAATAAAGTTTGTTATTTAGTGAAAGAGGTTTTTTCCTCTTCAATTTATTTCAAAACTTTTTATAGAGTAATGACATTTAAGTCAATCAAAATGCGTGTTATAATCAGTCTTGGTCTCAAACACATTTTTAGAAATCTATTTTGTAGTTATTTTTGGAATAGCCATTGCTTTTGAGTTAGGTCTACAACTGGAATCTATTACTAACAGAGGAAAGCTACTTTGTTATAAGGACAAAGAATCTGCAGAGTAGAGAAAGCTCTTTGCTTACAAGTATAAAAAAAAGACTTTCTCCCCATGGGTAAAACAAGATACACCAGTAAAGAGTTTTGCCGGTATAATGGAATCTATACCACAGCCAGACCAGTTATGAATTATTTCACTTAAACCACCAGTTAACAGTGGTAAAAGACTAATATACTCCAACCATTCATTTCACTAAAAATCCTATTTCTATTAGTTGTTAATATATCAAAGCAAGGGTATGCTAACACAGTACCTTAATCTGAAATCTAACTTCAGGCTAACACAGCTGCAAAGCGAGTAGATTCAGCAAACTGATTCAGCTGAAAACTAATCCACAAAGCAATTCTGAGTGGACTCTATGTTTGTCTAATATTTTCTGCCTTCTTCAGCATCTACCCATTTCCTCACCCCTCATATATACAAGCCCTACCAAAGAAAACCAGTGAAGTTCCTCCACTCAGACTGATCAAATAAGCAGCCTAATTTGTTTTGTTCGATTTCAGATTCCTCATTTTTACTGGAAACCTGCTTCTTCCAGTATCAGCTCCACAGACAGTTTCTGAGACCTTGTGACAAACTCAAATAATAGCGTACAGTTACCCTAGTGATGATTTCCTGAACAGCCAAACCAGATTCTACTCACTTTGCAGTCCTGTGCATACAGAATAAGCTCTGTCTCTCTTCTCCTGGTTGTATAATAAAATTATCTCAGGAGATAATTAGTAGAAATAGAAGTATTAACCAAAGGATCTTGCATAGCACTTCCAGGAGATGTTCTGTATACAACTTGCTTATTTAGTGAAAGGTACTAAATGATCTAATTTACGAATAATGTTTGCACACTGTAAAATGACTTTGATATGCAAAACAAATACTTTAAAGAATCCACGTACCAAAGGCTTAATACTATTATCGTAAGATGCATCACGACTCCAAGATTTTGCTTTTGCTGTCTTACAAATTAGCATCATTCCTTATAAATGCACCCATAGTGTCTTACTATTCTTCTGTAAGTGATTTTGGTGCTTATACAGAACCACTCACTTTTGGTAAAGTCATCTGCAGGGTGCAGTTTTCTGATGAAGGCAGTTTCAGAAAGGTTCATTTCTGTTGCGATTTTTTGGTACAAATCTTCATCCAAGTTCTAACAAAGAAGTGAGAAATCCATTTAAAAGTGGGCCATAAGAAGCAGAATCAAACTTTCTGTCAAATAAATGCAGTCATCCGCATTTAAAATGCAGATAATGCATAATAAAACATAGATTCATTTTTAGTTCAAAATACTTTGACAGTAAAAAAAACAAACAAAAAGAAAAAACAAAAAACTTTCAGCATAAAATAGGTTAACTAGTTCAATCATCGTGGTACACAGGCATTTCCAGTGTCTATTCGGTAAGTTCACAAATCTTTGAACTACGTGGAGAATAAAGTTACAAAAATACTAAACTCAGCCATTCCATGAGCACAATATTTTTTTTTTTAATTATGATGAAAGTCACACTGAGAAGTCATTACTAACAATCTAAAAATAACTATAAATCTCCTTTTACAACTCTGAAAAATCCACAGCAGCAAAAGATACGTAATAGTGGCTAGGGGAATGGCCAGGGTAGTTTGTCAGCACTTACTGCTGTACCCTCAATATTACTCTTTGAACAACAGAAACAACATGCTAAGTCAGTAGAAGCTGAGGTAGAAGTTCAGAGGAGATGGACTGAAAAAAAAAAAAAAAAAAAAACAAAAATGCTGGGCTCACTACATTCTGCTCTAACTGCCTGCAGATTTAAACCAGGGAACATTGATACCAGGATATATGAGTTGTAGTGACAATAGAAAATTTTACTTCACCCTTGTTCCATTGTTTTTTCCCCACAGTTATGCAGACTGGCCAGGTATGAGTATCTGGTCTTTAAAATATTAAACTACAAATGAAAACATACTAAGTACCTCTGGCAGATCAAACTTTGCCCTGCTAACTTTACTTACTTCCCTTAGTAACTTTAATCCGTTGAACCAATGATCCTGTACTATAGATATGGAACAATTACTGATGAGTATAATAGACCTGTCCTTGCAAAATTAATTGTATTGAATGAAACAACATCCTAACCTTTTACAGTAACAACAGTCTCTCCTTTATTCCAGGAAAACAGTTCTTGCTCTTAATAACTCCAAAGATACCAAACCAGAACACAGACCAACAAAATTTTTATTGAAAGTAATAGAATTCTATTGAAATACTGCCATCCTGTGGCACTTCTGAAACACAGAAAGGGTTTGCTTTGCCATTCTTGCTTTATTCTCAACAGTTTTTGTAAAGCATCTGCTGAGACTTTGAAGGGAACAGAAAACAGAAATATTGCTGCTAGCTGTACCACATGTTCCTGGAGCTTAGAATAAAATTATTAATTAGAACCTCAACTTTAATACAACACTAAAGCTCTAGCCCTATATACTGTAGAAAAAAAACATTAAAACGTCAACAAGCCAAAGGCAATATGCAAGTTGCCCTCTTAATATATTAATGTGATAAAATTAATATAAAAATGCAATTAGAAGCTTATAATTTTATGTTAAGTTTATTCTGAGGGAGCATTTAGATTTTAGAGGGCTGAAATACCTCCAAAGTGAGATATTTTCAGTCACAAATTTAGCTGAGCTGGTAAGTATGCTGTATGGTACGAGATCTAGACAGGATTATGAAGATTTAGGTAGGATTCATATTGTTAATACAAGCTACTACCACTGACTGCTCTATTTATCCTTTTGCACTTAAAGTTTTCATCAAGTGATACCATACAAAAAATACAAAGTGGGTGTATAAATTTCTGATCTTGTTTAATAACCAGTTTTTAGTAGAACTTCTCAACAGTGTATCAACTAGAACCATTTGTTCAGAACATTTTCATGAGGAGAAGGACTACTGTTGAATGCACTAGAACTACCACACAGCTTTGAAGTAATAAAAGCCACCTGCTTAAACCTGGCAAGAGCTGAATCCGACATGTTAAAAGTGACCCAGATCCAGCTTTATAGATTCCCCCACATACACTTTTCTTCCACAGGAAAAAACAAATAAGCGCTAACACGTCAATCAAGAAGAAAAAAAATATTGAGTGCTGATTCTGTTACTCAGTCCTGAGTGCTCAAGAATGGTAAACAGCACTGCAACCCCTCATATACTTTTTTTTTAAAACTTACATTTTCGAGCAGACAAACTGCCGCAGGATTTCCACAAAACGGCCGGTTTGTAAAAGCATCAACCGTAAAAATAGGAATTTGCATTGTTGTTTGCGCCTATTTAGTCTTAGGTTGATTTCCACAAGGCGCTTTGTAACCCGTTTTACCTCCAAATAGTAGCACAACTCTTAAGTTAACGTTTCCCTACCGGCAGGAGGAGCCAGAGGGGCTCTACTCGTCACTTCCGAGCACGTACATGGCCCCCGGCGCTGTTTTTGATTCATTACAGCCGATTTTAACCTTCTTGCATCCCTAGCTACCTGCTCCGGAACGCCCTAACAGACCTTCCCACCACAGCACCCGGCCCGCCCTAAGCCCGCGGCGAGCAGCTTCCCAAGGCAGGAGCTGCGCGAGGTTCCCCCTAAGCCTGACCTAGCCTGGCACCGCTTTACCACAGCTGTAAAACTGAGGAGAAGCGAGCAGCCAGGCTTCCCCATCTTCCCTCCCAGGCCCGCGCACGAAAGAGCCGGGCGCCCCGAGCGGCACACGCTCGAGGACACGACCAACGCCTGCGTGAGGCGATTCCCGTGAGGCGATTCCCGGGCGGCCGTTACGGGCGGCACGCGCCGCGGCCAGCGCCAGCCGCCGCGCACGCGCTCCTGCCTCAGAGGCTTTTTGGCGCCAAGCGGCCGCAGAGCCCGCGTGACCGCCGGCGTAGGGCGCATGCGCCCCGGCGCCCCTCAGCCGCACTCGGGAGAGGAACGAGCGGGCGCTCCCCGCCCGCCGCGGCGCGCATGCGCCGTTGCTGCTTCTCGCCGGCGTCGCGCATGCCCCGGTGCCGCCCAGTCGGGGCTGAGGAGCGCGGCGCTGCTGTCGCGATACTTGCGCGGTCGGGACGCCATCCTGCCTCCCTTGGTTGCGTAGGTCTTTAGCCCGCCGGCCGGTTGGAAGCGAGGAGGAGCTTCCCGCCCGGCAGGAGCTCCC
>VXAA01004402.1:381981-404584 GCA_013399115.1 Anseranas semipalmata | reverse complement strand
AAAAAAAAAAAAAGTGTCAAGAACTGTTCATTTCCTTCTGTCTAAGCCAATTAATAAAAACAGTAGTGTGTTTGGCAAAACCATTTCACACACCTTTACTTGGATGGAAAGAATACTTAAGGTCACACACCATGTGATCGAACGTGTGCAGACAACTCTTAAGAAAGTTCCCAACCTTTCAACATTACAGCTCATATTTTTATCGGCTTTTGGATGATCAAGTATTTATTGATCACTAACAAGTAGCACATAATTTAAGCTCAGTTGGCTACATACTCTGTCCAGATACACCTTGTAAAATAAAAAGTGTGCAACATTGCAAAAAAAAAAAAAAAAGTCATAATGCATAGTTTTATATCAAACAATAAAAAAATCAGAAACAACTATTTTCTTTCCCTAAGGCCACAGGGAATCTGTGCTTCCCTTCCACTGGAGGATATCACACAATGAGTCTCTTCTGAATAGCTGCTGCTGGAAAGGAGTCTTGTCATGCTTGCAAAACATTTCAAAGGGGACAGTGAAAAAAAAAAAAAGTTTCTCTTTCCTCCAAATCCTACCAACCTGCAATGCTTTGTTCGCTTCTTTTATATCTTCTATTTTCAGCTTTGATCTAGAAAAATAAAGATAACGCTATTTCAAATTTTTATTTTGTCACTTACAGTCTAAGAACTTTTAAAGGTGTAGGTATTTAAAAACTTATAAGCAGAATACTCTGAACTTTTACTTATTTCATATTACAGCAGCATCTAGGAGATGCTATACTAAGCAGTAGACAAAGACAACAAGCTCTCTCCAAAGAGCTCTGAATCCTTTGAATGGCTGCAGATATGTTTGGGGTCATGTGGATAAGAGAAATTTGTACCAGCGATGCTCTGTACAAATACCTAAAGCTAGCACATGGCATTGGTACAAACCAGGAATTCAAACTTCTGGGCTGTCATGCTGGGGAAACCAGCCTTCCCACAGCCATTCAGTGCCAACCCTCTACAATATATGTAAAAAGTTATTACATAGGGCATGAAAGCCCATGCCAGTCATGGCAAAACAATTTAGAAGACACATCATTAAATGAAACTTTAACAACACCGTTGGAGGGTAACAGGAACTGTGCTCAGAGCTTATCGCTCACTATAGTCTGAAAGGGTTTTGATAAGTTCATCTTTTACGTAGTCTAAAGATGTAGCAATAAACAATGGTCTAAGACTGACATACAGAGAACCTTCAACTCTTCAAAGAAAGGAGTCCATGAGCATGCAACCTTATAAAAAGTTAAGCACTATCTTGGTAAGGCCAAAGCTTTTTATTCTACTTAGTTTCTTCTTTAGGAAAGCTAAGACATGCAAACTAGTCAGCCATTTTCAATGCAGAACAACTCCTAATGCCCACCAGACCCTTTTTACCTAGGATATTCTTTTCAGAGTACTATAATTGCACGAGGTCACAGCCCACAAGCCAAAAATAGACTTCACCTAACTAGACATAATTCTTCCTGATAACTGGCTAGGTAATATTGTCTTATACATTGTTATTCACATGATCATCATCCTATTATTTTTCCTAATTCAAATTTATATGACAAATATAATCATCATGAATAATGAAATTACTCGCTCAGCTTGGATGCAAGTTCTTGGAGAGCAGCTTCTTGGTCTTGACATATCCTTTTCAGTTGCCTGTTCTTTTCTTGAAGTTTAAGGAACTCCTTTAAAAAAGAAAAAAATTATTCACAAAATATGTATGTATGTGCCTAATGCCTAGAAAATATGTATGTATGTGTCTAATGCCTAGAAAACTGCTCCTAACCAAAGCTGATCTTGCAGAGAAAAGTAAATAAATCGATGATTCATCACCATATCTATAAAGAGAGCCTAATTCGAACAGCAACAGCTCAAAGATTAAACTCTCTTAGACCCTAAGAGATGCAGCATTTTTGCTTCTTCAGTCCGCTCCGGGAATAAATACAATTTATTGAATAGATCAACAATACTACGTAGCCATGTTAGGCTAACTACCAAGTTAGAGAGAACCTGCAGCACTTTCTGGCCCATCACGAGAAGACAGAGTCTCCAATAAAACTGAGAAAGGAAAATGAGAATTTCATTTTTCCTTATTCAAAGGATGGAGTTCTGATCTGAAGAATAAATGAGGAGTAAAAAGAGAAACAATGTTTCCATTTTTTCCTTAATCAATTTGTGAGAATATATTAATCTAATCTTTCTTATCTACTTGCAGAAATTCTTAGAAATACCATGCCTAAGTTCATAATTAACTTTGCAGTCAATTTCTAAATTACTATTGAAGTTATACTGCAGAATTTACTTTTTTAAGGTTAATTATTTCTTGGGTTTCTATTCGCAGATGAGATACAGTTTCTTTTTCCTTTTGAAGATCATCCTCTAGGGTTTGCCGCCACTCCTTTTCTATCTTCAAATCTGTTTCCAGCTGAAACCTAGAATATGCAAAACAAAAAAAAGAAACAATCACTGCACACAAAAGTATCACTTTTTAAAAAATAAAAATGAGTTTATTTCTAGGTGCCATATACTATTACCATAATAAACAGCTGATCAGCTGACGTGTTTTTTAAAGCAGTAATAATGCAGCAATATTTTAACATTTTAGACATCGATGTAATAAATAAAACACTGTCACTTAGAAAGTGCTTTTAAAAAGAAATGCATTTAAAAGGATCAGGACTACGGCATCATTTTGAAGAGTTAACCTTAGTAATAAATGAGCAAGAGAAGATTAACCACAACATTCTAAGGCATTTTTAAGACATGCATAAGGGAAAGCCCTCCCTTAACTTTAAATACCTTGTTTCTAAAATAAAAAACAAACAAACCACACTGCCGCTGGCGATAGAGAATGACTGCTTAGGTCTCTGGTGCTCATAGAAGTTATTTAATGTTGTATCTTCAGGTGTTAATCTTCTTGTTTAGAATAAGGCTTATGGAGATTTGAACTGAATTAAGACTAAAGAAGGAAGGACTTTAAAGTGCTATTTTAACTGAGCTTCCTACATAGCTGAGGTTCAACATAAAGAGGGATCTAAATCCTATTAGTTTAACTGGAGTCCAGTTATTGGCAACTAGGGTTAATCTGATGGAAGATCCGCTCTAGCTGGAATTTTGCTATCAGTTTCATGGAACAGTTGGTGATTAGAAAGTCACAGAGAAAACAAAGGATGGAAGCACACTGCTCAACCTTCTACATCTAAATCTTGCCAACACAACAGAAGAGGGAAAAAAAACTGAGAGTAGTCATGCAAGGTTTTTTGATGGAAAACCTGTATCCACATTAATTTTCCTGTTTTAAAACCAAAATCATTTTTAAAGGAAAAACTTACATTTGGGACACTACCTCAGCATCTGGTTGGAAAAGATCAGAAGTGAACATGACCTTGAGGTTTCAGAATTGCAGAATTCTAAGGTTGGGGTCTGAAATGTTCTTTTGCCAAAATCTGCAAAGATGACTGTGGTAGTAAAGTGAACATTTGTCATGACAGTTAAACAAGTTTATTAACATTCAGAGTTGTATGAGAGGCAGGGTGGGCTAGTAATCAGATTGGAAATCACTAATATTTAAGCTCCAATCCTTGTGTCACAAATTTGCACTATCTTAAATAATTTACTTGTTATCTTCCAACAGGGAAAACACCTGCCCCTACAGGCAGCTTTTTATGTTAGATATTTATTTAGATCAGCACTGAAGAATTTAACAGGAGAAAGGGTAGAGGGCTGGCCTTTATGTTACATTTTAGTATTTATGATTCCTGTGGATTTCTTTTCCTGCAATGTGGCAAGTTAAACCATTTTTAAGGATTCTACCTTATTCATAAGCCTGATCAATTAAACTATTCTTATGCCACTTCTGTTTAAGTTTATACTATTACATACTTGTGGGTTTTGTTAGAACTGTGGATTACTATTACTACACTATGTATTTTCCCCTGCTTATGATAGTTTCCTCATGAATTAAGCCGGCACCTTTAGCCAAAAAATACTGCTGTTCTTCCCGCTCCTTTCGAGCTGCACACCATTTCAGAGGTACCCAAAGGTAGCCTGACGTTCTTGGATTGGCATATTTCCTTTACCTTGACAGTACCTAACATTAACTTCTTTAATATTTACATTCTGTTCGAAACCATTTATCAACAACCAGCCTGTATTAACACAGGAGACACACTGCACTGTAGAAGATTTACTGCTATATATTTTTCCAAACAGGAAAGATATACTTACAACTGTTTCTCCTTCTGGGAGAATTCTTTCTGCAGACTTTCACATTTATTCACATATTCCTGTTTAAGTTTTTCATCCTCATTCTCAGCCTCCACTTGAGCCTTCTCTGCTTGCTGCAATCTGGTGTAATTCAAATCAACTTTGGGTAAAACTGAAGCTAGAACTAGGGTGTAGAGGGTGAAGAAGACAAATAAAAGAAAAATGGGGAAATAGAAACATTTCTAAATAAAAACAAAGTTTGGGGGAAACTCACAAACTCAAACGAGAAATCCATACAATGCCTAAAGAACTAGCTCCTGTTTTTCATACAGTAAGAGAGTAATCACTGTAAGCAATCAGGTTTTTTATTTTATGCTCATCAATAACAGATGCCAAAGCATGATGATACATATTTTAGAATTGAAGCATATACCTTAATGCTTTTTTTTTCCTTTAGCATATGTTCCTGTGTTATTTTTAGAAGCTTTTTTTTTTCCTTTTCTTTTTTTAAATAAACCCTGTAAAAGTACTTGGCTCGTACTAATCACCCATTAAGACAGGGCAGAACATGTGATGTGCAAAAGCAGCTCAAAACAATTCAAGCATAAGGCTGAATACAGAGCACTGCAATCAGACAGCAAAACACTTAACTAGCCTAATGCAACAAGACACACCCTGACAGGTCCCACTACATTTATAGAACTACCTCAGCTACATCACGTTAGTAAATTAATTTAAATAATCTGTATTAAAAATAATGCATTCTTACACCGGTTAAAATAGCTCCATACTATAGACAAAAATAAATAAAGCTGATTAATCAAGAAGTGAGGGGTGGTTGTTTTTTAAATTTAATCTTTCCTTCCTGAATTCTAGGGGTTTGTTTCTGTTTCACCTATCGCTCCCCTTGGAATCCGTTAGCTTGTTGTGGATTCCCTCTGCTTGACCACCTCTTCAGTCCAAAAAAAGATGGATGTAATGTAACAAAAGTAAAGGTGCCAAGATGAACTTGTGCTACTGTGGCTACACCTGTCTTGATGAAAAGGCAGGAGAGTAAAAGAGCCTGTAAAATACCACTGAATGTCCCCACCTGCTGTGTCTGGTTTAACAAAAATGTTTCAACTGCCTGCTCAGATAAGTGGTGGGAGAAATCTGTGATTCTCTCTGTGCTTGATTTCACAATTCCCAGCAGCCACCTGAATGCAGAGTAACTCACAACTCCCAACGTCAGCTAAAAAGAAATTAAGTCAGCAACACGTCTACATTTGTGCTTCTACTGATGAAGTTGCACCAGTGGGAATTCCCAAAAGCTGCCAATAAAACAAGTGATAAGAGACTGGAACTAAAATACTTTATAAAGTATGCTCTATCCCACTCAACTATACCAGTTGTTGTAAGCATGTTCCCAGTCACATTTGCGACGGTAGTGCACAGGGCCAAAACAGATACATGGAAAGGAGAATACTCAAAAAAAAAAAAGCAGGATCAATTTACTGGGCAAAAGAGACTGAATCAAGTTACACGAGACAGGAAAACTAAAAGCAAGCTAAAACCCTCTCTAAATTACAAATTAAACTGCAGTGCAGTTTCCACAACCAAGGTAGAAAGGGAGCTTGTAACTCAAGAAACATGCTCGCCATTCCAGGCTACAGCATCATCCTCTGGACTAGCACCAAGGCCAACAGCGCAGCTGTAATTCAGACAAATGCTGAGTCGGACCGAGTTCGCAGCAGGATCTGAGATTCAGATGATACTGAGGCAGATACTTGTTTGCATAGATTGACTGTGAGATGGTTAATGCTCCCATTTCTGCTATGGTCTACCCTGTTTTATTCACCGTTTCTGTTTTGGGTTTTCTCTGAGGATTTATTTTTTTCTTTTTTCAGTAGCAAGCCCATGTTAAAGGCTCCCTCTGGTTCCAAACCAAGGAATAAGATATATAATCATGAAGCAGAAACCCTTCTTGTATTACGGTGTCTTGCCCCCACTTTTGCAAACACATCCCCTCCTGCTGAAAGACTCCAGGATTCTTTTCCCAGTCAATTCCCTCTCCACACTTCAGGGGAAACAGTGGGAAGTGCATCAAGGGCAGTCAGCAGCTAAAACTCTCTTATTTCAGCAGGGCAGGCGAGCAGCAACTCAAAGCAGAAATATGATTTGTAAAGACTGCCTAGTGATGGGTGGAGAGAGAGAAGGGGTTGGGCAAACCCGCAGGTTAGGATTACACACTGACCACCAAGGTACTTAGCTGACAAACAAGTTAGACAAGTCCGGGATCTGTGCCCTAAATGTAAATCCTATTACTACAGCTCCCACTGCAGCTACCCTGGTGCAGCTATTCCAGGCAGGAGCTACAGCTACAACATTTGCTGGAGCGCGCTGCCCTCCCTTTCTGGAGTCTTGCTCAAGTCCAGGCTCCAAACACAATGCACCTCTGTGAAGTATTTTACCCTCCATCACGTCAGCAAAATGGAATTGTGCTTTAGCTGTTTTATCCCCAAACCCTGGAATTCTTCCACTGTATACAGTGAACATGTATTTTGACACTTCCCCCCTTTTTTAAACATCTTGTTCTGATACAGCACTCAGCCCCCCTTCCCCAAAACTTCTGTTCACGCTGTTCAAGAAAACAGTGCTAGTTACAACCCAAAAAAACAAGAGAGTGTGCTTTTGGGATAAAGAGAGCCTCGACGTGAAAGAAATAAGCAGGGGAGAAGGGAAATATTAGTCAGAAGGGCTGCTTTTTAAATCTTTTAGTACTATAAAGAACAGGAAAAATTGCTAGATTAGAAACAAATGTCATAAATACGTACAGTCAAAATGAAGATAGCTAACCTTTTAAAATAAACTTTAACAATTAAGTGATTAAATAGCTTTAGAAAACTAGCTTATATTTGCTTAATAACAGTGCAATAATTTACGTTCTCTCTCTTTTTTCTTTTTTTTTTAAGAGGGGTAAAGTGAGATCAGAGATGATATTCTTTCAGAAAACAAAATAGAACCCAGCTATGATGAGTTACAGTGCAGGATTTCTAATACCACTTTATATGTAAAACTGTTATTTTACAATTCTTAAGTTGTATTTTATCAGTAATTATTTAAACACAACAGATCTGGAGGAGCTTTCAGAATGATATATCTTTGACAAGTTTATACTGGTGCTGAGCTTCATGGCTGGCACATTTGATGAATGACATTGCAATAGTCCTAGTTTGAGTTAACAGATCTTTGTCACTTCATGAATGCAGTGGACAAAAATCAAAGACAGATGAAGGCAGCAAAATAGTAAAAACAAAAATTGGGATAAAGGATAAAAAGAAAAAGAAAAAAGAGGAAAAAGGATGTCAATAAAAGAATATTCATGTCACTAATTTTTTTAATACATAACCATGTTTTTTATAATCAGATTTAAATGAAAAAAAGACATGTCAAACACCAACATGACAGTGCTTATGGATATGTTATAGTCTACAATTAAAAAGACCAATGTTGCATATAGGCCACTAAATGAAACATATGAATCACATTTTAATGTTATGTTACACATGCAGTCTAACCATAATGTAAATTTATATAGTGGAATTTTAGTCTTTCACTTTTCAAGCTTTCAGTGTAAAAACTCATTGCACAGTTAAAACAATGGTAGTTCTAAAGCAATAATTTTAATAGCTATACAATAGCTAAATAATTTTAATAGCTAAACAATAATTTTAATAGCTTCAGCAAATTCAGCAGTGATCCATGAAGGCATTAAATGTTTATATTAAGCACATGCTTAAACATAAGCAAGATTAATGCTTTAGTTTCTACTGCATTTCATTCAGATGGGGAAAAAAAATAATATTGAATCCAAATTTTGAAACAGCTGAAAGAATAACTTTTGGTATCAGCACAAAAAACTGGGACCAGAAGAAAGATGGTGGACAAAGAAAAATGAAAGATTAACCTTGTATTTTAAGTAAGTGTATTTGTTAAAAAGAAAAAAAAAAAATCAAATGGTAAAGCACTAGTTACAAGTTTCAGAAACTTTCAATTTTCTAGTTGAAAGTTACATTTCAGTGGCAACTGGTGGGAATGCAGTAAAATGTAAGGGGATGGAGAAACGAATGAAGAAAAACAAAGATGGATCTGTACCTTTGTTCTAGTTGTTTCATAGTTGCATTAATTTGATTGGTCTTATCCTCTAATCGACCAATTATTTCATTCTTTTCTTTCATAGCCTCTTCAGAGACCTGTGTTATAAAAAAGGTTAAAACTGAAGTAGGTATGTATTGCACTGTTACCCCATGAAGTTTTTTTCTTCAACATCTGAAGGGAAAAAAATGTTAGAACGACTTCAGGTTTTCAGTCTTTTTAAACATTCCCAACTAAAAAACGTACTTGAAAAAGTACTTACACAGAATTTCATGCCTAAAACACTTCTAGTTTTGTACTTTACAAGTGTAGATGCTATTTAATAAGTATACATTTTTTTTATTTTGGTTTCCTTTCTTAATTAATCATTTTGCAAGTCAACTTAAATTCACCGATCACCTTTTTCAACAGCTCACTAAACCCTTACCAATAAAGAACTAAGATGCTTCATCCTGGAAACCACTAAGGTTCTCCAGCTATCATCAGACTTTGACATATGTGCTAGAAATATTTTACGAATTTTACTAACACATTTTACAATTTTGATTGCTTGCACAACTATCACAATCTCAGCTTGAAGATCTAAATACAAGGGAGAGCATTATCCTTGTTATACAGATTAACACTATAAACCGGTCCCTGAACAGGAAATTCAGCATGATTGAACCGCTTTACTTGTTTGATTGTCCAAAAAGTGCACCTGAACGTCATTAAGCAAAATTTGTGTTATTCAGAGTCCCCAGAAGAACAGCTTTAAAAAAAACAACAAAAACCTACAAATCCTAACATACTGAAGTACATACCCTTCTTATTTTTCTTCCTAGCTCTGTTTATATTTCTCATCTTCTGTTTATATTTCTCATCTTCTGGAAATGCTTCTCATTTCTTCAACTTCTGACAGTTGCAAGTGGAAAAGTAGCATCCTTTGTCTTCCATCTCACTTATCTCTCTGCAGCATCCTAATTTTTTCCCCTCATTCTGTCAGACTGGTTTCTTGTGCTGTTTTTGATAATTCCTTCCATAAATCAAACTTACTTGCTGCATAAATAATTTAATGCCAAACTTCCCTAGTGCTTTGTTAAATGCATGTTGGTTCTCAGATTCATATTCTCCCAAAGAATTTTTTAGCATTGCACTGTTACAGATTTTATTTGTTAACGGATTTTAAAAAGCTGTAATTAGCTTTCTCCAATGAACAAAACCTTGTTTTCAAAATGCCTTGCCTTACTTTGAATGCTCACGTCTCTTTTCCTCTTTAATTCCTCAATACGTGCCTGCACCTTTTATAGTTCTTTTGTTTTTTATACAGCACAGGCCAAGAAGTGTGAATACCCCCAGATATACTATAACTATTCCACGTAAGATGTTACAATGCCATGCTGTTATTTTCATGCTCTGTTCTTCTATAATCCCCAAAAAATGAAGTGACTGCCTTAAACTCTGCTATGTGTGAAATGATGTTTGCATCAGTAATATTCCAAAAAAGCACATTGACCTAAGAAGTGGAAAGAAACTAAAAATTACGGAAATAGCAGTATCTAACTAAACAAAATGGTAATGCATCTTTCTTACTTCTGTCAAAGTGGTTTCATGAGTTTAACAGCAGACATTACCTGCAGCTTTTGGTACATTTCCATGTTAATTGCTTTAACTTCATCAAGCTGCTGTCGAAGGCCTATGAGTGCATCCTGCTTCTCATGGATGTCCTTCTCCAGTAACTTCATGGCAAGTTCTATCTCATGTTTCATGCTAACTTGAACTACTAGCTCATTCTCCATATCCTACAGATCACACAAAAATGACACAAACACAATGCAACACAGAATCTTTAAACAATTATGCAACACGTTATCTATGTTATGAAAAAGAGAAAAGCTAACAGTGCTGCAGCACCACCTATTTCACCACATCAGAGATTCTGACCCTCTGTAACTTTGCTATGTAATTATCCATTATCTAAACATTACACTCGTGCTTAGTGACTTATGCTTTTAAAAAAAAAAACAACTTTGAGAGAAGACAACTCACATTATGCAATAATGGCACATTACTTCTTATAGAGTTGACTAAGAATTACAAAAATAGAACTACAGGATTTCTATTTTTGCAAGAAATACTTAGCATACGTACACAGAGCATACAGTACTACTAACAACTGAACTAAAACATTTTCAAATAAATTGTATTTTCTTTACTATGCTTTAGCAACATTGTTACAGAAATGCTAAGGTACTGATTGCTCTTTTAGAAAACCTTTTTATTACATTCAGTTAGAGAAACAACACTCTGGATTAAAGGCAGCACTTAACCTGAGCAAAAGAAAAACTAGAAATAATTACATACTGACTCTTCTCAAGTATAATGTCTTCTAGAAATCCTGTGTACTCCTAGAAAAGAGTACTCACTTGTCGAAGTTGTGATTCTTCTCGAAGCTGTCTCCGTGCTTCATTGTACATTTCATCTAAACCCTGCCTGGAGTGTTTGTATGTCTGAAGTTCTGCTTCAACATCCACTTTAGTTACCTACAAAGACATACAGAATCTTTTTTTGTTACAAGTTTAGCAAGTTACAAGTTTAAACTCCAAGCACAGTATGAACAGGAAAACAGCTTCTGTTTCTGCTAAGTGGTTATCGGTTTTATGAGAACTGAGTAAATTAGCAAAATAAACTGTACTCCAGCACAGCACTCCTTCAGTAAGTCCCTCCAAAGCATCACTGTTTCAATACTGAGCAATCCAAACATCTGCCTAACCTGTGCTTTTACCTAGTTTCCTGTAAAGGAAGTTTACCTATTATCCTGTGTAGGAAGTTATGTATGGAGTTACAAATTACAGCTTAACAAGTGTTCAGCAACTGTATACACAATTATTCCGAATGACGTATCAGTCTTATAATGAGACAGGTCAGAATAGGCTGTTCACCAACTAAAACACACACTACTTAGACAAGATTTTCAGATAACAGTACTAAATGCCCTTAAGATATAGTTTGCAGTTTAAAGAAAATAGGAAAAAGCATTTATAAAACAACCTAGTGACCTGTAATTTCCACATATTTACGCTGTTATAAAGCTTCCCAGATCTAACAGGTTCTTTCCCTAAAAAAGTTGTTTTAAATTTGTCCAGGTACAGCTTACTTCAAGTTGCAACGTAAGCACAGTCAAATGACAATGAACCACACTATGACATACCTCTAGATGATGCTGTGTTTTCATTAAAATCAGAGTATTTTCACTCCTTAATTGATGGTTTTCTTCCTGAAGTTTAATTATATTGTTTTTGGCTAATGCTAACTGGGAGAAGAAAAAAGAAAAAAAAAAAAAAAGGAAAAAAAAACAGTGACCAAGTTTGTGAGTGGAAAAAAAAAAATCTAAATGTTCTGATGAATGCAAGACCAAGACATTCTCTGCCCTACTCTTGCAGTCTACCAAATCAAGGATTAATTATTCCTAAAGAAAACATAAAGGTCCTGGTTTTAGTAATGAATCACTTTTATTACACAACAGCATACATATCCAAGATACTTCATTATTTCATGTCTGGTAAAGAAGAATATGCTAAGATCCTCGGTCTCCTTTTCTCACCCTGTATTCTTCTCTTTCTACTTGGATTCAAATATATCCAATTTGGTTCTTTTTGGACAACTTAATATATCATATGGAGCAATTTACATAAGAAAAGCTCTCCAACATGCAGAGAACACATATACAAAAGAGAAAACATTATAACTGGGGCCTATATTATATACCTCAACGTCAGAAATACAAGCCAGCTGATCAAAATAGGTGGACAGCTGGAGATGAAGGTTTGTGAAGGAACCAGAAAACTCTCAGAATTAACACTCAGAAAAAGTGTTTTCCTCTCTCTGAATACATTAATACCCACAGCAAGCTAGCGATCTCTTCAACAGCTGAATTTAGACATTTCAATTTTCTACCTCATTAACTATTTTTCAATCAGCCTGGGTTAAAAAAAAAAAAGTGCTCTCTCTTATAAACCTATATATATTGGAATCTAATAAAGCATCAAAGATAACTGAAAATGTAAGATATAAATATAAAACCAGAGCTAGACAAGTATAAAAACCGTATATAAGCACATGGTGAATAAGCAAGAAAGAAACGTTTGGCTAAAGCTGAGAACGGTAACAGAAACTGCTTGCTGAACTACTTTCTGTCTCTATGTAGCAACTAGTGCCATCCATTATGGACTAGTCATCTGCACAAAATCGGCCTGACAGCTGGCATTAAGAAAGGCTGCTTTTCTGTTTTTGTCCCAAGTGGGAAATTGTGATGTTCTATAGAATTCATTTACTGATGCTGCATGCTACCTAAGCAAGCTGACTGCAAATCCCTGCAGCTACTGCACCTTTTCTTCAAACCAAATTAAAAGTATCTGAACATATTATACAGAACTGATGTAAACTAAAATAAATTAAGCATATTTATAACAATAGTGAGGGTAAATAATATGTATTATACATTACTAAAAAAAATAATACCTCTTCGATCAGTTTAGTGTTTGATTTCTCTAATGAATCAACTCTTGCATGTAGACTGTTAACTGTGCTACTGAGAGAGAAAAAGAAAGCATTATTCAAAATTACATCAAAACTCATTCAACCAAGCTCAAAAGCTTTAATGCAAGGTATAGTGATTAACCATTAATAAGCGCTAAAACGTCTTCTCCCTTTACTTGAGGTTTTCCTAAATATAAGAAAATTAGTCTGCTTTGTTGAATGTTTATATACTGCTTCCCAACTCCCAAAGTCATCCTTGTCATTTAAACTCATTTTGGATGTGACTTTACATTCCTCCCTTTCCTTGCCCCTCACAGCTTATATTGTATCCAAATGTTTAATGAGTTCCCTTAAAAGAGAATTTGCAATCATCATCTTGTTCTCCCCCAGCCGCATATAATGAAAACCATTCTCTGGATTCTCTTCCTCCAAAATCCATTTTCTTTTATAAAATCATTTGCTTCTCCACATTTTTTGAGATATTATCCGCAGGTTCCCTTTTTCTTGCTGCTTCTTGACTTCACTAATAAGACTCATCAGAATTTTTTTCCCTTCTATTTGTCTGTTTTTGTTTGTTCGTTTGTTTTTAAAATCAAACTACATCCTTTGACCAGGACTTCTCGATTACATGGCTGCCCATCTCTACTGTAAGCACATTTTTTAGGCTGCCCTTTATGCACTGAAAAAAAAAAAAAAAAACCAAAACCTATTCTGTAACACCATTTACTTTTCCACCTATTTCTACTGTGGTGTCCTCAGAAGCCACCAGTTCATTATGAATAGCAAGGTAGAAGAGATCAATGCATTTTATGATGTAAGGGAAAAGGGGAAAGCAAAAGGCATCTCACAGTACTGACCTTCTTCAAGCACCACGAGATATTAGCAAATAAGCCTGCTTTCCTACAAAAATTTGTTTTTACAAGAACATGACCTATAACATGTAAATAGTTTCCAGCAGCAATGAATCTATTCATTTTTGGTCCTAGTCATTAAAACTGCACACTAAAATATTATTAAATGCAAGAAACAAAACCATGTGGATTCATCCAGAACACTCAATAATATTTTTTGGAAATTTTTAAACAGACTGCAGTTAAAGTTGTATTTCTGACAACGCATCCAGATCAAGCTCTTCATTCCTGATGTTATGAACCCCAAGTACCTTGATCAGTTTCACCCTCATGTTTTTCATTTCTCTAAAGGTTATGACTACCAAAAACAAAAGCATGAAAGATTTCCTCCCTCAATCTCTCCAGAAAAGAGAGACGCCTTTCCAACTTCACTACATCCTCAGTCTAAGCATGAAGAATCTTCACCCACTTCCCTGAGGTTCTCTCTCACAAAGCTGTGGTAGAAAAGGAAAGGTAGAAAAGGAGGCATTTTACCTGTAAGCCTGGACTGACATGCATACTTAAAATAATACTTACTTCAGTTGTCTGTTTAGTTCTTCAACATAATTCTTTTGGTCCAAAATTGCAGCAATCTGGACATTTCTAAGGCAAGAACATAATAAAATGAGCTGTATCAAAATGATGTAATGAATTATCATATGCAAATGTCCACATTAATTGTGCTTTAAAAAAAAAAAAGGAAGCAACTTCATCTCACAGTCATGAAGTCAATAAGTTATATGTTGTGACAACAGTGAGAGACAAAAGACCCCCATGCTTTAACTGCAAACGATTTCTATACATGATGCATAAGAATATATACAGTCTGAAAAAAAAAAAGGATGTTTATTTACTCTGCCATAACTCTGGCTCTTTGAAATACTGACTACGTCCCAAGCTGAGGGCTAAAAGGTTAGCAGGTTCTTTCACACAGCCATCTCGTAATCCTTCAATACTGCTCACTACCTAAATGCAGTAGCTGATGTTGCTTAGGCTTGCTACAGAGTGCAAATATTCTGACAGCTAACTTGTAACACAGAACACTGTAGTGTGCCATCCTTCTCAAGACTGTGAGATCAGAAAATTTAATCTTCAGGGAACCTTGTTTCTATAAAGAACAGGGCACCAGTCAAGAAATCCTTGTTAACACGCAAGATCTGAGGTATTTGGTGTGAGGACCTACCTTTCCTTTCCCCCAATGTCGTCATCACTCTTTAAATACATGGAGAAATCGATCACCCCAACCTAGGGGAAAGCAAATGTATACAGTTTCATTTCACCCAAGTAACTGCTGTGATATTCATGGTCTCATCTCTATTTATGAAAATCTCAGTAAAACCAGCTTTCAAAGGTTAGGCCAGTTTCAGTGGATTTAAATGAAGCTCAAAAAACTGAACAGTAACATTTTAAACAAAACAAAAACCTAGTCTCACATATTTGTTAAAAATTATGTTACCTTTGAAACAAAATGAAGCAAACTCCTTTCAGTAAAGTTCAGAAAAGATGGTTTCCTACACCTGACTAAGCTTTGCCAAGAGCTTATAGGAAGGTATTCTTCTGGGGAACTATCAGATTCTACTACTGAACCCTAACACTGTTTGAGAAGACTTGAGATAATTTGTCTGTAGCATTTCACGTCATTTCCTTTCACAACACATCTCCCAAAACTGATGTTTCTCCCATGTTTAGCTTTTCAAAATTCCTTGCCAAACAGCACTACCTCTCCACACTTTCTGACTCCCATGTGCACAGTCAACTATCTATTCATATTTTTATACCTTGTTAAATCTGAATCCAATTCATTTATTTTCTGTTCAATTGTAATTCAATGATATACGCCATAAATAACATTACCTTGAGTTCTGCTTCCAACTCTATTCATGAGCCCCTACAAGTGTACTTAATCTATTTATTTTACCAAAACCATTTGTTTCTGGTCTCTAGCAGCCTCTTTACAGAAATATTTCTGTTTGTCTGATTCGCTGCTTCTTTCTTGAGCTCCCTTTAGCTTTTCAATACAAGTAACTTGCTAAGTCTAACATTTCCTTGGTTTGCACAGTGCTCTCCTGTGCACTTCCTATCATGGTCTTCTATTTGTTCTTTCCTCGTCTTTTCTAAAAAGTCCCTCCTCCAAGCTTTTACTTAAACGTATTTTGCTTATTAAAGCAAAGTATTATTTCTTTACAAAAAGGCAAAATGCTATCTCTAGAAAAGTTATTTTGTTTTAATCCTCCATGCATGTATACACGCATTTCTCCATTGAAGAGGATTCTTCCAAAACACTAAAACCACACTCCTGGATGTGACTCCCATCATCCTTCAGAAATCTCCTTCTGCTTTATACAACTTGCTGCTTTTGGCTTCTCTGAGGAAGATGCCTTATTCACATTACTCTTCAGAAACAGAATTACTCTAGAATCTCACCAGGACAGCCACTATCACCCTCAAATCATCAAGTTTTCTCTCCCTTCATAGAACAAAGCCAGCAAGTGACCTAGATAACAAAGATGCAGCTAGCAATAACTATTTTGTAATATGCACATGTAACTCTCAGTACCGAGAAAAGCACATTGATAAGGTTTCTAGAATTACATGCTTTTCAGTGTTGTCTTCTGTTAGTTAATATTAGTGCCTAAACCATTAGATAGTAACTAGCATGAACACTGAAGTTAACCCTGTGATTCAAGAGCACACAAAACCAATTAGCTAGAACTTTTCTTTGACATAAAAATTACTTTTTCATCAAACATATGCTGAAATACAGTAACAATCACTTAAACTGTTACAAATTTTTCCACAAAGAACCTGGACAAAAACAATCAGGGCTGAACACAGCTTATATATAATTATAAATACTTGTGCATATGCCTTTAAAAGGATTCCATCAAGATTTTCTTGGAAAAGATCAGAGTCCAAAGTCAAAGCAGTTTGCAAAGCATGCAGAGCTCTACTGAAACCATTCTTGTTTTCAGACTGAAAGCAGTCACACTCTTGTAAGGTCTTTTATTACACTTATGTGAAGTTTTTTTTTCCAGGTCACATTCCTATTGTGTTCCAGAACAACAATAAATGGATCAAATGGGATAAACTGAACACGGAACTATACTCAAAGCAAAAAAAACTGAGCTATGCAATTAAAATGGAAAGAACTCTGCCATTGCTACTACTGCATCCATTTGACAACAAAAGATAAAACTTCACCTTTGCACTCTGACAATTCGCCATGTAAAGGTCTGATCCAACTGATACTGAGGTTAATGCAACATCCCCACTGATCCAGGATCTGGATCACACCCTAAACAGTCTAGTAAGATTTCTAACAAGTCACAGCTCCATAATAATGAAATTCACTGTACACAAAAGCTTATGGATTACATGTACATTACGTTACCTGTATTGACTTACTTGTGAATCTAGGTCTTCGCCCTTTACACACAGGTTAGCATCTATTACATTTAAGCCAACTAACAGTCCAACAATAACTGCTCCTTCTTCCTCCATCATTAGTGCATGATACTCATAAAATTCACTGTTAAATAAAAAGATTGTCTAAATTGGTACATTCAGTATATTTACATGTAATAAATTAACAGTAAGTGACATCTAAATTTGAATTCTCTTATTCTAACCTTACTCCAACATTCTTAAAAGACAGAGTCTACCGATAGTTTGACTTCCATATTTAAAACTGGAAGTGTTCAGTTTGTCTCAGAGGCTATTAAAAACATAGATACCACCTTTGGCTCCAGAAATCTAAGCCGCAAGCAGATGAAGGGCTGGGAAATTTTGTGGGGGGAAGACTTATCCTCCCTTAAAAAATGCTCTTCCCTGTACACTTGCTGATAGAAATTTTGTCTTGTGAAAAGAAAAGCTTTGGACTTTAACGAACACATACTTAAAATTAAAGAAGCCAAGTAAGAGATTAAATGGGTATAAGAAATATGGAAAGGGCTGAAATTATGAAAAAGTTTTTAAAAGAAAAATACTCCACTAAACCACAGAATATCAACATTTACTTCCTCCTCCTCGCATTTTTTTTTAAATAAAATTTTAGACTCTATGAAACAAATTGTTCTTTCAATGGAAAATCCTCAACTGTGGGCCACCAATGTCATCCTGACACACCAGCATTATCTGGGGTAAACAACAATTCTTCAAAATATTTACAGGTTATAGATTTGAAACTAAGACGGCAAGTCCTTTTTACCTTTGTGTTTCTATTCCACCTATCCCATCACAAAGCAGAACTTATACCAGAAAAGTGCAATGCCAGTTTTAGAACTGTGAAAGAAAAGGCACATTCAAGGCAACAGTCCTCCATGCAATGGCTGCTTGGTAGGAAACCATGCATGTGGTAGGGGTGAATTAATCTCTCCAGAAGTTTCTAGTCCGTATTCTGCATGGCTGAGGAATGCAGCAGGAGCCCTTCCCTGTCACCCTCACCAATGAAAAAACAGTTAGGTACATTGCAGAAGGCCCCTCTACCATAATGGGGGGAAACATCATCTCTTCATCCATTAGCTGGCCCTCAGTCTTGATGAGACAACAGTGTTTGGTCCCTCTGCCCCAAGGACTGAAAAAAATCAGCCCACAGGCCAGAAGCTCTGCCTTGCTATGTTAAGGATACATTACAAAGTAGCAAACAGAAGATAATATTTTTCAGGAAACTAAATCTATGAAAATAAGTTCTATACAAAATCTACTTAATTGTTCACCTGAGTAGATCTCTCTGAATGATTAAACAGCGAAGATAGTCAGCCATTTTCTTCTGCATTAGTGCCAACCTTAACCAGGCCCGGGCACGGCCCAGTGGTGTTCTGGAGAAAGGGGATGGAGAAGACAAACAGTCCAAAATCAACAATATATCAATTAATTTATTGTCTTAACTATCTTATCAGTCTACTGGTAGAGCAATAGATATTTCTGAAATGTTATTTTAAATGATTGAGCAACACAGTCTGTGAAGACATAACGTCTGGGCTTTGACTCCAAGCTTTGGGATAATATAAGAAAAATTTTCATCGACCTCAGCCAGGCTTGTGAGCAGACCCTGGAAAGAACAGGAGTAGAGCAAGCACAAGAGCCTGCCAGTAAAATTAGCTGTTTAGCTCAAGAGTGAAAACATGTAACTTTCTACGCGCTGCTGTACTTTGTTTTCACACAATGCATGGTTAGCCAAACGGAAAGAATAAGTGGTGCTTTTTTCCTGTAAATACCTTCTTCTTAACCTGACAGTGATGATCTTGAACAACGACCTTGAAAGTCCAGTTTCTAGCTGAAGTGAAAAGTCTGCAACAATTCAGATTGCCTTCTGCAACTCACTTATAAAGTCTGCAGAGGAACTGTGAGAAAAGTTACTGAATGGCCATTACAACTTGCCATGAGAGCTTGCCTTCCCAGTCCTGTTCTCTGGGTCCACACAACACATACTGCATTCTACCTTTAACTCATGCATCTTTACAAATTCTGTGGTATCTTAAAAAGACAATTCAAAGAAAATGAAGATGTTTCTAACTAGCAAACATTAATATCTAACAAATTAAACCTGGACCTTCGCGGCCTCCTGTTCTAGTGCTTGCATACTTACAAAGTGACAAGCACGTAAGTGGAAGAAGAAAAAAAAACAGTATGCAATATGCTACATCAAGATAGAAAGTGCAACACACTTAGCAAAGGGTATTATTTCATCGAGCCTGATACAAGCGTAAATAATAATTTATATACCTATATGCTTTAGATGAGGTCTAAAGCTATAAATTATAACCCTTATGCTGCCACATAACCAATGACAATGTAACCAAGCCCTTTCAGAATTTAATATATGGTCAATTATAAAGCTAAACACAAAAGTGGAGTGCAGAGAGATGGAAGGAGATTGTAGTCTACAGCATAAATTCACATTTGAGAAGGATCCTCCACTGGAGGATACTTCTACAAAAATCCGAAGAGCTGCCCAATTTGTTCTTCTTCAGTATGGTACCTTTTGTTTTTATACAGCTTTTGCTGACTAAGAGCATGTGTTTGCCACAGTTCTAGACTGCAGACTGCGATACACAACCCATTCCTTTTTGCACTGTTTTTGTCTACCACTCAGAAAACTTTTCTCCCAGGGATATCAGAAAAGAAACAAAACAAAAATCCTGCTTTTTTAGCTCTTTTTACAGAACATAAGTAGCTACCAAGATTCACCTGTGCTCACTGCCAATATTGTGTGCTAGTGTTGAAAGGCTTGATTAGTGCCAAATAAAATCATGAGACATCTGTAGATTAACAATCAGATTCTGTATTTTCTTTTATATTTTACCAATACAACTTACTTGAGGCCAGGCAAATCTCTGACACTTGCTGCTATTTCCTCAGCTTCTGGATATAATTTCTCCACAAGCTCCAGAGGACCCCAGATGGTTTTATTGTAACTTAGAAAGGATTTTCTTACTAGGAGAAGAAAAACGGAACCAAATGAATTTAAATACTGGAGTGGTTTCCTTCAAAATAGCTGGTCAGTTCACTAGTGTCCAAAGCCATCTCACAAATTACTTTTTTGTGAATATAAAATTATTGCTGCTGCTGGAAAAAAATAATATAAAAAGTATGACTAGCTAAAAATATAAGCTACATACACACATACTGTTGTGTAATGCCTGGATCACTTACAACAACAGTTTATAAAACAAAAAGTTGGCAGATGTAGAAAGAAATGTTGTGAAGTATTACTAACAGTATTGATTACAAAAGGTGAAAATTCACATGCTTTATTCTCTTCTTAAAGCAACGTAACACACTATCTCATTCAAGAAAGAAAGGAAGAAAAACTGCACATTTGGGATGAGAAAGATGCACCTAGAATAATTACCACACCTTTAAGGCCATGCTTCAGGCAGTGCTCCATGACAACAAAGAACTGTTGCAAAGGAGGGTAGTCAGAATCCAGAGTGCGGCCAAAGCTCAAAGCTGATTCAATGAGTCCTTTGATACTTAATTTAGCCATGTTCAGTAAATTTGCTCTTTCTACAGCTGTAGGGTCTTTTACAGCTAAGACAAGAAAGAAAATAAAAAGTTATGGTTCAAGTTTTAGAAAAGATGTAAAATAATAAAATGATTCATGGCTGCCTTGTTCAAAGGAATGCTTATCTTAAGCTAGATAAATTCAAAGGAATAATTTAGCAAGTGCTATAAGCTACCACATTATGGAAAAGCATACAGTCCAGAACAAACGCCCTTACAGATCTTACTTTGTTTTAGTAGGTGAATGAGAAACAAACACTACAAAATTTACGTTTGGGGATTAAATCTAGGCAGTAAAATTCCCACAGCTTTTTAAAAATCATTCTAATCTGACAGAATGGAGGAGGCTCCTCTTCCTAGAGCTCCAGGTACTGAAACCAGTGTTGAGGAGATTCTCAGTTTATTTTCATTCGTAATGAAGCATTTCAAACATTCAGGCCACCTTTTATTTTGCCAAGCTGAAACAAGAGACAAAGCAACCCTCTGTTTATTCACCAAGATCAAAGGAACTTGGAAAGAAGCAAAAAAACTTGATGATTTACTGGTTTCTGCTATTTGCAATTAAATCTAACAACAAAAAAAAGCAAACAAACGAAGAACACCTTTTTAAAAACACTGAGACACAGATGTCAAAATATGCACATAGATTGTGTCTGAGAGAAACTGTGAGCCTCTTCCTCTGCAAATCTTAGTGTTGGTATCCTCATCTCTCTGGACATCAGAAAGCATAAAGCAGTGTAAAAATTAAAAAAGAAAAAATCCTTAAGACAGACACCTTCTCACTAGATTCCTCAAACAGCAATGAAATCACTTGTCTGATTTCTTGCATAGCATAGCTTTAGGCATTTACATATTAGATATTAGAAACTTAGAAAATTACATTCTAATTTTCTGTATTTGTAACTGCCCATCAAATACCAAAGTATCGTATTACCATACAACCTAACCTACTTCAATTTTCCAGAAAAAAAAAAAAAATACTGAGGTGATGTATCTAAGATAACCTTAAAAATCACCTTTATGTTCTCTCAATTCACCAGCACTTTAACAGAAAATATCAGGAAACGTTGGCAGACACAGCAGACAACTAGCACAAGTGCTGTGTCAAGCCTGCACCCAGTCAGCAGCCGTAGCTCACTCGTTTGTCTCCTGACTTCCAGGGGACTGAACCAACCCGAGGCAGAGCAGCATCCGTACCCCTTCTGGAACAGGCAAAGGCTTGAAGCGACCTGACTGTTTCTGTTAGTAAGGGTCACGTCAGATTTCCTGCTTTTTTATTAGGTTTGGTATTGACAATGCTAAATTCAAACTTTATCATAGCAAAAGCCTTGCTCGATTCAGGCGGATAGCTCTCCCTCGCTGTGTATTCAGTCCATCTGCCCAAAGGCATCTTAAAAATTCCTTTTGCAAGCAACCTAATTTTGACTTTGGAGTCAAAATGTCAGTGACATCCTGCCCACAGGCAGAGTTCCACATCTACTGTCCTTTTAGTCACCAGCCCTCTTGCCTGGTCCATCTAATGCAGAAACACCAAATTTTAGGTCTGTTTTAAAATGCAATCTGTTTGCATATAGCTATTTTCCTTCACCTGCTTCTTAAAAAAATCAAGATTTAGGATTTTAAATGGTCTGCTTTCTGGCAACTGCTGCTCAGGGTGGACTGCACCTCTGCGGGACACAATGAAAAGGGCTCTTCTCACCCCAAAACAACAGCAGCTGAAGGAACTATTCGCAGGCAGCGCCCATTTCCCCAGCCTCACCACCAAGGCTTGGCCCAAGAGAGAACACTTCTGGTTTGGATGAACACCCCGATCGCTATTTGTGCAAAAAAAAA
>VXAA01004402.1:340796-381654 GCA_013399115.1 Anseranas semipalmata | reverse complement strand
CTGCGTGAGCCCGGCCCGGCCCCGCCGCCCGCGCCCCACGGCGCCCCCGGCGGCAGGAGGACCCGCCCCCCGACCGGGCTTCCCATCGCGATAGTCCCGACAGAGCCGCTGCCACGGCGCTGCTCGGCTTCTCGCACAGCGCTGGAGGGAAGTGCGCGGGGGTGTCTTCCACAACAAAAATTCTCAGGTACAAGGGTTTTGATGTTTGAGTAGAATAGGTAGGAATGTGAACGGCACCAGAAAACCAAACCAGGTGTAGTGCCAGCGGGCTCAAGCGTTTAACGCCGAGTTGTGTGCTACATAAAGATCAGCCATAACACCAGAATGTCACCTCATGCTTGCTGCAGCCTATAGGCTACAAGTGGCTTTGCTTTAGTCATTATTCAAATCACGCTCTCTCCCCTTCCTAAGAAGGTTAGGCAGCAAGCTGTACAACAAAGCTGCGTGCTGCACCTCACCCAGCATTAGAGACTGCACCCAAACCAGAGCTGAGCAACTCCGCAAAAGGAGGATGGCTGGGACACAGCCCACCATCAGCAGGGACACTTACATCTATGATTCCCATCTTAAAAGAAAAGAAGGAACCTATACATTTTAAACAATATTTTGTACACACAGGTCCTAATCACAGAAAGAAAAACTATTCTAACACAAGGATATGTTATCTTGAAATCACTACTGTAATAAGAGAATATTTTAAGACTCCCACCCCAGTTATTTTTATTTTTTGAAAGACCCAAACACGCACAGAGCTGCTGAGCGCGTAACCTGAAGACAGGACATGCCATCATGCATTCACATTATTTTTGTACTGCTCGAAATGCCTGTATTATGTAAAGCATCAAACAACTAGAACAAAACTAACATCAAAATTTATTATTTCAAACATTACAAAAGTTAGGGAGCAGTTTAAAAGAAGTACAAAAATACCCACATTTAACATCTAGAAATGTGTCTGCAACTATATGCACACAAATACTTGACATTGATCCAAGAGAAAATAAATACTGAAGACTTTCAAGAATCAAAAGAACCTGACATTCCCACCAGTGATCTCTGAAAGAAACTTCTCACTAGTATTCTAGCATGAGGTAGCATAAGGAAACTAAACTAGATCTAGTCAAGTAAAAGATGGTTAATGATGATATGTTCAATACAAAAGCATGTTAACTCCTTAGCCATCAAGCTGCAAGTAGTTTTGTTTCTTGGGAATTTTATTTATTTAATAAAGAGAAGACTACAGATCAAAGACTGAAACCAGCAGGATTTTTACTACAAGCTTCAACTGGGCAGCATTTCACTTCAGCAGATTTATCTGCTAAATACGCTAGTTCATAAAAGGGAGTTAAGTGCACCAGTATCACATTTCTCCCAGATGTATGTAAAAAATCAAGGGATTAGACGAGCCATATGAGAGATTAATTATGTATATAAATATGAAAGAGTTCGGTATTTAAAAAAGCAAAGAACATGAGGCTTTGAAGAAACAAATTTTTCCTATTTTTCCCCCCCCAAACTGCACAACATAGCATATTAGGAATGCTAATAAATGGGATTAACTGTATGTAAACTACATTTTAGAGTGTTTAAAACCAAACTGAGCCCAGAAAACTATGGCTCAATGCAGCATTGGTTTATTCCCTCCCGCCTTTTCAAGTTTTTCCCCCCATTTGCTTATATAGTAAACTGTTCATCAAGATAAAAGTCAATATAGAATTAGCCAACCAGTATCTGAAGGAACAGAATAAGTCATATTCCTAGTTTGTTACAAATACACTGGTACCAAAATGACCAGCTCAACAATCAACTTAAAGAAATGTGTAGTTACTTTTACTGAAATGAAACCTTTAAAATAATTGAATGTTATTTCAGTTTTGGCTTCTTTCAGACTGAATAGTGCACATCGGCACTCACACCCCACTAAGCAGTAATTTACATTCAGCAGCACCAGAAGAAAATATACAAGAAACATCTTTTAAAACCATCAGTCTTCGCAATCATAAAATATTACATTTGTGGATACTTTCATGAGCCCCTGCTGGAAGATTGAAGATGTAGCAAGTTAAGGAAGTAGTTCTCAAGCATTTCAATATGGTATTGCTTTCACAAAAAAATAAAAAATAAAACCTGCTCGAGTATGTACTAATACTTGCAAAAAAAAAAGCATCTAGCAAGGGCTTTTCAACTTTCCTATTTAAATAGGAGATGTAAGGAGCCATAACTAGAACTTGCTACAATGCTGGAGAGAACAAAAAAAAATTAAGTCATGTGAAAGTTGCACCATTTTCTAATCTAGCAACCTTATTCCTGAACCATTCTCTCAACATGTACTTAAATACATGGTTCTTCCAGAGGAAGACAATCACATTGACATTAAGATGCCAAGAAACTAAGATGATCAACAAAAAAATTGCAATAAGCAAAAACGTTAATAATTTAATCCTCAAATTTAAAATAAAAAGTTATGTCAAAGTTGACTTGCAAATCACCATGGACTTTTATTTCTACTTTTGAAGACAGAGTGAAGGTTCTAGATCCACCTATTAGCTTGACCTCAAAGTGTATTTTTGGCACATTTGACACATTTTGTACTGTGCTGTCAATCAGTATCACAAGTACAACCTAAATGATCAGAGGTCTTCCCATCCTTACCTTCCATCCCAACAAGTCAATCTTACCTTTCCCTGTTCACAAAACAGCATGGAGAAAAAGGATATCATCGCCTCAGACTGCAAATGGCAGAGTAGCTTCTCCAAAGGAGGGTAGCGGCACAGGGACGGAACACAGCCCACCATGACTAGTTTGTGCTTGGCTCTCGTGATAGCAACATTAAGACGTCTCCAGTCCTTCAGGAGGGCACCAAGCTGTTAAACAAACAATTTGCTATTACTTTTCCTACTTAAATTGCAGAATTTGATGTAGATAACTTAATTTTCAAAATATCTTGAAGTTAGTATGACCAACTCACATTTTCATCATTACTGTTCCTAACAAAAGATACAATTATGATACTTTTGTCTCTTCCTTGGTACTTGTCTATAGTGTTGACTTCCACTCTGTTCTCCTTCAATCTTGACATCAAATCAGTGATTATTTTTAATTGATGCCTGTATGGCGATATAATACCAATGTCTGAAGGCTTACAGCCAGCCTAAAAAAAGAAAAAAAAAAAAAAGGAAAGAACTGTTACTGCAGTTAGCCTGGGATATTCTTTACAGTCAGAAGAGCCTCAAGGAGATTTAAATAGTGTTGCAAGCTATTGTCTCTGCACTAAGAAGTCAATGAAACTCTAGGTATAATTTGTATTAACTAAAGAAAATATTAATTACTGCAAGACCCCAAGCTTTGTCTTAACTTAGCACAAAGACAGATTTCTTCAAAATCCTCATTTTTCTTTCTTCCTCAGACTATGAGGTAAATGTTCAGAACTCTTAATTAGTCCATGCTACTCCTGAAGTTTACTAGCTGAAATAAGCAAGAAGGGCAAATCCCTTCCCTTACAAGAAAGAGTCCTCATCTCTTAAAGAATTTGGCATCCAGCTTTTCTTGCATCCCAACTCCAACCAGGCAAGGGACAGACCCCTCACTGTAGTAACATGTAGCCAACCTTGAATTTATCAGTAAGGTTATCCCTCAAAGAATAACCCTGTACACATGGTCAGAACTTCTACAGCAATGCAAGATCAATTATAAAGCTGTCACTCTTGCACAACGTAATAAAGTAAAAGATACCTTAATAAATAAGGATGTGAGGAAGAACACTAGTTTGGCTTCTGTCACATTACATACACCACCTTTTTCTGCATGTTCTGGCGCTGGGACCTTTAAAAATATAAATGGAAAATAATGACTGTCTACAATGGCATACTATATTCTGATCCTTAACTCACCATATCATACCATTTTTATACAAAGTTTCAGTAAAAACATACGGGTAGATGCTAAATGTTACAGAGTATAACAACCTATACCATAAAGTAACCTCAGAATACAGCATTTGCAAAACAGGTTGAAACAACCTGCTAAAATGAGTTTCTAGTAATAGCAATTTCAAATAATAGCAAGTTTCCAGTAATAGCAAATCACCTCAGGAAACTGTCAAGGCTCAATCTCCTGACTTCACACAACACACCATATAAAAACAGTTTTTTTGGTGGGGGTTCTTTTAGTTTTGACTACTATAATACATGGAATTTTTACAGCAAGTTGAAAAAGATGAGACATCGTAGCCTAATGTCTCAACAAAACCAAGAATATTTTGCAAAGTGAAACTTTCCTGCCTGTTCTACAAACGGAACAGCTATTTATACTTGAGATGGACTTTCTAGCAAAGAAAAAAAAATTAAAATGGAACAGAAGTTCTAGCTTCCACATGACCAATTTTGGTCTGATTAATGGACAAACGGCATATCAGCAAGTTTCCTACTGTGATAAGCATCTTTCCTGTGACAAAGTGTTTAGTTTCCTGTGAAATGGACAGCAAATGTGCTTGAAAGCACAGAAAGAGATTGGGGAGTTCTTTCCAGTGTCAGCAGTTATTGACAAAAGGCAGTGTTAAGAGAAATCAACATGAAAGCTATTATACTCAAATCTTTATAATCCAGTCAGCAATTACAGTGACACCAAACACTACAGGCTGCAAGTGTATATTAATATATTAATCTTTTTCCAGAAGCATTTTAAACTCTTCTTCATTTTACCTAGTCAGTTTCTTTGCATAATCCTTACCCCTCCTAGAGTTTCATTTTTCTTGCAATAATTTCAGCCTCTATCAAAGCGCACACCTGAAGCAATTTACTCCTCCCTCACAATTCAGAATGTCTATAAAATTTAATAGAGTTACAATTGTTCCTGCCAGTGGCACACAGCTTAGACACCACTGATCCTCAGCCACTGGAAATGACAACATTCTACGGTTGCAAGGACATCAATATGGCTATGCACTTTCAGCCACATTCTGTATATGAAAAGAAAGTCTATAGCACAATTAGTATTAGCTGTAATACTGCCCGAATTAAGCTTTTCAATTGCTGTTAGATGCAATGTTTCCAGTAGTGGCCTGTACCACCCCAATTGATCAACTACATTAACAGGTTTACATGTAACATTTACACATTGCAGTTTACATATAACCAGGAAACCATTTGTAAAGCTATACACTTTCCCCTGCCTAAGCTGTATGAATTCTTATGTGCTGGCCGCATTGAAAACTTGCATCAAAAATACATTTTTGAAAGTAGAACATAATGAACTTTACCTTCTCAGTGTTCAGAAAACACACAGGTTTGTCCGGCTCAAGTACTTCTTTCAACCATGATTTTGAAGCATCTGCAAGCTCCAGTTTCAACTTTTTTAGGTTTGGCAAGTTAACAGTGGCATTTGACACCTTCTCCGATCCACATTCCAGTTTGCCTTCATACACTAGTGTGTTACTCAGTGACATAATTTTACTAAGAATGTAGAAGACAAGAAATGCTTTCAAATCTTGCAGTTTCAATCCCACATTAAAAACCCTACTGTAACAAATAAGAGTTACAAATACCTATTCATTCTGTATTGCACAGTTAACTGGACAACAGCATTCTGGTTTTGTTCCAGCCTTTTAAATAAGCTTTCACTCATACCTAGATCTCTGTTACAAAACAAAACAAAAATCACAAATACAAGTCAGGCAACATGCTGCAAGAGCCCTCCCAGAATTCATATTACTGATATTTGTCCAGCAACATTTCATCTTACCTTGCTTCTGAATTCTGTACAAGTGGAGGCAGCTGCTGATGATCCCCTACCAGCACAAACCTTTTGGAGCAGAATAGCGGACCCAGACAGACAGGCTGGCTTATTTGGGAAGCTTCATCAACTATACAGAAGTCAAACTGCTTCTGAACAAAGATAGGGTGATTTACTCCCATGCAAGCTGTTGCTACCACTGGCTGAAAATTGAGACACAATAAGAGACATCTTATATGCTTTAACAGTACATTTTTCAGACTAGAAGAAAACAATTATTTTTAATTAACTAAAAAGAAGACAAAAAACCATCAAATTTTTAATCCTTGAAATCAGAACAGTTCACACTTTGCATACAGGTTGGCCTCATATGTTCTTAAAGTTTTGCTTCAACCACAAATGATAAACAAAAAACAGCTTTAGAATAGGACTTGGTAAATAAATAACTCTTTCCTGCCACATGCTCAGGGTGATACCAGGTTCTGTGCATATACAATCCACAGAGTGTGTTAAAATGGCTACCTTGGGAAAGTATGAGCTTTTTTTTTTTTCTATTTTCAAATATAAGGTAAAACAACAGCCAGATGTTCTTCCCATCTCTGTGCTTCCAATGCAATCTGAAGTGACTAAAATACAAAACGTTACGTCACTGCTGTTATGACTTCAATCATTTCCCTGCAATGCCTACCATCAAAAAAGTAAATGGTGGCTTTTGCAATGCTGACATTTACTCCAACTACCATGAAATTTCATTCTTTCAACTAATTTAATTTAAAGCTGCCACCGTTTCCCCAGTTCATGGTACGTTTCTTTGCATTAACACTCGCACAGAACAGCACTGATCTTTCAATCAAAAATCAGTGTTTGTCAAGATCAGCTCCACAGGACAACTTTTCTTCTTCCCCATCCCACGATTCTACAAAAAACACAACTAGCACAAGTGAGAGGGACTGGAGTCTTTGGCAATTATTACATGTAATGATTAGTTATTTTGTGTAAACAGAAAAAACACTTTTCAGCTTTCAGATTGCTAATGCTTGTCATTATTGGCTATAATGAAATTGCAATGATGCAGAAGTTAAGTATCTTTTTCAGCTCAGACTTCTCATACCGGTAACACACCCTTGGGATGGGTTCCTTCTCTGCAGCATCTGAACAACCAGAATGCTAACATAATTATCCTTAACATTTCACAGGGCTAGCATAAACACTTCTCACCTGACTGTTATAGAGCTTTTCCAAATCTGTTACAGATTTAATTGATTTGGACCTGCAAATTTCTTCTTCTGTAAATTTCCGTATATCTGGATGAACCTTCTGAGCTCGTCCCAAACGCAAGAAGCCTACTTTGAATTTGGCTAGCTTCAACAGAATATTGTCTACAGCAGTGTGTGTAAAACTAGTCAGAAGAACACTGAAGCCACAAGCGGAGAGAATTCTCACCTAACAAGCAAAAGAAAAGAAAAAAGTTGTTAGCTTACATACAAGAACCAGCAATGCCAAGTTTGACTAGGGCTGGGGGGAACAGTAAGTTTCAGAGGGAAACAACGGCAAGTATGACTTCATTTGTATCATTCTTTCTGGCCAAATCTGCTATCTAGCTATTATCAAAGGAATATGGGCAATAGATCTGATGTTTCTCCTAAACAGCAGGCTTACTATGTATGCTGCAAAACTGTGAGAGATGATAACATCCATGCACACTTGCAAACTGCACTGAAAAGGCAGCATGCCAAAGAATATCACTACTGTAAGAATGAGTCATGCAGCCCATTCCCAGAAACACTCTTCTCCGTGACAATTTAACCACATCAGATTCAGTAGAATGAGCTAATCTGATAACAGCAGCAGCTGCTTGCTCTCCATCCTCCTCCTTCCCCACCAGATCTCATGCAGCAGGGAAGGAACGAGGGCATGACACCCATTCAGGAAAGATGACAACTGGAAGAGAGATGTCACTATTATTTCAAGAACTCACTCAACCGACAGCCTGAATCCAATATGCTCCTGCAGTCCGTTCCTGGGGAGATAGAACCACTAGCTAGAGTTGGCTAGCAGGCCACACATAGCTTCAGCACCATGCATATACACAATTTAAAACAGGCAAGCTACAGGCGTCCCCAGGGAGTCCTTTTTTGAGCTATGGCTCAGGATTTGAGGACTTGCTGACATTTGGGTACAAAGAATTTTAACATTAAAATGTCACCAAGTGATTAAATATTACACTTTAATTTCTTCCCTTCCACACACTCCCACAGAAGCGGAAGAGAATCCTACTCCACAAAACAGATTTTTAGTTCTATCAAATAAAAAGTTCTTCAATAAAAAGAAATGTTTTCTTCTTCGAAATTATGAAAATAGCAGTACACTAAATCACAACAATTAATTTAGAAAAGTATGCTTTATAAAGTGTTTAATACTCCCCTCCAAATCTCACAAAAATTTTCAAAAATCAAGGTACAGGATCTTACCAGAGCACATATTGTAGTAGTTTTTCCTGTTCCAGGCATACCCACAATAAGCGTGTAGTCTTTTGAAAGCAACACTTGTTTCATCGCCTGTTTCTGAGGCTTATTCAGACCTTTAAGGAATAAAAACAACAACAAAATGTCTGTACTTCATAATCATTTTAATTGCTAACATTAATAAAGCAAAACTGCAGTTTCCTCCTCCTCTAAAGCTCTTAAAGAAAATAACTGGGGAAAGTCTGTAGGTTCTGATGAAGTTCATCATTATTATAATGTTCAACATTATAATACATAGATAAGTAGTACAGGGTCTGAAGTACAATCCTAGAAATTGAAGACATTTTTCTTTGTAGGCCTTTTGTGACTTTTTTCTAATACCCTAAATGACCACCTCCATCTGATACCTTGAATAGACATTTCTATTTTATCAAACCCACTTTCACGTTCAAACGTGGCTCACAGCAAAGGGAAGTGAATTGCACAGATAGCATTATCTTTTTTAGAAGAAAAAGGAAACCAGAGTTATTTTTCCCCATCTGATGCAGATGAGCAGTACATTTCAGTTATTTGGACTAGGCAAAGCTCAAGCAAAAGAAAACAAGCAGCATCTAGAATTATCGGCTCCTTACTGTAAAGGAAACATATGGCTTGCAAGTATGGGAAGGAACTGTTACTCCCTGTCTTCCAGTACTTGTTAATCTGTCATTCTTGAGTTTCAGAATATACGCCTTCCTCTCGTTGCCTATCCTTTCAGCAGCTGGCTAGGATGCTGGGCAAAATTCTTATTTGAAGCAGACCTCAAAGCAACAAGGCACATCTTTTAGTCTTCAGAAAGCTTTTATTAAGAGTTTTATTTGTTTTAAGACAAATCAATTAAATTTCTGCTTTCATAGACAACTCTGTCAGAGGCAATGAAATATCTTTACTGAATATATGACACCACCACACACAAACTTTGTTTAAAAAAAGAAAACAAGAGTGCCACAAAGCTTCACATATTACAGAGTAGCCAACAAGTCAGCAGGAGTGCTTATGCAAGTGAATGCTTACACCAAAGCCCATCTCCTTCCACTCCCTGAAAGTCCACTTCCCCTGTCCCAAGAATCTTTACAAAATCAGGAACAGGGAAGACTAGAGAGCTCTCTGAAACTGCAAGCTGCAGGAACTAACAAAAGTAAAAGTCTAAGCAAACATCTGGTCATGTCTTCCAACCAGTTTCTGACTAATTTAATCGCAGAAAGACATGTAATGTTAGAATTTGTTTTATTTTTAAGCAGAAAACTATCACTAGACCCTAATGTAGGAAAAAAACCAAACTTGTACTTAGTGTGATAAATGCTTTGGCAATAGAGTTATGCAGACGACTTTGCACGGGGGGGGCACAGAAAGATTTTATACCTTTTAAAATATTTGCAACAGTTTCCTTTGCTTCTGGAGGAAGGACTGAGCTCAAATGCTGAATGAAACACGGTTTGCGGAAGTCAATTATCAAGTTGCGGAGCTTTTCACTGTGGATAAAAAAAACAGGAATTAAGAGTTGCCCATTGAGAAACTACCCAAAAGTATTGAAAGCATGAAATCAAATTTATTTTTCATACCTGACTGGGGAATCTTTCATCAGTTTAGAAAGGTTTTCAAAGGGGACCCCTGTACCAAAATCTCCTTCTTCATGATCCAACCTAAACGTGGTATTCTTGGGGAGCTTTGATAAATTCCTGAAGGATGACAGTAACATGGACAAATTAATCCTGTTTACAAGCAGCAAGCAATAGCTCGAAGAAACACGCTACTAAGTGGTGCAAATAAAATATAGTCAGAGCCCAATTTGAAGGCAGTATAGACTGAATAATGAAAGTTGCTATTAACAGCAATAATCACAGTGTCCATATAGTCTCGTGTCGGAGACAGGTAAATTGAGTTTGCAAGCATGCTTTTAATTAATCCACCTAGCTAAATATATAGGCATAGACATTGGTCAAGGTTTGACATTTTCAATCAAGATACAAGACTTTCAGAGGCATACTTCCCCAAGACCAGCAAGAGGAGTCAGACCATGTAAAAGCTTTTTTGAGGCCTGGACATGCCCTTCCTGAAGCCCATATCATACTGCCTTCAGACAGATATTTTTCCTTTTGTTCTATTACCTGCCCAACAAACAGGAGACTTTTGTTGCACGGATTTCTCTAACATAGCCAGTAGCCAAACCAAGTAAACCATTTTCCTCTCCACTCACAACCACTCTATCACCAGCCAGTAGGTTTGCTCCAGGTATGGCACCATTTTTACGTTGGAAAGAATGCAGGTACTGTCCCTCAGAAACTTCCTGCACTTGATCAACTCTGATCATGTTTCCAACACAATCTCCAGCCTTCTCTCTGTGAAAATATTACAAAAAATTAGTATTTTAATATAAGAACCTCTTGGTATGAGAGATATTCTTTAAAATAAATAAAAGAGGAAAAAAATTAAATAGTCACTATCACAATAGCCACTCTGATCAGAAAAGGATTGTAAAAGTATGTAAAAATGCTTGTACTTGTTTCAAGAAAAGACTGGTATCTAGACTGAAGTTATAGATAATTTTCTGTTAAAAACTGAACACTGAAATGAATGGATGCACTCCACTAAAATGATTGATATTTGCTTATTGATCAGTTTCACCTAAAACGGTGACATTTCGCTTTTACAGATGCATTGAAATGGGCCCACAAACCACCAATTAATTTTTCCACAGCTGCTACATTAAGTAATGTAAGATAGCACACTACTTCAGCCAGCAAGAACCCTTAGTCAGCTTTTATCCATGTTCTTAGGCATGCCTAGGAATATAGCCCAAAACAGATTATTTGTCAAATAAACCAGTGCTATGAGCTGGACTCATAGTCAATACCTACTGTCAGCCCTCAGAGACTGAAACAAAACAAAATTATACAACTTCTACTTCTGAAGGCTGAGAATGCAATTAATTTACTTTTCCCGTGTATGACTTAACAGCAACAACAGAAAAAAAATTTCCTATCGAAAATACAAAACCTATAAACATAGTGAGCTAATGCGTTCATTAGGTCACATCTCACAAAAAACAACCTTGCAAGAAGCACATTTGACTGTTTCTACAAGCAATGGAATGCACCTAGTTTCCCTTGCACAGAAAATTACAAGTTGACAATGCCCGACTTCCAATTACTGAAGGGGGCATTATTTGTACCAGGTTAGAAATCCATCTCACCTTTCCGAAGAAGGTATCATCCATATATTTTTATATCCCTTTTTACCCTCTCCAGTTTGCAGCTCCAAGGTTAACATTAGATACCACAGACTGAAATACTCTAAATGGGAGGGTTTCAGGTGCTGGGTCTCTTTTTCAATAATGGGTAACATAGCAGGAGGAAAAGACACACTAGCAATCTTTTCTTCTACAGCTCTAGGAGTAGAACCAAACATAGGAAAGAATCAACTTCTATCTTTTTCTTGCAAGCCTACATGTACATAATGACAACCTAAATTTATACTGTAACACTGAAAAAACTTACCACTTAATCTATCATCACTGAAATAAAATTAAATATATCCTTTGTTCATATAAACAATCTCATATTAATAACTTTACATTGTCTCTATGATCTTGAATTAAGGACAATAAGTTAAAGGCCAACTTAAGATATTTCAAGGGTAGTTCTGTACACATTTAGATATTTGATCTTTTACTCCTTTTTTAGTAAGATACAAATACTATATTGAGATTTAGTTAAGCAAATGAGATTTAATAGTTAATACAAAAACAGACCAAGTCGATTCATCTCAGAACGAAATATCAATAGACATTATACTCAATTGACATTATACTTAATCAGGCCTACAGAAATGCAACCAAAAAGAAAAAAGTTAGTTCAGAAAAGTTGTTAAGATAGCTACTCGATTAGGAATAATGTAATGCTGTAACAGCTGAATGTCACAAGTAATATTTCATAAAAATTACTTCACAAAAACATTGTGTATGCCCACAAAGCTAGTTCCCTCAACACTTCTATCCCTGCAACTTTAAAAACAAATGGCCATTATATTTCTGCAAGATCTCCCCAAAAGGTCTCCTGTTCTAATACATCCTATTTGATTTCTTCAGTATAAAATTCTGGTTCTGGCTTTTATTGTGTTAAAGAAAGGGAAAAAACAAAACAAAAATCTAAGCTTTATAATAGTTTTATAACCAACTCAATAACTTGATGTAAAAATTTATCAAGTATCTGCTCATGACTTCTTTTAATGGGAGATGTAATAACACCACTTCAGCAGAGTAGTACTGAGGTATCATTACTTGTGTGATACCCTTAGAGGGAAGCTATCATCTACAGAGTCTATGAGAAAGAGCTGTCCAATCACAACTCATCTCTACTGCCTCATAAGACTGCCCACTTCAAAAAGTTGCAAGGATATAGCTTTTTTAATCATAATTATTAACTTAGATGTAATAGAAATCCTCTGTCTTCCTCAAGCACTTTTGTTGAGACTTTTCTCAGATCCTGTCCAGCTGAAAGTGCATCTGAGTAAAGATGTTTCTGCCAGATCAGAGACTATAAGTGTTGCGCAGGAGTCTATGAAACATTTTGGGGTACAAGAATTATCATAAAGAAATAATAAATTGTCAATCACAAAAAACAAGTTACAGCATCATTTAAAAACATTTAAAGCTTATTTAATAATAAGAGTCAAACTATTTATTTTTTACCTGCTATATAGAAAACAATTGTGCATTTGGGAACAATATTTACAGGCTTGACTGTCATCAATTACAGGAGGCAAAGCAGCAAGCTGTGACTGCTGTCTTCCTGCAGCAGATTTATATGTACTGTGCATTAAGTAGAAGGCCACCTGGTTTCTTAGCTTCATTAATTCTGTCAAGAAAAGAATAAACTAAGACGATAGTTTAGGTTTTGTTTTTAATCATTCTTAACTCAAAAGTAACTAGGCATCAGACTTAGCTAAGAAGTGGGTACTCATATAGAAAAGTCTTAATGTAGTATTAATAAAACATTCCAATAAGCTTGTTAAAAACTTAAATATAAGTAAAATTATGACAAGCGATACATCTCTAAGTACAGATATGCTCACGAGAGCAAGTCTTATGTGTTTAACTATTACTAGAATGTTTAGTTTTAATTAAGTTAGTTAAGTATGGTTTGCAAGGCAGGGGAACAGCTTTACCTCTTCTATCCATGCGAGTTCCAGAAACAGGGTACATAGTACCAGTTTTAAGATAAAGAAGAAATCCAGCTTCGGGATCTACTCTCCGTTCTAAATTCAACAAGGTATACAGAATAACCTGCAAACATTATATATAAAACTTTTTATAGTGTGTTACAAAAAAAAAAAAGCAAGCTGCATTTACTATTTCCGTAATTTATTTAAGCAGCCATTACTATCACAAATAATCTAGAAAGCATAAATAGTAAGCCTCTAATGAAGGATTTCAATTAAAAGGCACCTTTCTTAACAAAAGCTTAGACATGGCTACTACCTCTAGATCACAGACCAGCTATCTACCAAGATATATGATGCTAATTCTTGAAGCAGTCTGCCTTAAGCTAATACTTGAATGTATTAAGACGACTTATTTTTTTCAGGATAAAAAACAAAGGCATTTGAAAATGGTAAACATTCTCCCTCCTCAATTAATTTTCATTTTATATCTGCAGCTTTGAGCATGCCAGGATCAGCCATCCATAAACCCAGGTTATACCACGTACATCAAAATGTTTCACATTCACAGGACAAAATAAGTCATTCTAATAAAACGAAAAATTATTCATAGCCACTGACAGTCAAATCACATATTTGTTTTTTGTACCTGACTCCTGTGCTCTATAGAGTTAGATTCCTTGCCAGACTTGAGCTCTAATGGCATTACCCGAGACTGTACTCCAGACTGGCGATGGATTTTCACCCTGGCTGTTACATCAATCTTTCCCTTCAATCCAAACCTGGGAGACCAAATATTCTCTTCAATGTCTAAGATATCTACAATTTCTATCTTGGAAGAGAAATCTCCTGTTTTTTCATCACTTGACCTAGGAAGAAAATAAAGGAAGTCAGAAGTTAACAATTTCCCTTAACTCTTAATATTTAAATATTAAAATGTATTATAATAGGCAGCCACTTTAGATATAAAGTATATTAAATCTCACAGAAGCCGTCTTTCCATTAATGGAGGAAGCATCATATCAGAAAGTTATCTGAAATTGCAAGTTTGCATGTAGTTTTGCTATTCACCTAAATTTCAACAGATAAAATAGAATCTTAAATTGTTTTTAATAGCTTTTGGTCTTTCCTGAATAAACACACTCCAAAAACACTTCATTTCTACAAAAGGATTAGTGATATACACACTGGAAAGTAGCATACATTTTTACTCTATGCTACCTTCCTGAACTGCCATTTCACTGGAACTTTAACACCCTATGTCTATTACCAATGACAAGAAGGCACAGACAAGAAGAGCTCAGCAATAGCTGAATAAAAACACTGCTTCACTGATAAACTTACCTTAGTGAACTTGCATTTGAATAACAGCTTTCACATTCTAGTTTTTAGTCTTGCACACATTTACAGTAACTTCTAGTTTAGCCAGTTGATCAAGTATGCTTGCTCTGCTAATTACTCAAATATCTACTCTGTACCACATTGTTTACAAAGATTTGAAGACCATTGAGATTATGTCAGTTCTCCCTCAGTCTTATAATGATCCTTATGTCTTTCCCAGTATTCATAATTGCAGCTAAATGTGCAGCTCAAGATTAGCTATTTAGGCATTGAGGTGATGAATTATCTCCATATCACTGAACAGACTTGCATAAAAAGTGCTCTTCTAAAAATTAAAAGTGAACCAAACAAGATACACAAGTTCAAATGGCTTTAATTTTTAATTCTATCTTCTTACAGTTTTAGCTGCATTTTATTTTGGTTAGCTGGATTGCGCATGAAGTCTTCTGTCCATTTAAAAAATGATGGCAAATATTCTTCTACTTCCTGCATTATTTCTGTTTGCTTCAGATTTAAGTGATACCTGAAAAAATAAAGCCATTTACATTAAGGAGACAGAAATATTAGCTTTGCCTCTGGTACTGAAGTACTAACAACATTATTGGAAATAACTGCCAAGTTTATAGATGGTTAAAGAACCATCTATAAAACAGACGACAGATTCTTTAAGGTTTTGCCTCAACAAATCCATAAAACTATAGCTGAGCACCCATTACAAGAGATGGAATACACTGTTTCCGACATAACTCCTTTGAAACAACAGATGTAGTGCAAAGGAAGCATCAGCAAGGTAGAATTGATGAAATAAAACCAACAGTAAAACTGCAAGGAGTGCATTTAAAATTGGCTTTCCTACGCTTTATGCAAAACCAAAAACATTAACAAAAAGTGACCATTTGCTTGTATTTGTTTTTTGTGCCAATGCACTGATCTGCTAATCGTTCTTCATATACATTTTGACAGGCTTCAGGCCATTTTATATGGGAGGAATTATGATCTTCAGTTGCTAGAGTTACAAACACACAAGAAAGCAGAAGCCTCATTAAACAGAACCCAGTCTTGTGGCATCAGACAATTCAATGCTGGCATCCACTGGAAATAATGTCATTATTCTATAGCACCAGAGCAATACAAGCGAGTTTTACACAACAAAGTTCATACAAGTGCAAATGGCTGCAAGCAGACCTTTATGTAACTTACTTGCCAGTCCCAACAAATAGCAGCCTACATATGCAAAGATGAATTGAAATCACAAGTTTCAAACAGAGAGGCCCAGAGTGACACAAAAGAGTTTAGGAAATCATAGCAGTCACAATCCAAAATACCCTTCATATCAGAACCAGAGTAATAAATCTTGTTGTAATTTTAACTTTCAACTCTTCCAGAGCTAACAGACACTTTTCCCAACATGTGATTTGTAATATTCTAGAGATAATAGGATTTTTATGTGACTTGAATTCAATTTTAGACAAGTCTGCAGTGAACCCCTTAAAACTGACAGCCATCTCGTCATTTCTGACAGAAATATGAAGACTATTTATTCAGCTAGCATTTCTATCAGACTTGCAGAGAAAATAAGTTAAAGGTCCTCTAATATCAGAGCCATTAAATAACCTGATAAAGAATATATCAGACATCTCAGTGCTTGGTCACCTACAAGTTTCCATTTCACTTCCCAAGTATCAACATTAATTATGCTCACCACATTTAACTCAGCTTTCAGAGATGCCTGGAAATCCAATGTTAAGGCGAAAACACCCCAACCTCCTTGGCAAAAAAAAACAACAACAAAAAACAAACAAAGCACAGCTGGAGTTTCTTCAGAAGCATAATTTATAACTACAGAAGTAGCTCAGCAGGCCAGGCATACTAAACTACATTATGGAACGGGGAAATATCTTATTAAAAGATACCAAAGTTTCATTAAGCAAGGTCATTTGGTAGAATATTCTCCCAATAGAAGTAATACATTTCTTAAAGTAGAAATTTATCTGCTAGTTCAAACATTCCTACCCTGTCTTCCAAACATAAAAACAGATACCTGCAATGCTACTTACATTTCTTTGAGATACTTTTGTCCGTATACAATTCTATTTGCTAGTTCTTCTACTTTTTCAGGTGACAAGTTATTTGTTATTGATTGCTGGAAAATTTCATGAAGAATTGTTCCAACGAGCGTTTGGCGTGACCCAGACTCAGAGCCCTATAACAGAATTTATATAACATATAAACACAAAGATTTATGCCAACTTCATGCAACTTCTCTAGAAAATTTCTGGGTTTATTCACTGCACATGAAGATCTCACTTATTTAAATGCAAAATCATAAGATCTTTCATCTCACCAATTAACATCTATTCAAAGCTGACCGTGAATACAGCCAAACTGAAATGGGTCTCTCCTATTGCTTTATCTCTCATTTTTATTCCAAACCTGGTGTTAGGATACAATCCCTATGTGATTGACAGGTAAAGAACAAAGGCACAGATTAAAATGAATTTTGAGCAAGTTCTTCTCGTGAACAGTATTAACAGCAGCATTTCCTAATGCAAATATCTTTACAATCTTACCTTATTTTTTGAATTATGCATACACTAAGCAATTTCTTATGTTTTACCAACTCGCATAAAATTATTCCAAGCAACACCAGAATGGCTGAGACACCCATCTAACCATTACCAGGACTGGGTTCTGTAGGTTCATAGTAGTAAATTATGACCTCTGCATAAGCCACCAAGAAAAAAAAAAAACAGAAAGCTAACCAGTATGTTTTGTACTTATTGGTATCTTCCACAGACCCAGCAGCTGTGGGTTCCACTCACACCTGGAGAGTGGTGTTATCCTGCAGTCAGGACCCTTTGCGTTGTCCCTTCCAAACAAATAGTTTATTCCCAAAGCCCTCGTATCACCATCTCTTTGCACAGACTTAATCTCCTGTACTTAAATTTCTTGTTCCAGCCATAGTCTCCCAGCCAGCCTGTTTACCACTTCATTGCAGTTCCCTTGCCCATTTGCACTTATATTCCCATATATTTTATATTTATATAAATATATATATATTTATATTCCCACATTTATATTTTCCTCAGCTGAAACTGGCAGCTGTTGCTTCTCTGCCACCCATATATAAGGACACTACCACAAGAAACCTTTCCTCTCCCCAAGTTCCAGCACCTGGATTCAGATTCCAGAATTAGCCCACACCAACCCCGACTGCCAGTACAGGTATATTCCAGCTAGATCTTGAGCTAAAGTATGCTTCTCATAGGGTATTAAAAAGCCCTAGCTAAACTGGCTGATTTTTCAGGGGCTTTTACTTGACCAAATGAGGTTATATTTTCATATAGCCAACAAGAGGCACATCCCTCACAAAGGATTCACGTGCACAAAAAACATAGCTAAGAACAAAAAGAGCATCAAAGAAGTTGCCGGAATTTTAGGTGGGAAGAACATTTTTGTCCCAATTATCTGTATTAATAATACAGTACTATTTCAACCAAAAATCTCAAAAAAAAAAAGACTAGTCCAAACAGAGACAGTTTCCATTCTGAATTATTCTTGTTTGTAAACATCATGAATAACTAATACAATTTTACAATACAGCATCTCAACCAACAGTTTTAATATTAAGCTAAACCACCAGCCTCAGTGAAACGTTAGCCCATTAAAACATCTAATGCTCTAAAATTAGCACCTACCCTAAGCTTTTCACTCAGCACTGCTCTTCTTACGCATCGAATGCTATTTGATATCGTAGTGCCAGAAAGCAGCAGATCTGGGTAAAGAATGAGGTATCCAGACTGTTCATTTATTATCCAGGTACCAGAACTACAGTCCCCTTCTAAATGAATGATGTCTCCTGGAACAACTGGAACAGACTCCCTATAAAGTAATACATTTAAACAACCATTTGCAAGCAAAGGACACCACTCATAAGAAATTATATATAAATATATCAGGATGAACATGCTTTGAAACCTGAGGTTGTTATTTTTTTTTTTGAAAGAAATACACCTATGTAAGTTTTGAAAATTAATAAAGGAATTTTTACTATCAAAACTTATTTAGTTTTGAGCACTAGATCATACATCAGAACAACATGGATGTGTGGAAATCCTGTTGACTTCAAGTCACTCCAGATCCATGCTTTGAGCCATTTCATTTCGTTATATTCTATACTGGCATACTACACTTCTTCATTACATGACATCTACCTTTCCATTTACCAATTTAACTTGTTTCAAAAGCTCAGCAAAATCTCAAAATAGTTTATTAATAATAATAATCTCAAAATATTTTCATTGACTGACAAGTCTGGGGGTTCAAGATCTTTTATATTTAGTCTTCCAAAGTATTCCTAGACTTTTTTTCCCCTCCCATCTTCCAGAGTTGCATGCAAAATGAAAAGCGGTGCCAAATCGCATGTGCATTTCCATATGTTTCAAAAGACTAAGCTAGTCCTTTCTTCTACAACATACCATGCAATATATGAACACCTGAATTAGAATCCTAATCGATTCACAGATGAAAAAGTACTTTTACTGTACAGTTCAGCCTAAGATTTTAACAGATGGTACAAAATCTCATGTTTTACATAGCTTTGTACTTTCATATGTACAGTTGGGGTACGTCATTTAGAAGAACACTTCTAACTGTTGTAACACAACACTAAAACTAAATAGCCTGCTTAGAGTTTATAGTCTTGCTATTTCTTTGTATGAAGACAAGACTGAACAAATTAAAACTTTAAGGTAGCAATATTCACTCAATGCAAGTTAAATGGCATCAGTTTTCTCAAGATGGACATCTATTACACTAACATGCTGACAATACTACATTAGATAAAGGTTGTTTCAGCACTTCTAATCATTTTTGAGAGAGTAAAACTCTCCTCAAAGGCAGCACAAAGACAATTGAGTTAATAATCCAATATTTCATGCTCCTTTCAGATGTCTGTATTTCTGTATGGATTACCAGCCATTCCTAAGAATGCACAGTTCTGTATCTTCCAGTGACTGAGATGATGTAATCGTCAGGTGTTTCTCAGGGTCGCTTCCATTTCTCTGTTTTACGCTCACTTCCAACACACGGTATCTGTTGTTCAGCCCATTCTTAAGTATTGTGTTAGAGACGTCAGTCACTTTCTTCTGAAAACTGAAGTAACAATTCATGAATACAGTCAAAGACATTACACTACTTGAGAAGAAAACAACTAACCCATATGCAAGAAGAGGACAACTTCAACCCCCTTCAAATTTCTATGCGTATATAGACAGATATATAACTACAGTGTGCTTTTTAAGTTTTATACAGCTAGAGCGTAGGAAATCTCTCTAGTAATGGTTCCAAAATGTTTCTTTGGACAAGGATGAAAAGCAAGCATTTGGACATATGAAGAAGGAAGGAGACACAAATATTACACTAGCTTTAAGGGAAGAGACATACATATCACAGAAATTGCTATTTATTGCGGTTAGTGCTTCCATTTGGTGCCCATATACTCGTATTCACTCCAAAGTTAATTCTAAGTGCACTTCAAACGCCACACTTGTGAGAAAGTTTCTATCTATCTGAACATTGAAAAGCTCGCAAGAACCCCCCCCACTCACCGAGCTCCATCGGACACAAAGAACCAGCCTTCTCCCCCCTCATCTCCACACTTAGGAGATTAGAAAACTGACGTTCGAGGTTCGGCTTTCACCCGGCAGCAGCCAGAACGCCAGACGCCGCCCCGACACCGCACGGCGCCTGCCAGAGCCCACCCTGCCCGGGGCAATGCCGGTTCCTCGCTGCGCAGCGGCGGGGGAGCCGCTCCCTCTCACGGCTCCGTTACCTCAGCCAGCCGCCCGCACGCCACGCTTTAAATTTCAAACTCCCCGCGCTCGCAGCCGCGACGAAACTGCCCTCCCCGCCCACTCGCCCTTTCCCCCGGCCAGCCGCTACCTCTCCGCCATGAGCGAAGCCCCCGCCGCACGCGGCTCGCCCCGCGGCACAGCCTCCGGCCCCGGCGAGGCGAAAGCGGCAACTGAAGGACCCGGCCCCGCGCCCCACACAACGCCGCCGCCGCGCAGGCGCAGTGGAGCTGCGCGGTGAAGAAGCCCCGCCCCCAGCCCAGGCATTGGCGGGAAAGGAGATAGCGCAGCCAATGGGAGTTGCCCGCGGGCGGGTGGGGCGGAGCGAAGGGTTGAAGGCGCGAAGCGGCGCGCGGCACCTCCAGCCGCTGGCGGTGGGGGCGGGGCGGCGCTGTGAGGGAACCTAACGGTCACCGGTGCCCGCGGCTGGCACGGCTCCGGCGGGCCTGGCCTTCCTCTCCGCGGCGTCAGCCCGCAGCTGCCCTCAGCTCTTCTGACACCGGGGCGGTGGCAGGAAGTAAAATGAGATGTGCCTTTCGCTCCTAAGCGCTTATGGGTGAATCCCAGCCCGGCAGTTGAGCTTTTCCTGTGATAAGAACCTGCCAGCGCGTTCACGGCTGCTGCTGGCAGCCAGAGAGAGGTTTTCTGAGGTGATACTGAAGTCTCAGATATGCAGGCTTCCTTTTGTTTTGGTCACAGGACCTCTACTTCAGGAAACCATTCCAGCTCTGAAACTATCGCTAGGATTGAAGAACACAGGTAACTACATCTACTCTTGCTGCATCAGGATGACCATTCTGTAGTTAAATGTCATTAAAATGAGGTACTATGAATTTGGTCTTGCATCTCTTTAATGTAGCCAAACACTGGGAAACAGTATCATGCTCCCGTCCTGCAAAGACAGTTTTGGCCAGTGGTTAGACATCCCAGCAGGAGGATCAAAGCTTGAACTTTGAAAGGTAAGATCATACTTAAGCCCCCATTCTTTAGGATAACCCTGAAATACAGGTAGTATGCTATGTTTATATAGCTTTCCATTGCAGAACCACTAATATAAGCTTATTTGTAATTGAATAGTTAACATGTCCATACTATTAAATACACAGGCACATAATTCAGTATGGTATTAAAACATCACTTTTACAGAAACTTTTACTTTGTACATTTGATAACCTTGTGTTCTGGAGACTTTTTCATGTTGCTTCTACCTTTCACATACACTAAAGAAGAAACAATGTAAAGAGATGTTGGAAATTATCAGTGTAAAAAGAAGGTTCAAATACATGCAAGTTTTTGTGTGTAATGACTGCAAATTACACCATCAGTCATGCATAAATGCCTTAGTTACAGCAGGCAGAAATTTCCATTGTAAGAATATGGAGTTGAAGTATGGGGTTTATTTTAAAAACAATGTTTAATCACTGGAAACAAACCCTCAGACTGAGATTTTCAAGACATACTATGGATAAGCCTGTATGGGATTTGGACCTGAAGGAGTCCTAAAATGGTGAGGCTTCCTTTACTGCTTTTATGTCAAGGAATATTAGAAATAGCTGGGTTGAACAGAGTTTAAAAAGTACTATCCAAGGCTACATAACCAATTCTTCACAGAAGTAACTACTTCGTTGGGTAGAACTAGTAGTTATGAGACTACTATGATTTGGATTTTCAGGAAATATGGAAATTTAAAAAAAAAAGATATTCAGGCCCCTTTATTCAATAAAGTTGTCATTAGGGATAATGATCTATACTGCCAAATAAACAGGAAAAACTAAACTAAAAACATCTCGGCATTGTCAAAAATGTTTTCTAATGTGTTTTCTCCACATGCAGAAAGTCTTTAAAAATGATTTTGAAGCAATTAAATCAAGAAAGAACCAACTCACTCACCCATCAATTTATAACAACTTTTAAAGTTTCTAGAGAGGAGGTACACAAACATTTCCAATTGCTATGCTGTGAAACATTTGAAGAACTAGAATAGTTTGAAAATAAAACCGTAAGTCAACTATCTCCAAGTTCCTTGAGGTTAAATTGCTGATAAACCAGTAAATTTAGCAAGTGGTAGGAGGGTAGTTACAAAATAAAATAAAATAACCTCACCTTCTAAAGTAGGGATAATTTAAATGGAAGATTAACTCAAATCTATCATCTTGACAAATGAAAAATTTGGGTCTCCAATAACTCCAAAATTGAGGAAAACTCCTCAGTTTTGTTTAATAGTCTACATACATAGAATATATTTAACTATGTGTATATTTATTAGTATTTTAAAAGCATAAAATATACACTTGAAAGTCATGTGGTAAAGTGGACTACCCTGGGAAATATAGCCAGATACATGAAATATAGTAGTGAGGTATTCAAAATAAATTGTGTTCTAGCTGATTAAGAAATACCTTTTATAGTAATATTTTCAGAAAAAAGTTAGAAATATCTACACAAAAAAATAGAAATGTCTCCTCTCTTCTAGCCCTTTTTTTCCTTTCATAGACCTTTCTGAAGTATTTTAATACTTCTGAATAGAATTATTAATGGATTTTTAAATTTTATTTTGAAAAACTAATGTTGATGATACAGCACTGTTTCATCAGTAGGTCTATTTTTCACATTCAATATCCTACTCAATTATTTTGGGGACACATTTTACTGCTCTTTTCCTCTCAAGAGTGAACATGCTGGATTCTGCTTTATTCTGCATAGCTGTTTAATTTTTCGTGATGTAAGTGCAAACCTACTGAAGTTCTTCAGACACATTAATAACTTTTACTAAAATTAAGATGTAAAACTCTTTAAACATCCCTAGCAGTATTAATCTGGAAAAGGACTGGCACTTGAGTCTCAGAACTGATGGACACACAAGATGCTTATTTTGCTCACGCAGTAAACCAATACAGTGAAAAAAAAAAGCATACTTTTTTTTCCTAATACACACACACAGAGTGGATTTAACTCTCCTGTAAGGGCTTTTAAAAATAAAAATTCCCTGCAATATTGGTTAGTTTTCCTGCAAGTAAAACTAAATATTGGATCAAAAATCTTGTTTTCTCTTTTAATAAAGAATGACAATTTTATGCAGGTTTAATTACAAGGAGAAACATTCAGATAATTCCAGAAACATGCATATTTTTTGGCTGCAACACACAAAACCACACACAAAGATATTAGTTCAAAATTTTTAATAAAATAAATTCAAATACATCTCGTTCTCTGTCCATAACTACATTGTTAAATATCAAAAGAAATACATACTTCTAAGAAACTGGAAAAAAAAAGAGCCATAAAAGTTGGTTTGGGATATATAACTCAAAATCCAGCTAGTCAAATTTGTCAAAATTAAGCAAATCGATCACATCATCTACCAGTTTATTTAACATAACCATTACCAATTCTTAAAGGACACTGCTAAAATATTTACAATAAATAAATAACTTACATCAAAGTAAATGCTTTACAGTTTCCTGAATCAAGTGAATAAAATCAAGAGTACCAATGCAAGTTATGTATAAACAAGTGCGGAAGATAATTCCCTCTACAAAAGGAACTGTAGGAGGAGAAAAATGTAATAGTCTATTGCATACCATACTTTAGAAACAATACATACACACATCTACAGACTCCCAATGCAATCTTCATTTTCTCCTTCCCCCCATCCTCCCCAAGAGGTTGAATATGGTCCATATGCCTAATAAGTAAATGCAGCAGCATGCAGTCTTGTTTGTCACCATGTTTTAAGGTAGGGACAAACCTGTTTACAAGAGTCAGTACTGTAAAGTACATAATATACTCACAGCTTTCAACAAACTGAATTGAGAACATTAAGCTCCACAGAAAAGGTACAGAAATGCCTTGCAAGATTAGGCCCATACTAACTGATTTAAGGAGATCTTTTCTAGCACTTGTCACTGCACAAGTTCCCCCCATTTTTATTTGTGTAGATACAGTGTTTTTTTTAGAATAGAATGCATGCAAAGAAACTAGTTTCCAAATTGCAAGATTACAAATAATGTTCAATATATCTTGTCATTATTTATTAAAATGGCTGAAAAGACTTTCATATATACCCATCTGAAGATATATGCATTGTTCTTACCATACAGAAAATTTGTACAAAAGGGAAAAAAAGAAAAGATGGTTAAGTTGTGCTCTACTGGGTTTAGCTTCTGCAGAGCTGGCAAGTAGCTGAATATAAAAATCATTACATTTTATTCAAATTAGTTTAATCAATTTAGATTTTACAGAAGAACAGATGTCTAACTACTAGCTTAAAAAGCAATATAATCATGTGTGTAACTCCTGGAATGGTGATAAAGCTAAACAGCTAACAGCTTGAAACCCGTATAAAATGTGGGTGTAATTTTAAAACTGTGTAATTATTAACATTAATCTAATGAAGGCTACAAGATCAAGTGCAAAAAATGTTTATAGCTAACTAATGTTCATTTTGATCTGTCTCTTGGTTTGACTCCAGAAAATTAACCACATTTTGGCAAATAAAATTGTCAGACAACAGCAGTTCCACATTATTATATATATATATATTTGTATATATTTAACTTCAAGTAACTTATTCACCAATATAACTTGAGGACTGATAGTGTAGTTTTTTCTTAAAGCTTAAAAAAATTTAGTTGAGGTGCAAGAATTGTTTCATAAGTTCATACGTGGTAAAAGCCACTGCCTGGGAAGGAATACAACGAATATAATTCAGTGATAGACCACGGTATAATCCTCTCCGTATTCCATGTTGTTGATATACATATTTCAGTGTCTGCACCATTGTACTGGAAAAATAAGAACTTGAATCATTATTGAATACAGGCATTCATTAGTCAAAATCACTTTCTTAAATACAAGACACTTGTTTTACTTGATTCTTAAGAGATCTAGGGTAAAAAAACATGCAACTCCATATAGCAGAGTGTGACAGTCCTTTTTAGGACAGTCTGACTCAGTCCTTTCAGGACTCAGAAGACAGACTGAGCTTCTGCAAGAAGTTTGGGCACAAAGGCTGGAAATTGGAAAGAGGACAGTGCAATCCCATCTAGAGATGCTTCAGTCTGAAAATAATCTGCCCTAACAGACACATTAAGAAATTTTATACCAGAATGGCTACACATTGTTTTCTATCTGGCAGGAGGCAGGTAAGCAGCACCATTTCTGTCTTACCAATGTAATACAGAGTAACAAAATATATACTTTGCCCAATGTAGCGCACACTTCTTGCATTAAAGATCAGTATTTAGGTTTTGCATTCCATTCTCTTTCTTTGAGCACAGGATCATACCTGTCTTCCTAAAACTCTGCATATGAAGTTTGTTTAGCCTTGTGTTCTACATCTTGCACGTGTGTAACTTCCCCACCCCAAGCAAAGACCTGTTTTCTCTCAAGAGAGGAACACTAGAATTTTTAATAACATTTGAACCCTATTAAAAGCAGAATTTGCAGTAGGTATGCAAGAAGAAATATTTTCCTCACGTACCTATATTGAAACTGAGCAAACAGACATTAAAATGCAAAGCCTTTAATTAAAAATCTGTAAGGTTCTCAATATTTAAAAGCTATTAAAGGGAGAAGCTCTCTTAGAGAACATCTTTGATGTGCCTCAGAACTTCAAGATTTCTTGTTTTATCCTCCCATCCTCTGAAGATATACACATCTACTATCCTTCGGGGTACAGCTCTCTCCAAACACAGTCACAACAGAATTGTTAAACTGGGAAACCTAATTGTAAAAGTTCTCACAAACGCAGGAAGCAAAAGCCCAAGGACAAGTAACACGTTTTTATTTTAAAAGTATCCGCAGTGAAAATACCCAAGGAAAAAAACTTATGCTGCTAATGAAAAACAGAAACAGCAACTTCCACAGTAAGCAACCTCTAAGGTATTTATGAAAGGTCACTAAGAAAGACTGTTTGTAAGATCCAACTCACCATGCAGGTGGTTCACACTGGATTCAGATACACACAATTCCACAAAATAGAAAGTAGCCAAGATAAAACTTTCCTGGAGTTGAATTTGGTTAGGGCAATTTGAAATTCAGAATGTTTTTCAAGATGACAATTGACTTAACACTACAATTTTAAGGATGTTATGGTACTTCCACCTCTACTGGACTGAAGCATACAACCAAAAAACCTGCAGGAACCCCAACTACAATCAGCGCGTGTGACATTACTGTAAATGAGGTCAACAAAGCAGGTCAAATCAATATTATATAACATCATCTTATGGAACAGATTCTGTACCACTAAAGGAATGCCTTAAAACGTCTTATTTCAGTAGAAGCAGGCAGTCTCTCTTAGGGATCCTACTGATATTAAGGATCAGTTAGTTGAGTTAAAATATGAAAATATATATATATATTCATGCAAACACAAGTATTATTAGTAAAAATACAAAAGTACATTGTGATTTTTGTTGTTTTTTTTAACCCCAGCTTTTTGTCCAACAGTGTGGAAACAATTAAAAACATGATGAAATCAACAGCATAGTAGCTTTTTTTTTTTTTTTTTTAAACTTTTAAACTAAGAATTTAACATTGCTCAGACATCTAAGAATTCAGTTACTGAAGATGAAAAGAAAATACTTACAGGCACTTGTCAGAGTCTGGGAGAACCGCTCCTAACTGCATTCGCCTACGAGTTACATCAAGGGGATATCTACAGAGGAGATATTTGAACACCAGTTCAACCAGATGTGTGATGACTATATGAGAATGTTGTTTGTTTTTTTTTAAACAAACAACAAAAAAAGATTACAAAGAAGTCCACGTGCAACCTCCAAGCTCCCTTTTGAGTGAGTCAGGAATCCAGCTTAGATTCTCAACACAGCTGAAAGTTCTCCAAAAAGGGAGACTTCCCCTATACAACCAAAACCAGCAAATCAGATCTCTTAATATACTCCATTTGGCATGAGTAAGGAAGACATGTGAAGATCAGATGAGAGTATAAAACAGTCTGTAAAACGCTGGAGGGAGAAGACACCTGAATCAAAAATAAAATTAACAGTTTAAAGATTAATAGAAAATGTATTTGTGACATTTGTAATGCAGTGATTTAGTGAAAAATTGATGCCATACAAGTTTATCAAATTCACTTGCTTTATAGCCAAAAGAAAATGTGACAAGGACAGCATGAGAATGGTAGAAAACAGGGAAAGTAATAATAAAGTAATGCCAAACAAAAAAGTCTAAGATATTGTAATCCTATGGCTTTGCAGGTTAGATCATTTTAAAAGTAAATTGGAATAATAAAATTCTGCAAATGATGTTCACAGTCCAAATTTCATAGTTTACCAAACAAGATTCCAGCTGATTTTAGTTTTGTCTGCATTTGTTTAATCGACTCAATGCATTTGTCTTTAAAGCCCCTGAGAATTAAATAGATATTTACTAAGTGAAACAATATGAAATAACTAAATTGCAGTCTGTGATGAAAAAACCTTACTAACAACTAGACTTATAAAAAATCATATTCTCAGTTAAAATATTTTCTAGAACAGCTATATGAAAAAAAAATCAATACCCAAACTTACGATATCGTCTGAGCTATTGCTCCAGCTATGCCACCACACAGCAGATTTACATGTGTTTTCAAAACTAAGACATCGGGGTTATCTAAGGAAGGCCGTCCAAGCAAGTTAGGTGCTTGAGCAAGTCCAATGCTCTTTAAGGTACCAAAGGTAAAAAATGAAAAACCTAAAAGGAAATTTAATTTTATGTACTTTCACAAAAGAGCAAACTATTTGTTGATGTATGTATCATCATCATAAACAAAAAGCTGCAATTACAAAATGAAACTATTTTCTAATCCTGTCAGAAGTTTTTTAAGCAGAAAGAAATAGAACAGACAAATAATACAGCTTTACAGTAATTTCTGTCCAAATGAATTAATGTTTATAATTAATGTTAAATGAATGCTTTAAATAAGCTAGACTGCAGCTTTTAAATTACTGGATTGTTGTTAAGAGTAACCCCTAAGATCTATTTAACTGAAAAACACTTCTCATCTAAAGACGAGTGTAGTTTAGGTAGGCAGTTCTGATGTTCCTCCATCCCATGCCACCCACTGCTTTAGCTTGGCTAAGTATTTATACAGAAGTCACCAGCAGATGGAGCCAACAGAGAGCCTCTAAGTCTCCACCTGCAGGGCTCTCCCCTCTCATGGAGTTACCTGTTTGAGAGAACCTACACACTTTCTTATGAGAAAACTGGGAAGCAGAAGAGAAAGAGAACTATTACTTTGTCTCAGAAGTCCAAGTCTCAGAAAAACTAGGCTGCCTACTGAAGATGCTTTAACACACATTGATCAATTTAGACAACAAACTACAAATGCTTCCAGTGGCCTTCCCCTCCTTTCGGTAAAACATAATATCCTTGATTTTAACAGAAGCTAATTAAGTAGGTGTGCAAATATATCAAGCAAATTTAGCAGCGCACAGAAATGCTGAAGGATTGCTGTGTTCTGTTTTTAACTTACCCGCGTATGGAGCCATTCCTACAACAGTTGGCATCAGCCCTCTGTAGAACCCACTAAAACCACCTTCCTTTGAAAGAAAAATACATGGACGTTTGTGGCAAGAAATACAACCAATGTCTTAAGCTACACATCTGTTCATACAGATTCACATGACAGCAATCTGACTAGCATCATCTAGCAACAAGGAGCTAACAGCAAGTTCCATTTCTTGTGCCTGAAGAATTGAGGGGACAACTGTCTGGCTCCATAAATGAAGAAGGGAAAATGAAGAAGAAAAATCTACATCCAACACCATAATATAGGAGACATTTCTGCATTATGTATATCCCTCCTCCCCAAATTTTTTGGTATCATTACTATGTGTTCTCGAAAAACAATTTCTCTGTTGTTTGTTTTCACCTCCCACTTCTACAAGCCTTAGCTACCTCTTAGCAGCCTAAGTAGAAGCATCCAGATAATTTTTTACATTAAGAAGTTCAATGTGCACGCAGTGAACTCATGTTATTTTCCACCAGGTCACTACTTCAATGCAGTGCAACATTATTTAAAGAGCATATTTTGCTTTGACAGGACTGAAGATTAAAAGAAAAAATACCTTTGTGTAAATCATCTTGAATGCATGGATAATTCCCATGTACTTGTGTTCCCCTTTTACTTGGAATGCCAGACGAACTCTAACCATATCAAGAGGGTAAGTACAAATCACTGCTGTAATACCTTTATTAAAAACAAAAACAAAACAAGCAAACAAAACTCACCTACACCTTATCTGGATCTAGGATTATTTTGAAAATTAGAATTTCCGTTTGTGGCAGTGAATATAATAGCATATGCAAATTATTTTGTTAAAGCAGCACTTAAAAACTCACAGTCAATAAATAGCAACCTCAGCAACACACAAAGGATTTATATTTATACTTGATGTCCACTGAAGCTGCATATGTACGCCTTGATTCTCCAAAGATTTATGCGCCTAACTGTATTCACACAAGCAATCTTCTCTATGGCTCATAAGCATCAGCTTAATCAAGTGCATCAGCCTTTACTGGACTGCAACCACAAAGCCTAATCCTACATTACCTAATAAATAAATCAAGCACCATTTACATGTTTAATTTCCAAAAAGTTGTGTCAGAATTCAAATATGTGATTACTGGATGTAGATACATGTATTTATCCGCTGCATCTGAAAATACTGAATATATTCTAATGCCATTTAAAATAAAGTCACAAGCTTACTAATGAAGAGCACTGAACTGTGTTGCATTACTACATTTTTATAGTTCTTGTTATACCAGCACTTCTGTTTTAAAAACTTTGACCACAAAAGCTATTTCTACACTTAAAAAGATGTTAAAAAGAAAAAGGAAAAAAAAATCATAGGATTCATTCAGTTATGAGCTACTTCAAAACTGCATAGACACTGACCAACTTCTCATTTTGGACACAGATCTCCAGTACAAAGAATAACTCCTTTAACAGTTACCTGACTAACAAATTCTTTCCTACCACTAGTCCTTGAGGTAAACCACTCAATTGCTGACAAATTATTTGGAGGGGATGGTTCAAACTGCTTTCTAAAAACAGATTATTTTCTGGTGGTATACCACTGGCACTTGAAAAAAAATACTGAGAAAATTAAAAAGAGAAAGCAAAAGCCTTTGTGATCCATATTCTGCTTCCTAGCAACTGCTCTTCTTTACCTAAAGATCACCCTTAAAATTGATCCTACAGAAGATGAACACTTTTCAACACTGGCAGGAAATTGCCACTTCCTCTTAAGTTTTAATAGTCTGTTAATGATATCTCTTTTTGTAGGTGCATCATTTTTCCCCTCTTCCATAAAGGGGAAGAGAAAGCCACAACAGGGAAGAGACAAAAATGAAACAAGCAAAAAAAAAAAAAAAGAAATGAAACCAAAACCAAAAATCAGTTTCAGCAAAGATCTCTATGACTTTTATGTCTGGAGAGAGAAAAATCAACTTTAGTTACCTGAATGATCTGACACAAAATATCAGTGTTAGATGGGGATGGAAAAAAAAAAAAAAAGGAACAGCATGAGAAGGCTATCCAAAAAGCTGACACTGGTCAGCGGTCACCTGAGAGTAAAGTTTGTGTCTTTCTGGAGTATCTTACCAGTAGCATTTATTTTAGAAGACAAGAACACCTCTTTCAGACATTTTGGGCTATCCCTCTGAACAAAAAGCAGACATCTGCAGTTGATTTTTGATGCAGTCTCACCCATGGGGTTCAAAAGTTGGAAGCTGCAGAACACCAAAGCATTTTTAGGACTGTTTCCACTGACCTACATTATTAAATGCAATCCGTCAGACTGCAGCCTTTTCCTAATGGATTGCCTGAGATGTCCAGAAATACTGTAAAATGGATGAATTCAAGCAGTTTCAAAAAAAAAAAAAAAGGGGGGGAAAAAAAAGAAGAGGAAAAAAGCTTTTACGGAGCTTAGGAGTTCACAGGAAAGTTATCCTAATACAGAACATGGACAAACTTATCCCCATTCTCTTTCCAATCATGCACTGATAAGTATCCAGGAATATCCTTTGTTCAAAGACTAGCAAACAGACCAACCAAGAGTTTGATGAATGCAGTAAGTAGTCGACAATGAGTCCAAAAACAGCAGAATTGAAGAAAAAAATCAGAGGGGACTGAAATAAACCATATGTAGTAAGGCTTTAAATAGGACCCATTTTTTACTTTATCTTAAAATCCTCTATGCATGAATTCTGAAGGGGAAAAAAAAGGATGTCTAACACTAGTATTTGATAAAGCCAAAAAATATGCTTTCTTGAAGCAACTTGGAGAGGCATGTTACTGCTAACTGTTCGTATGAGCAAAATGTACATTGGGGAGGGATCAAGATTTTCTCTGAGGCTCAGAAGAGACTACCTTTCCTGGGAGGAATGGTGGCCAGCTTTGGGACACTGAAAGCCATTTTGCAGAAGTCTACAAAAATACTAAATACTGCAGTTATCAGAAGACAGACCACACCACCTTAAGGCTGATTCCCTGTCCTGAGGAAGCAGTCTTTTTCAACTAATGTAAAAATCTCTCCCATGGTTGGTTTAACAGGACAGAACAGGAAGTGTCTCCCCAGTTCAGAGATACATATGGCAAATTCCAGCATCTTATCTGAAATACTTTTAATAAGACAAAAGTAGTTCCTCCCTCCTGTAAGATACCACTCCTTCAAATACAGCAACTTTTTCATTGCAAATGCTGACTCAGAAGTACCTACCCCACAGAAGTCAAAGAACTGTCAGGGAAAGATCATTTTTCACTTACCATATTTTCTTCAAGCACCTCTGACCACTCTTGGGGATGAGATACTGGGCTACACAGACTTTTACTGAGACTTAGTGTAAATGAAGCACAACAGGAATTAGGCTGTCCAAGGTTTGGAAGTTGACAATGAGATTAGCTGAACAGGTATTTAACTGTCTCCCTATTTGCCTACTATTCCCCCATTTTTAGTAATTTTCTTTTTCTTTGAAAATAAAAACTAAGCATATCTAGAGCAAGAAAAAGAAGTGAAATAGGTTTACAGAGACCAGGTACTGCACACATATCTGATGCACAAGTTTTCCTGATTTCTGTATTGTTCTCTTTGCACTTAATAAACTACATAGACTAAATTACTACTACCAGGTTATTCAGAGGTATACAGTTCCAAAAATTATAAACAGAAGTCACAGCCTTCAACCGCAGGAGATATGCTCCCTCCCTAGTATGAAGTAGATTAATTTATCAAGGAGCCATCTTCTGTTAAAAAAAAAAAAAGCTTTGGGAACTATACAAAGAGAGAAAAGGCTGATGACAAAGAATCTGCATCAGACAGATTAAAGAAATGGCTAATTCACAAGTCCTAGTATGTCTAGGCCTTTAATACATAATTGTATTTCTTTCCAAATTGCACCTGAAGAAGTAAACAGCACACTCTTTTTAAATGTTGACTCAATTAGATAACTGTTAATTATACACTATTTAAAATTGAGATGGCAGTATCCTCCTAAATCCACACTGTTTTCCAATCACTTTTAGTAAAAACAAAAACAAGCAAACCACCACCATGCTTTCTGTGTTAGTTTCACAGAAGTTGTGTTTATTCTGATAACATCCAGTCTTTTTCGTCACTTTTTTTTTTTTTGAGTTAATCAAGGGCAGGGGAGGAAATACGCATTTCTGTGTTTAAATTCAGATTTTTCAGTAAGAAAACTGAAAAAGATTTAGATTTGCAAAGCCATTCTGTGATACAGGTGTTATTTGACCATTTTGTTTCCTAAACCCCACTAACATCTATGATTTCTCTATCCTCTCCCCAGCTCTGTCTTTCCTTAAAAAAAAAAAAGTTATAAGTCATTTATCTGTTAATGAGGTGTTACAGCTGAAATTTGAATCACACAAGGCTCAGGAAATTCAGAGTTGAAGTTTCCACAGTAACTTTAACTCGACCTCCTTAAATATATGCATTACAATAGGTTTTTCTTTTCTCTCATTCCACTACCCCCCATCCTCATTGCCTTGCTTTTCCCTGTGGATAAGCCTTTGATCCCCTTCATCAGTTACGGACAGGTACTCAAATGTTTGCCACCATTTTGAAGCTGATTCTGGTCTGTTGACTGTTAGTAATGTTGGAAACACTGACATAGGCAAGATTTAAGTATCTGTACCATACACTGATGTGAAAGCAGACAGCTGTGTGGCCTGATGGCACAGAAGGGACAAAAAGGAATAGGAAACAAGGGCTAGCCATTTTCAACTGCGTAATACTTTGTTCTAGGAAACTGTGAAGACCCCTCTCCATTAACATTGAGGTGCGTGCAGCACACTGTCTCCTTTAGTCGTTTAAAGGTGGAAGAGAGAGAATAATACCCCTTTATTGGTGCCAGCAAGAGACTAAGCCGTGGGAGTTAAAACCAGAAATATTACCAATTGCTCTTAGAAGTCTTTTCTCATTTTGTTTGCCATTCTAGACAACTTCTGTATAAGACTCCAGACTCTGCTCTTCTTGGTGCCTCCTTCCTGCCCTGTATCTTCTTGGCATGCTCAAAACAAACCCTCCCCTTTACCTAATGTTAAGGCCACCTAGTAAACAAATATTAAGACTCCAAAATGTCACACTGTTACTATACTTGAAGTGTGCTATACTCATTTCACTGCACACCTAAGTCCAGCTCATCTACTCAGTTTTGGGGCTTTCAATGCCAGACTATTAAGTATATTGTACTTAAATGCACCACACTAAGCATTTCATTTGATCAGTTTCCAGATATATCCTCTGTACACTGATTATATTTCTGTTACTCTAACTACACAAAACAGATTTAACTAGAGAGGTGCTTAAAACCATGCCAGATGTTATTAATTTATCTACATAAAGAATTCCAGCATGTCCAACACTGACAGAGTTAACTGATTATTCCAAGTTTTTACAGTGGCTCACAAGTCAGGTCCCGGGTCTCTGACAAGACTCTTGAAAAAAACTAACAATAAAGAACTTTGGGGAAAAATGTCTTTTAGTACAGTTAAAGCCAGAAAAAAATATATATAAATGCATGTGTTTTTTCCACTTCTTTCAGACAGAAAGCCAGCCAAGTTCTGGAACATATCTTGCCAAATGGGTTTTGCTAGTTTTTAGGATCTTTGAATTGTTTCTTTTCATTCTTTCCCTATTCTCAGATGGCATGCAAAACCAAAATACTTTCACAAAGTCTTTCTAGTTTAACTGAAGTTAGCATTAGTAATCTTTTTCACCAAAAAAAAGGAAACTACATATTAATACATCACAACTAATTAAGGACTATCAATAGACTGTATTAAGCCTGTTTTACAATGTAAAAACACACACAAAGAACCACCATGATTAAAAATCTGTCCACTATTACTTACCTTCCCATGTTTTCAGTTAGCTACTTTTGGCTGAATGACCAGCAAGAGAAAAGTAGAAATGTATAACCATATTATATACTGGCAGTTTACAAGTGGTTGTTCTCCTACTGTTATTGCACTAATTGATAACTGACGATTTTTAACTTTCACATGTATGCTGTCAGGGGCATTACGACATTCCTACATTGCATGTTGAACACATAGACGTTTCTGGGAAATAAAATCCAAAGAATCCACCCATTTAGGCAGCTGCATTTCTCTCTATTTCTCCAGGCTTATATTCAACCTAGTAGCAATGGCAGACAGGCTGAAGAGCCAATTCTACTAAAACCTGCATCTTTATTCTTCATCCCAATGACACGGCATTTTTCATTTTTTAAAAGTCATAATGAACACCATAAAAACCGTGCTTTACAACACAGCACAGAATTCAATGTTTGAACAAATATATTTTGAAGAATACTCTTAGACAAACAGTTTTCAACTTGGCAACTACATGTTACAATAACCATTTACAAGTATTTTTGCTTAATACAGATTTGCAAAAGTTTGACCTGAAAACATATTAAATCATACTCTGAACAAATGCTAACTTTTCAGCAAAAAGGATGTCTGAAATGCAAGTACAAAACTATACCTGCCATGGATCCAGCCATTAACCGATGCACATGCCCTGAAATCCCAAGGTGTTTCTTTATTACCTACAAAATACGGAACATTTACAATCGTTGTATATTAGAAAATACTAGGAAATACATCACACCATTTACTAGCACGTTAATGCAACCCTGTAGCTGTTTATAAGAAGTTTACAACACCACAAATTCAAACCAGACCACTTAATTACTGTTCAAAGAGTTTTTTGAAAATTTATATTGGTACCATTTTCTTATTAAAAACGCCAAAGTATTAAAATTCTTCTAACAAGGCAGAATGATTAGTTGAACTTATTTGTACTATTTACTTTGGAAACTAGCTTGTTTATTTAGGTATCTTTAATCCAGTTCAAACAAGGCAAACTGAATACTATCCCTTTCACAGAGTGCAAAGGACACTGAGCAAAACTGAAGAGTGACATGTTTGAGAAAAGTAAATTGTTCTCCCATGCAGAGCATGTGAAACTCACTCCTATAAAGATATTTTTATGACTTTAACTGGATTTAAAAAAAAAAAAAAGAAGAAGAAAGAGAGAGATTGAACAAGTATTTGAGAACAAGAACTTTCTAAGTTACATTAAGTCTTCCAAGGAAGTTAGAAGTCAGTTTTCAGGATTATACTAAATAACTGAGTAGTTTCAAGAAGCAGTTTTTCCTATGAAGAATCATTCATAGGATTATTTCATATCTTTCTTCTTTATTTTTTCTCCTTTTACACACTCCTGCAAACCATCTTGTAATGTTTGTTGTCAATTAATAGATAAAAGAAATTGCTATGACCTTAAATGGTTTCTTGAAATGTGTGGATTCATAAATCATTTCATTATAGAGCACGGCATGTACTCTTTTATTCAACACAACATAAAACAAGCATAGTGTTTTGCTCAACAGCATTTATAATTACACCACAAAAAAGAACATATGAAGCTCATTACAGTTAGTTCTTTGTATCAGCCTTCTGAAACTTCCTCTTTTGGGAAGGAAGTCACAGTTTGAATCTTGCTGTCTTCAGTGAACATCCTGCAATTTACTTCACTGGCTTCTAAAGCTGACCTTTCAAATATGAAATTCCTCATTGCTAACAGTAAAACTGTATTTTTCAACAAGCTTAAAAACATGGTCATGCTAACATCTGACCTCCAAAACATGCTGCAGAGATTTATTATGAATGTATTATGAAAGAGTAAATGCACGAGAGTAGATGGGAATACATATATCATGCGGGCCCCCTGAAATAAGCATCTTCTCTTCCAAGTCATCTACAGCCTGACACTGACTGTCATTTCTCAGGTCAAACACAACAGTCAGACTTTCAAGTTAAAGTCATTCCACCCATCAGGTACCAAGAATTCCAACACAGTATAATAAAGAATAAAGAGGTTACATTTTGTATTTTGTTTCTAATTTATTCACAAAGGGCTATGTTTTAGCAAAATAACTAGCAGCAGACTTTAAGTTACCCTTACAGAGAGAGAGAGAGACACACACACACATATATATATATACACATATACACATACACTCAACAATACAAAGCTACAAAAATTGGTGGAAATTTCTTTCCTTAAGCAACACTGCAAACAATTTCACTGTTGCCCTGACATTCTTAATGAGTAGATTCAGATAAAATTAAGCAACTTTATGAAAGATGTGCAGATAACTAGTAAGTTTCAGTGTTAAGTTTTGATCACTTAAAAAACTTGTATTCACTGTAGCCAGATAAAAGGAAAAAAAAGGAAAACAAAATAAATTCAACTACCTTTTTATATTGGTCGAATGCCATAAATTGAATCGCGCCATATGGAAAGATTCTAATCATCATTGCCCCATTTCCTTTATACAGCCCAAGGTAACCTTCCTTTTTGGGGACAGCACACAACGTAGAAAACACTCCTGCCACAATGCAAAAAGAGGTATTTAACAATTACATTGGGAAAAGAAAAAGTTTCAAGCAAAGTATTACTGACAATAGGAAAGTATGCATAGAAGTAAAGCCCAACCATGTTGTGCAAGTAACTATGGAGAGTGGAAAATCCACTTTCAGTGCCCAAACATTGCCAGAAGGAAGAGGTTTAAGGTTAAGTTTTTACCAGCTTTCTCACCACCCGGATTCAGTGAAACTCTTTCTGAATTCATGTATTTCTAGCCCCATGCTTGCCTTGGACTGTAAGCAATCCTATTGCAGATGATAATATTTACCCACAAAAGCTAAGACTAGTAAGAGAAGGAAGTTAACTGATTCAGTTGCATTTCAGTCAATTCAAAAATCAATTAAAAACAAACAAAAAAAACTTACAAATCCAAAATAATAAGCAAATAACCTATTGTAGTTACATGATAAATTAGAGATTAAATGCCATCACTGAGGAAATGAAGTAAACAAGTTTAAGACTCTCATTACTTACAACTTAAACATTTTACACTTCCTGTCCCAAAGGTGTTCTAAGAAGTAATCCTAGTCTCTTTTAACAGGTGGTAAATAATGCAAGATCACACAAAGTTAGGGCAAAACCAACAGTTTTAGGATAACCATATTATTAGTTATACACAACTGCTATCAAATTAATATTTGGGGGGTTTTTTGCACTTTTTTTTTTCCTTTTAAGTAAAGGAATAAACTGTAACAGTTGAGCAGTTTTCACATGCATATGCAACTACTTAATAATAGAAGAGCTGAACCAGAAAAAAAGCTTCTACATCTATCTTATTTTCAGGCAGGAAAAAAAAAAGTTGATGATAATCTTCCATTTAAAAAATAAACATGTTAATTAGCTTCTGCGATTCTAAGAATACAATATTAAATTTATTTTTAAGATGTTGCATTTATTATATGCCTCTGAAAATATTTATGACTAGAATTTCTCTCTACTCTGCAATGATGAATCACTGTTTTTATTTCTTTCAATACATGCTCCAAGATCCATGTGTCACGAACTCCACAGAGCAAGGACAGTAAAAACATTTAGTGAGGACTGCGATGAACTATTCACCGTATCTCTGCACATACAGGTATTCCATCTATATAATTTTCATTTTTGCCTACATGTAACAAGAACACGCATTCAAGTCAGATGCATTTCTAACAATCAGAGTCATATCGAACTCCCTAAGCAGGGAAGAATGTAAGCCTTAACTTGCCAACTATGGCACAATACAAATCAAACAAAGTAAGAATTTAAAATATTGGTCAAACCAACTATTTCAGCCTTCAATTATTAGACGGCAGATTTGAATGCATACTTATGTGACTGTATTACCAAGCTGCCACATGCCTTGTGTCTCCCTTTTTGGTACAGCAAAGTTAATATATATATCCCTTGAATTTTGTTGCAAGATTTATTTTTCCAGCCTTTAAAAACATGATCTTTAGTCTTTAAGTTAAAAATTTTGAAGTTTCATTTCACATAAAGTTAACAAACTCAAAATATTTTTTTTTCCTTGACACACACCTGAATTTCTGAACATAAGTTAGGACATATTTCAAGAACGTATGATATAAAATATCTCAAATATTATGCACAAGAGGGCACTGTTACAGCCCCACAGAGAACAGTTCTGAATATGCTGACAATTCTGAGTTTATTGTCTCACCATGATGTAACACAGATGCCAAACACAGATCACCTGCACCTTACACAAAGCATAAGTCCACTTTTATTTTCAGTTCACGTCAATCTCGCTGCTGTCTGTGAGAGTAAGTGCGGGAGCCTGGCAGGACTCAGTGGTCACCCTCTTGGTATCACCAGCCCCTCTGTGTGGACCACCAAGCTTTGAAAAGCACCCACTCCCACAGCTGCTGCACACTGGCACTGGCAGTAAAGACAGTAACAATTACCAGCAATGACAGGTTTTACATAAATGATCCCAAGCTTTAAACCTGCTGACTTCAGTAAGAAGAGGATCAAGCTCTAGCTCTTATGCCTTATCGAGGATTACTCTGACGTCTCAATCTCTAACTTGTCAACCAATACTGCAACTTACTTGTAGAGGCTCAACACCTCTTATTTAAGGGTGGTTTGTTTTGTTTTTTAAATGCTCACAATATAGGGCACAGTGACTGACACTGTGACTGGCCAGACGGAAACAACCTTCTGTCTGATTAGCACCTTTCTTTATCACAACTGCATCACTGAATAAATCAACAAAGCTAAACGATAGACATTGCATTTAAAACCAAAAATTATACATGCAGCAGCCATCTTACCTAGATGTTTGTAATGGTGGTTATGAGCTTGCAGCAAAATCTTTACTCGATCCAGTGGTGCAGTAGTTGTTTTGGCACAACATCCTGCAACACCTTTCCAAGAGGAGAAAAAAAAGTGATGGGATGCCAAAGTTCTTCAGGTCAGCAGATAAATAAGGAATTTTTCTAATGTATTTTTAAATGGAATAGGCAAGAAGAAACTTAATTAGGAAGCCGAGAAGCCCCCAGTTAGGAGTAAACAGCCTCTGTTAAAAGCATGCTACAAAACCCTGACAGCCTTACTGAGCGTCAGCATAAGCTACTTCTGCGTGACTACAAAAACAAGGGCCGCCACCCTGCCGGCCGCTGAAGGCACAGCAGCAGCGTTCAGAGCAGGGAGCGGGGAGAACCGCCTCGCTGCCCCCTTCCTTCCCGGGGCACGCTGTGTGCCCGCACACGGCCTCTGCCGCCTCGGGAAGAGCCTGACCAAACAGACCGGCTGCCCACCGCGCTACCGACAGGGCACCCGAGACAACACCCCGTGGGAAGAACAAACGGGCTTTTTCTCTAACAGGTTAATGATGTGGTTTGGTGTTCGCAGGGCCTCCCCCTTCCTTCACACCAGCTCCATCTTCACAGCTGTTGCAACACCCTTCAGAGCACGGCAAGCAGGCGTGCCTCAGCATCCTACCGACGCTTCGGGCCTGTAACCGGCTACTACACCGGGCTCTTCCCCGGTCCAGAAACACGTGCAAGTTACTTGCCTGTACCAAGTCTGCTGCATTAGCACGTTGGGGGGACACTACGCTTAAAACAAACAAACAAACATGCTTCCCCAGGTCACGGTACCCTCGAAAGTAACGTTACCGGGATCTTGACACGGAAGCGACCTTCGCCTCCCTCCCCGAGGCGCCCTGCGGACGGCCCCGGCTCCCCGGGGCAGGCGGTCCTCGCCCCCAAACCGCCCCGGCCCCCGGCCCGGCTCCCCAGCGAAGCCCCGGCCCCTCCCGGCCCGCAGCCAGCGCGCACCGGAGGGGCTCCCACCCACC
>VXAA01004402.1:318788-332581 GCA_013399115.1 Anseranas semipalmata | reverse complement strand
CTCTCTGCATGGGATGGGTAAGGAAAAAGGAGTGGGTGGCCTGCTGGGGCAGGACTGCTTCGTCTTGCCAAGGTATGGCTCATCGCACCTTGGGATCATGCGGGGTCTGCGAAGGGACTGGGCACAGCAGCAGTTTGAGGAGCCGCGCCTGTGAGCCTAGCCGGTCCCGCGGCCAGCCTGGCCTGCGCCCCAGAGAGACTTCAAGAGCCACGGGGTCTGCGGCCAGCACGGAGCCGGCCGGAGAGCCCTGCTTCCAGAGGCGTCAACACGATAGCGGCAAAACTGGGCAAATGCATGCTTGCAGCGCTAGATATCTAAAGCATGACCAAGCAGGCTTAAAGGGCAAAGGCGTCTCTTTAAATTTTACAGCCAATGTAGAAACCTGTGAAAATAATTTAAAAATCTTCCGACTAGTAGCTTTTCCCAGCTGTGCTCAGTACTCTTTTTAAGGCACTTTTGTGGAGAGGCACAGGGCTCTTCCATGCAGTAATCACCTTGTTTTCATTAATGTCAGTCAACACAAATTAAGAGTAGAGATTGAATCCAGAAAATGTAGCATTTGTTCAGGGTCTGGGCAGGTAGCTGGGTTGGCCCTGGTGCGAAGGAGAAGGCTGGTTTATGCGGGATGGGCTGGGTTACGTGGGGCAGGTAATCAGGGAGGAATTCAAGGCGAGACCAAGTACCAAGGAACTTCTTGATAGTTGTGATTTCTGCAGAACCTCATTCTTCACTGTGTAGTAATCCAAAATCCCCACTGATAATGTTTTATTATGGCTGGTGCGCTACCCATAGTTGTTAAAGCTGGCCTAAGCATTTCCATCCTGCTTTCTGTTTTCAGTTACTTACATTTCAAAACACCTCTCAGGCTGAAATTTTCCAGACTTAATCTTTGCCTGAAGGTTCTTCCCTCCACCTCCCCCTTCTTTTAATTGAGTTTGAGATAAGGTGATTCAGTTAGGCTGTTTTTTTTTGTTTTTTTTTGTTTAAGGTAAAACCTTCAAAGAATGGAGTCCAATACTGTCAAAAAGAAAAGCAGTATTTAAAACAGCGTAAATGCAGAATTAGGGGGGGGTTGTTTGCTTTTTTTTTATTCAGGAGTACCTGGAGTATTATGGCTGGAAGGTTTTTTATCTGGTGAGCCTTTAGAAATCACTTAGTATATTCGTACTTTTTAGCATTTCTCCAAGTCAAGGCCAGCCTTTGGCTGTGCTGAACAGATGAAAGCAAATGCGCTCTGCTCCCTGGGTCGGAGGGGCGATCTCGCACATGCGGTGTGAGCCTTCACAGTGGGTTTTTGGTGCCAGTTGTTTGTCTGAGGTTTAATCTAGTTCTGTGGTTTAAGCATGTGTGGTTCCTTGCCACGTTTTTTTTTTTGTTGTTGTTCTAATAGAGCTTTCCCTAAACTAGGAGGGCTTTTTGTGGTGTTTTCACTAGTTTCATTCACTGTGCAGGCTCCAGAGTGTATGCTGAAGTCATGACATTGCAAAATGCTAGATATTGACGTCTCTTGCTGAACTGAATGGGGCTGAGAGCCCTCAGCTCCCCATGCAGCAGGGGGATGTGGGACATGGTGGCAGCCCTGCCTTACCCGGGCTTGCTGCTCCAGGCACGGAGGCAGGCTTCTGGGTCCGGGAGGGACGGAAATCAGGGTGAAGGCCTTGGTGCTTGACCTGCTGAACATCAGCAGAAGCGATGTGCTTTGAAACCGAGGCGGCATCCTGCAGTGCCTGTCCCAGATTTGCGGTTGCGCTACTGGGAAGTGTTGTCTTAAGTCAAAGTTTAAGATGTGTGGATAAAATATGCCGTTTTACCTCGGGAGTGGCATAATTCTGGAAAGCCAGGCAGCAAACGTATGTGCTGTAAAATAGCAAACAGAGCTCCTGAAGGGCGTGCGACACTGCAGCCCTGCCTGAAGTGGCTTTCTGCAGGAGGCTGCGTGGTGCTGGGTGCTGGGGAAGTGGGGAGGCTGCCCCTGCGGAGGGAGCCCGGCCCCTGCCCTGGCAGGGGGGATGGAATTAAAGCTAATTCCCTCCTCTTAACCCATTTCCCTTCTTTTCATATACAAAGTGTTGTACAGAGCAATCAGTAGATGCAGAGAATGGAGCAAGATTGAAAAGCAGGTTGACTTTGGTGCAGCTGGGAAGAACATCCAGATGATATGACATACTTCTGAAAGGGCTAAAAAAGATTTTGTATCTAGCATGAGGGCCAGGTTTTCCAATTTCTGTCTTTTCTGGTGTCTCTTGCATCTTCTTTTAGAGCGCTTGCTGTTGTACGATGAGATGCTTCTCAATTCAAAATTGTAGATCAGAGATTGTGTGACAACTTCTAAGTCAAATGGTGACCCTTATTGCTTGGGACCTGTGTGTTATTGTTAAGTGGCTTTTATGAAACTTCTAGGTCTCGTTTCCCCATCAGGCTGATCTCAAGTGACTTTTAAAAAGACACATAAACACTGAAACAAAATGCATTTAATTGGTTCATTCTGCCTGTAGTGAAACCAGGCTCGACTAGTCCTAGCTGTGTGATTTTTCCCATGCAGCTGTGTTTTTTTTCAGGGGTCACTTGCTCTCTTTCCTGATGTCATGAAAAAGTTGCCATCATTTTATGAGAATGCATCTTTTAATCTTTTTTCCTCAGACTTCGGCCTAGTTATGAAACGGAATCTTGATGAACACTACTTCTAAAAGGAAAATTTGCTTTATTTTTTATTATTTTGTGTAAAGAAAATGAAAGTAAATAAGAGAAGCAGTTTCTTTTTCTTTCTGGGAGGCATTCCAGCAGTGTGGGGTTAAATTCCCCTATTACTTTGTAGACAAGATTCTCATTATAATTGTTTGGAATTTTGACCCAGATGAGGCTAAGAGATTTAGCCCTTGATTAGCTTTTTAGTGGTATTTGTTGAGGATTATAGGAGTCAGTGGGATTGCTCCAGATTTATTACTGTGAGCAAAACTTAAGCAACTGGCCTTACAACCAGCTTTTGGTTTTGCACATGAATTAGAAGAGATAAGTCAGCTCAGGTAACAAGCAGCTTCAGGATGCACTGTTATCATCTAGGGCAGTTCCCTGCAACCCCTCCTGCACCTATTACCTGGTTCACTTCATAGGGACGGCTGGCCCCGGCTCTCAGGGAGGGCGTGGGAGGTCCCATCTGATTTGGCATTCAGAAGAGAGCATTGAAGTAAGTTTGTTTCCCTCCAGGACGATGAAAACTGACAAGTTATTGTGTTGACCCATGAGGTTTATGTCTGATAATCCTGTTAAATTGACATAGGTGTTTTGGAAATATAATTTCCTGCTTTGAAATGTGACTAGTGTGGTGTAGCTATTGCTTGTCCTTAAGAAGTGACGTGAGGCAATCTGCAACTGCTGCAGGCATCAATGCAGAGTCATTGCCAGCCCTCTGGATGGAAAAGGGAGGGTAAAATATTCCTTAGCGCTATAGAAAACAAAACTTGAATACTGAGCTTGTAGCTGCCTAATATTTTGGTCCTAAATGTGGAAAAGAAGTAACAATGTAATTTGGTTTTATTAGAAACTTTATTTTTAAAATGTTTTTTTTTTTTTTTTATCTGGCAGCAAAGGTTATTGTGGCAGAGTAGTACTCATCAAGACTATGGGGTTTCCTTAAGTGGAAGTGAGGATCTCTTACTGACAGGCATTTCTTCCAAGAGCTTACAGTCACCTAGGAGGTCAGGTGCTCAGTCCCAGACAAATAAAACTGGAGTCCAGTATTAAAAGGAAAAAATAAGAGAAGCCCTTCAGAGATATATTACCCAGATCTCTTCATTAAAAAATATATATATATATTTCCAGTGACGAAATCAAAGTGAAATAGATAAAGTTGCTGCTGTTTTCTATATGTTCCTGTATTGTCATCTCTGAGCAAGACAAATACTAACAGCATTCGCCGCCTTCTCTACCACAGTACTTAAATGCCAGGTAATTTCCTACAAATATCATCATTTTTTGTTTACCAAGGAAAAGAGTTCTTCAACCACTCTGTGTTCAAAGCCTCTAATTTTGGCCCTGAAAATAAGCAACACTTTGGCTTTGTTACTTTTTTACCTTCTTGCCAGACAGGTGTGTGTTTCTGTTGCAAAGAAAACAGAAAACCAAAATGTAACGGGATAGTCTCGCTTCTGTACTCTTGAAGCAATTGTGTTGAAATTTCAGGTAAAGACACATCCCATAAATACAATTTTAAAGAAAAAATAAAGATTTATGAGATTGTTAGAAATGAAGCTTCTAATTGGTAATTTTGGAGATCATGCTTCCACAACAGCAGTGGCAACTGTTGTATGACCGAAGTGTTAACGCAAATTCAGTATCTTCAGAAATCCAGTCTGTTTCCATTCCTGATCTCCTGTTTTCTCTCCTCATTCTGCTTCTGTTTCAGAGCTGATAAAGAGAAAAAGCTTTATCTTCTCTCTTCTTGTCCCCTCCTGATTCACACATTCCCATGCTGCCTGGCCCTTGTTTGCTTGCTTTCTTCTTCGCTCTCCTGCCTATCGTCTCTGAAAGTAGCTCGCATTTCCTCTCCTACCACTGTTATGTAGCACCAGCCACTAATGGCTACAGATGCGCTGCCTGCTGCTTGTTTCCAGCTGGTTTTGCAGCCCTCCAGGCTATCCTTTGGAGCAAGGAGCTCTGTCTCATCAAAACCACAAGAAACTGGGAAGCTTTTTGCAGGCTGCCAACAACCAATTTCATAGACCTGTTGCCATGCTGCTGATACCCTCTTTGACACTTGGTTCATGGCGTGGCTAGTAATGGCTATGCTCCCCTTCCCTCACGCCTCTCCAGAAAAGGAGAGGCGAGGAAAGCACTCAAATTACCTTAATTTCAGCTTTGTATTTATTTTTTGTCAGTGTCTGACCCACCTTCTGTAGAGCACATCTGCGGGAGCTGTTCAGGTCTTTGGCAATGGCCTTTGAAGCATTACCCACAGTTACAGACAACTATACGTGTGTATGTAGTCTCTACAGGCTGGATGTTCTGCTGTGATGGAGCAGGGATGCTGTTAGCTTCTTTGTGGTGTGTGATTGGCATTGTTTTCTGATCTGTCCTTAGAGGTGTGTTTAGCCTTGTCTTGTACAGAAAAGCTGACTCCAAAATGGTATTTGAGTGCACAGGAAAACTGCTGTCTCAATAATAATGTTAGTCTGATATGCTTAAGTAATATGAAGATATGATACAGAATGATCACAGCAGGTTTACATAAGATATGGGATTTATATTTTATAGTACACAGCATCACTCAGCTTACTGCTGCTGAACAGACAGGAGCTGGGCTTCAAGGTGCTTTAAATAAGCTGCTAGAAAAGTTTGGGGAGTTACTGTTAGCCTTGGTAGCTGCAGTGGTAACTGGGCAGCCTGCTCACGGCTGAGATAAAGTTGGAGACGAGCTCGCTGCTGGCCTGCTGGTTCGGGGGGCAGCAGGAGCTCGTGGTCCTGCACAGAGGCCAGGCATGTTGGCTGTGCTAGACCAGCCCCGTGGTGGGCCAATGAGCTTATCTTGGCGCGGTGCAATGCTGTTGTAAGTTTTTTTTGCACCCTTTTATGCTTAGATGCGTTTTTGTGGTCTGGGGATCTGCTCTTCTCGCAGAGCCTGCTCTTTACATGCCCTGTGCCTTTCTGTTGGCCCCATACCTGCCGAACCAGGGCGGCATAGTACCGTTACACGTTTCTGGGGTGTTAAGTAGGCTGGGCTGCACCAGCAGAGCTCTGCCTGCCTTCAGCAGAGCTCAGACCAGGCTGTGGGTAAGTGCAGCCTCGGTACCATCACCCTGCTGGCTTCAAGATGGGGTTGAGCTCACGGGGAGGAGAGTGTGTCGCCTCACCCGCCTTTTGAGGTGGTGGCGTCCAGACCCAGTAGCACCCTTCTTCCCTTTTCTGCTCCCTTTAGAAGACAGGATTCTCTTCTTTACTTCCTTTAGAGGTCAGGATACCAGACATGATACCCTTGCTTATTCTTCTTCCTTTCCCTTTCCTCTTCTTCTTCCGGTCAGTGGGGTGCAAGGGGCCTAGAGATGACTCGATTTGGGCTTAAGGAATACAAAGGGAAGGCACCCTCCTGCCTGAGATGACAGTCTCTTGCCCTGGCTCTGCCTGCTCTGGTTTTTAGGATGCCCTTGTCTACTCATCTAATCTATTTAAACAACTAAATAAAACTTTTAAAGCCGTTCACAGATACTTAAAAATAGCATGTACTTAAAAACTATGTACTTAAGAGAATTGCTTTACATTACAAACAAACAAAAAAAAAAACCCACAAACCACCTTTAAGAAAATTGATTTGGAGCAAGAAGAGTCTGTTGTGTCCTCCGATGTGCTTGGATTGTATTTGGGGAGTTCGGGGGCTTTTGCATTGCAGTCATATTTGGGGCAAAAGCTTAGGATAAACCTTGTGGTACTTTGCTGATGGCAAATATGGTGGTAGTCATAATGGTGAAGCAGAGGTGATTGCTTGCATAGTACATTTGATGTAGCTAGACAGGACCAAGGCTTGCAATGTAGTACAGTGTGCTGGTACATTGTCCCGGGAGATAACACTTGGAAAGGCAATTCTTCCCTGGTCCAGTTCCCTCTTGAGTAGCACTACAAGTTAGATGTGTTCAGGGAGGCAGTTAATTCTCCCATTTTATCTGGATTTGTACCATGGTGGGCAGCGTGGATGATGGAAGCGTGAGAGATGCGCTCATGATGGTGTATGAGTGCGCACATACACCAGGTAAACTCAGCTTTGTTCTTTTATACTGAATGTCCTTACAGTGGTAGTTTTATGTTCCACGCTTTGGATGTAAGTTTTACCCATTCTTTCCCAAGGGGAGAGGTGGTTAACGAACCATTAATAAGATTGAGAAAGTTCAAGCTTCTTAAAATTGATGAAAATGGTAAATATGGGGTGTTGCATATCACTTGAGCTTTGTTCACTTCTTCATTGGTGTTCTAGGCATTTAAGCAAGTTCTTGATTTTGCAGTATACTAATATTTTAAAAGCTTTTGTGTTAATTGAACTTAATGTCCAATACCAATGTTTCTAGTTCTACCTGTGTATATTTAAATATTTTTAAATGCTCAGTTTAGTATACATGCTTCCTTTATTGATTAGACTTATATTAATGTTATTTTATGTCTTTTTCTATTTCAGAGTTGACTCTGTATCACTACAGAGAGCCGCAATGGGAGTGTGCAGTTTTCTGTTGAAAAATTCTCTCAAGAGCTCATGATTTTTTTCCATCTCTCCTCTTAACATTTCTACTACTCCGCAGACATGGCTCACCACGCAAGGCCTTCCAGATTAGTCAAAAAAGAAGAGATAGGCAAAAGGAAAACTAACCAGGGCAAGAAGAAATCTAGCCAAGTGAGAAAGAAAACCACAAAGACTTCCACAAAAGCTGTTAGTTCTGGAAAATGCAAAAAGCCAGCACAAGAAAAAGATGTTAAGAAAAAACAGCAAGAAAAGAAACCAATCATGAGCTCTTCAGGTAGACTTCTCAGGAGCAGTGTCACTAGAACCTTGTCTGGAACACCTTGGGTGAGTTTGGAGAAAGCTGACAATATCCTCTTTCATAACCAGGATGCTTTCAACATCAATGGCTTTACAATGTCTCTTCGTAACCGATCATTCTCCCGTAGATTGTCCCAAGCTCCAACAATTGCAAAACCTAGGAAAGTTGCAGCACAAAAAAGGCTAGAAGCAAAGGAAAAACATGAACAAGAAGCCTTGGCGGTAGTAGAAGAAAAAAATGTTGAAGCGGGTGAAAAAGCGGTGGAACAGGATGTAGCACAAAATGAGTTAGCTCCTCTGCCTGTAGAGGATATTCCATGCAGTGTAGACGAAGAGCCTGCTGCCACATGTGCCGGTCAGGAGAAGGAGGTAGAAGTACCTGAAACAAATGACTCCGTTCCAAGCAGTCAGGTAACTGAGGACGATACAGAAGTGTCAGAGGTGGGATGTAAGCGTGAAGACCTGCCCTGTGAGCAGACACCCGTTGATCTCAATGCAAGTAGTTCAGCTGAAGCGTTTGTTGAAGATGCTGCCCTTGTGCTTCCATCTTCTCCCGATTCCATAATCACCTCTGAATCAAACTCGAAGGCGCACATAGAGACGCCCTTCGACCTGGTGCCTAACAGTAAAGAACCCGACTCTGGTTCTGTCAATACCTCAGACCTCGGTTCAGCAGTACTGCTAGAAGAGTCAGTCCCGCTTGCTGAATCCCACATCGAAACAGAGTCGGAGCTGGTGCTACCTAGTGAAGAACATGACTCGAATTCTGCACCCATAGTTACCTCTGAGTTTAACTCACAAGAACGTTTAGAAGATTTGAGTTCACTTGCAGAGTCCTGCTTAAAGGCAGACTGGGATTTAGAGTCTGAGAATAAAGACCTTGGTTCAAATTCCAACTCTGTAGCTGCCACTGAATCAAATTCGCTTTTACATTTTGAAGGTGTAAGCTCGCTTGCAGAATCCCACTTGAAACTAGTTGTGGATTTTGTACCCGTTCACAAAGAACTTGACTCAAATTCAGATTTGAGCTGTACCAGAGAGAATTCAGAATCTGACTCAAAAAACACATTTACAGTATGTGAACCCGTTTCTGATACCTCTTTAAGCAATATTGAAGTGGAGGATATTGAACAACTTGTTAAATGTATTGATGCAGAGACATTAATTTTGAATTCAGGTTATGTCCCCGCTTTATCGTCAGATTTAGGAAAAAGCACAGTCGATAAAATCTCCGGTGAAAGCTCTGGACAATTCTCTGAAGGTTTTGTTTCAGAGTTGCCTTCAAGCACAGAAATCTCTGCTCTTGCCTCAGAAAAAGCCATAAATGCAGATTTGCCAGCTGACTCAAGACTGCAGCATAGTGATTATTCATCACAGCTGGGAAGTGTTGGAATAAGCTTGAATTTGGTTCAGGACAACGTGAGCGACAGCACTGAAGCAGTTGAGGCTTCAGGGCCATCCTCTCATACAAATCCAGCTGGTGATTGCCCTGTTCCATATTCATCTCTGCTCCCTATGCTAGAGAAAAAGAAACGAAGGCGTTGTGGAGTCTGTGAGCCCTGTCTGCGGAAAACGAATTGTGAAGAATGCAGCTGTTGCAGGAAACGCAAAACCAGTCACCGGATATGTAAAAAGAGAAAATGTGAAGAACTGAAAAAGCCACCACCGCCAATCACACTACCTCTTGAGGTAAGCCAGAGAAGTCTCAAATTAAGTCACCCTTCTGAGGCTTGAGATGCATCTTAAAATTTTGCAAAGGGAAATGCTGGTCACTGTACAGCTTTAGAGAACTTAGGGTTTCTGTTGGAGCTAGCAAGTTGCACTGTGACTTTCTCTTGTTATCTATAGAAGTGTAGATTAAAGCGAGCTAGAGTTATTCTTGTTCCTGCCGTGTAAATGCGTAAAAGCAGAGGTGAGCATGGCTTTAACTCTGTGTTATGGATGCTGGCATATTGGCCAAACCAACCGAGGGCATGAAGAAATGAGAAAGACTTGAGCACAAAATGTGGGGAGGGGGGGAAATGAGGCTAGTTTTAGGAGACTAAATTATTAGGGAGAGGGTCTGTATTGCAGGATAGCTAAGGTTGAAAGGCAAAAGAAGGAAGGCTGTGTGCTCTTTAGTTAGAGTTAAAATAATTTGCCTGTAATGACTCATTTGGTGGAAATAAATTTGTAAACTTCAGGACCAAATTGTAGCTGCATTTTCCCCTTTCACATCTCTCTGCCTTTCTAATTGTCTATTCTTCTGTTTCTTTCATTTCATTTCTCCTGCCACTCTCCCTTTGTCTATTACCACATCCCCCACACATACTTTTTTTTCTGTGTTTCTTACTCATTTTTTCTGATCCATCAGCCTTTTATAACCCAGGTCATTACTTTTGGAACAAAGAGGAGGGGAAAAGACAGTCTGTATGCCCCTGTGATAACAGCACTGACCTTCTGAGAGATTTCAGTTCAAGATCAGGCTTTAAATCAGGTAAGTAGGGAGTTGAACATAGATTTCCCACATCCCAACTGAATTCCCTGAGCTCTGCGCTGCAGAGTTAGCCTCTGCATGCTGCTGGAAGTTCGTATGATTGAATGGTGGCTGAGCCGTGGAGGGGGAGATGCCGTCTCAGTAGTTAAGTCACTGGGACATTTGCCTTGGGATGTGGGAAACTCGAGTTCAAGTCTCTGCACCAGCGTGCACTCTGAGCGGAGCAGTTCACGCTGGGGGGAATGCACCTGCAAAACCTTTCTCAACAGCAGCTTCGTTAAAACAGCGTGTTCTTGCAGCAGGTAGAAATTCCAGTCTGCTGCGGGGATCTCAGGAGACCTCCCGTTTTCACCGCTCTGTCCTGTACGTGCCAGGGTTTGCAGACGTGTCTGTTCTGTTTTCACAAGAGGCAAGCAAAAAGAAAAGTCCCATAGCAGTGAGGGGATATGATATATTCTCCTTTGAGGGGGAAGTGTATTTTAAATTAAAATGTTTAGGGAAGTAAGTTTAAACAGCTTGGCTTAGAGTTCTTTAAAAACCCTTTGTGTCTCAACTGTTCCTAAATATTCTTTAAAAAAAAAAAAAAAAGGTGAGGGATGATTAAAATGTGATTTTAAGATATATAATAAAGGTGACAGAGACTGATCCTGAGTTCTTACAGCAAGAGAGTAGCAAGCTTATGTCCTTCTGTACATTTAGCCAGTGGGACTGAAGAAGCTCATGGAAGAGAATTGGTGGAGATGAGGTAGGAAGTGATTTAAAAGCCATGTTTTAAAAAGGTTTTTGGCAGGGTCAGTGAAAGGAAGCACTCCAGTTTTTCTGTCAACCTTTGTTTTCCAGGCTAAACATACGTCTTTTCTTGTTGCTCAGCCTGACCTTCTCCTTGCAGATTAGCTTTGCCCCTTCACCCCTTTCCTCTTTAGAGGTTCCTTTTGCTTTCTTTATGAGGAATTCCTTGTTTATATTCCTTTCTTTGGCAGCTTATTTCTCGTGTGCTTTTATTTTATTAAATTGGTTGCATTTTGTACAATACATTTAGAGCTGCACCAGAGGCCTCCTTCGTTTCTCGTTAAACTTTGTATGAAGTTTGAGTACTACACAGAGGAAATGAAGTATTCCTGACATTTAAGAACATGTCAGGTATTTTCTCATAAAATTGTATTTGAATGAAACGTGGTGCCTTTTCGGATATTCCTGGAAGCAAGTCTGGTCTCTCGTATTCTCCAGAAACTCTACTCTGAGAAAATGAAAGAGAAAATGATTTCTACAGTGTATGTATGTTAGGAGAGCTCTTTAAAGATGTTGAGATATAGGGGAGATACTGGGGGAATGGGAAACATTTCTCTGTTCAACAGCTATCCTTTAGATAAGATTTTGGCACTCTGGAAGGGAATCCCGTTGTGTTTTCCCAAACAGTGATAGGGTTGGGACTGCAGCAGTGGGGACTTCCATGCCGGTGACGTGTTTCAAATAGAGGGCAGCAGGGAAAACCAGCTGTAGGTCTCTGTCCATGGTATAGAAAGTGAACATAATTAAGAGAAATTAGCTTGGTTTCAGTGCATTCCTCGTTCGGAGGAGTTGTGTGTCTCTGTCTCTGGTGTTGGTGGAATGTAAGCATTTTTTGGAGGTGATTCACTGGGAGGAGGGTGGAGGGGAAAGACGGTTCTCTGCATGATCATAGTTGAAACATCGATGTCTTGCCTTAAAGGGAGTCATTTCTTTTCACTTTAAACAATACAAAAATTGGGGAAGTTGCTGAGAGCTCTATGTTAAATGGCTCCAGGAGAGCTGATGTGGGGGTTGGAAGTCCACGCATGCTGCTTAAAAAAAAAAAAGTGCTCTTTTTTCTTAAGATCTTGTATGGATTTATGGATAGAGAAAGGCCTGGCTTGTAGGATCCATGAATGTAGTTGGAAGTGCATATTCCAACACACGTGGCTGTGTGTGCACAAGCATTCACCCCCAAGAGAGTATCGGTTGCATGTTTGGAGCTGGTATTGGTTACATTACTGTTATTTTCATTAATTCACACATAATCCAGATAAAGATTTGAAAACTATATATTGGACTTGAAAAATATCACTTAAAAATCACAGCCACATAAACCCTCAGTGGTACTTTACCTTGCTGAACGTAATGGGTTTTGCAGGGACGTGACATTGAGAAGGTCTGGATAAAGCATCGTGGGCTGCAGTTTGCAGCGCCCCGTACGGCAGCGGTGCTACCGGGAGCACTGCTCCTCCCGAGGGCCTCGTGCCGTGGCGGCTCGCTTAGGGGAAGAAAAAATCCTACAACATATGGGGAAAAAGATTGTGCTTTACTGGAAGAGTAAGCTTTGAAAAGAAGTGAGGAAGGTTTTATGTTGCATTACCACCCCTCTCTGGGTGAATAATGCAGGAGCGCTCCCCAGTAGAAGGAGCATTCCGACAAGTTCACCTACACGGGAGTGGGGAACTCTTACGTTTTCCCTCATCTTTCCGAGACTGCTGTCTTCTGAAATACCCCGGTAGTTGCTGAAGGCTGTTTCACAGCTACTTGCTACCAAAAAGCCCGTCTCCTTTCAAGAAGGGGGCCGTTCCGTGTGGGTCTGGGTGCCCGGGCGCGTTGCGGGCAGGCTCCCGTAGGTCTCCAACCCAGCACGGGCTGGGAGGGCCCTGGGAGGGAAAATCAGGGCGCCGAGCGCGGGTTCGCTGGCCTTAGCGAGGTGTCTCGAGACGTCTTATTTAATAGCTGTAATCCGAGTAACGTGGAAATATTAAATAACAATGAGGCCTGCTTGCTTGTGGGTTTTTAACGTGCTGCCTAAAACCCAGACGTATTTAGAAAGGATGCTCCAATTAGAGGTGGTTGGGAGCTTTCCAGTAAACCGCTTTTTTTTGAATGGAAAATGCTGATTTAACAGAGAGCTTTCACAGCTACTATCTGCCTTGGCTAAACTTGTTTGGGGGAAAGTTTCTCAGGTCCAAAATGAAATTTCTGCTTAAAACCTAAAAACGGGAGAGAATTATTAGAACAATTTGGTGGTTAGGGCGTTTTGCCTGATGCAGAGCAGGGGCTTGAACTCCGGTCTCCCACATCCCATCTGTCTCCTCTTGAATTTTTGAAAGGTTTGCTCTGCTTTTGGATCACAACCAAATGTTGAAATCTCACCAAAGAAAAATAAAAATGGTGTGGGTGTGTAAAATAATCAGAGCTCGCCCTTCTTTGCCTTAACACAGCCGGAGTTAGAGGAAAAGGGGTTGGTTCGGGCTGTGGTTGTTTGCAGAGCGTTTGTTTAAGAAGTTGCTTCTTCACCGAGCCTGCTCCTAATTTGCTGTGCGAGATCTTGCAGCTTTTACAGGGAAAAATTTATTTGAAGGAAAAGGAAAAAACAACACCGGGGCTTCTCTTCTGTCTCGTGTATAAGGACCTGTGCTAGCAAGGGGGGGAATTGCCTGACCGGCGAGGAAACCCAAAACTCCTGCTGAAGTGCTGTCCGGTGCACGGAGCCACCAAACTGGGACTAGGTCAGGATAGTGGCATTTTTTTTGTCCCCAAATTCCTCATCGGGGCCTGAATGAGTATGCCGAGCGCTACTTGGCCCTATGTTTCTAAGCAAACAAAATATTTTATTTAATCATTTGTTTTCTGGGCTGCGAAGCATCTCCAGCAACCGGAGCAGGGGCCGAGGGCGGGTGCCCTTTTGTTCGAATGCTGCCCGGAGCCCCCCGGCCTTTTCCTTTCACCCGCCCCCGAGCGCTGCCTGCCGCGCCGCGGGCGGGGGACCTGGGGCGGCCGCCGCCTCCCACGCACGCCGCCCCC
>VXAA01004402.1:249692-318417 GCA_013399115.1 Anseranas semipalmata | reverse complement strand
GGGGGGGGAGTGCGCGCGCCGCCGAGCCGCACGGGGCTCGCGCCCGCGCCGCCGCCCGGAGGGGAGGGCGCCGCTGCGGCAGGAAGCAAGATGGCCGCCTGGTGGGCGCCGCTGTGAGGAATGCGGGGCACCAGCGAGGCCGGCTCCAGGGGGGCGGCGGGGCCTCTCCCCTCTGCCGTCTCCGGCGTCGCCGTGTGTCGGGGTGGCGGCGGCGGCGGGGCCGCGTAGAGCCTCCGTCAGCCCTCCAAAGTGCCGCATGTAAAGCATTCTGGGTATTTGAGAAATATTGCAGTTCGGTAATAAAATCGGAGGTGTCTGCCTTTGTGACCACAACTTATTCTGCAATTTGATGTTTTTTTAGGTTCTAACTGAAAACAAAAGGCCTCAGAGGAGGAAGCAAAGAGTTTTTAAGGTAACCGATAATTGCTTTAATATTTATCCCCTCGTTTTAAGCAGCGTTTTCTTGTCATGCAGACCAGGAAAGCAAAGGGTTAAGCTCGGGGAAGCAGCGCTTTCCAGCTATTCAGGAGATTAGCTAATTTTAAAAGCACAGAACATTTTCTTTTTTTCCTCTCTCCCTCTCCCCCCCTCCTCTCTCCAGCATGTTGTATACATATCTGAGTCTTTCTGCAGGAGTCTGCAGGCTAGAAAGTTTGCTTTCCATTGTATTGAAGATTCACTTTAATTTTCTTTTTTTCTACTTTGCCTACTTCCACAGATAACAGTTGAATATTGGGTGGGTTTTTTAGTGTGCAGATTTTACGGCGGCTGAAACTTAGTGTGAGAAGTCATTGTTATAATGTAAACCAGGTTAACGAAATTGGAAAATTCATACCTCAATTGCGGTAGTTTTGATTTCCTTTTTTCTTTAAACTTTTGAACACCTCAAGTGAAACTGAAAATTCTATAAACTTACAAAAGCCTTCAGTTTCACGTGGTAACGTGTTTTATCAGGATTTTTAAGATGGCTATATTTCATGACAGAAGACTTCTTTTTCAAATGAAAATGTTTTATATTTTATAACAATATACAATTTTATTCCATCTGTGGCCAATTTTTTATTTTAAAAAGTAACAGGTAGCACGTTCATACGGCATTTTTCAGTTCATCTTTAGAGTATTTTGAATAGAAGTAAGTTCTGAGTCCTGTTCTTTCAAACTAAAATGCTGAAGGATGGATGGTGCAACTGTAAAAAGAAGATAAAGTGAAGAAAATGTTGTGTTGTTAAACTTACTTTGTCGAACTGCTCTTTTTATACAGAGTGCAGGTAGATGTGATTTAACATAGTTTAGCATTGTTTCAGTACATACAAATTTCAGAAGTTATTGGGCATGGTGGATGTGATAAATGCTGAATGTCTGCAGTGTGATCTTATTTGAAATCATCCCAGTTCCTTAACAGCTTTGTCTTCATTGTTACATGTTACAGAAACTTGCTTAAAGGAGTTGTAATTTTGTAAGACACGGTGAAGTTGAAAGTTAAGATTAAGTACGGAGCAAATAAGCTTACTTGACTTGCAAATAGGTCCGACCTCAAGTGTGTCTCTCTCTCTTCGTGCGGGTGTAGTTGTGCAAACCACCTCCTTGTATGCTAACAGCAATGGTGATTATACAGCACCAACAAGTGCTCCTTTTCTTCTGTGGAGTATATTAATCTATTAAATTAGCATGTTTCATTAAGTCACGGCTATGTTTTTAATCACTCATTTTGGTTACTGCTGCTTTTGTGGCATAGGTGTAGTTAAAACTTTAGCATTTGTTCATTGTAGGTTCTGTGCGGTTAAGTAGATAGTGTGCAAAATAAGGACTTTTGGTAAATGGGTCATTCAGTTTTGTAATGTGTAATTGGTATGACACCTGTTCTGTCAAAGTGTGAAGAATCTGTCTTGCGTAGGTAGGTGTGTTGTATTAGATGTCTGTCTACAGTAGGGGTTCATAGAGGGTCTTTAGATTTTGCTCTTGAGTTCATTTTACCACTGTTTCTGATTTGATGGCAGGGCAGGTTGCTATGTAATATGATGCTGTCATTCCCCTCCTTTCCAAAAAGCCTTCTGAACAGTTTTTTTTTTTTTTTTTCTTGGCTCTTAAATGGAAAAAGGCTTGTCTGTTTTTGTGTGTGCATAGTATCATATGTTAGTCATTGGACTTGCGTTTATTTCTGGTTTGACTTTTCCTTTGCTGAATTGATTCTGCAGTGTTTCCCTTTGGTTTTAGGGATGGTTCTTTCAGTTTGCTTGTATTTTGCCTTTGTTTTATGGTGCTGAATTGTATTTGATGAGTTTGTTCGCTTGAGTGCATCAAGTAAGGTATGGTACCCCAGAAGGCATCTCATGGAAGTGTTTGTGCTGGGGTTGGTGAGGTTTAGCTTTGTTTTCAGAGGGGCAGGTTGGTCATTTTAGATCAGGTTGCATCTCATTCAGCTGCAGTGAAGTTACAAAGAGCTACATAATTTACAGACTTCTTCACAAGGGCATTTTAGAAATATGACCCTGTGGCAAATGACTCTAACCTGGCTTATTGGTGGGACTGCCATGTCAAGTGGTATTGTATTTATTGAATTATAACCTCAACCTTTGTTTTAGTGATCGGTAGTGGTTGAGTGAAGCTAACCAGTGACACTTCCAAAATTTTAACAGAATTTATTATTAATTTTTTTCATTGTATTTTGCTTCAAAGAGTGTTGTAAACTTTCTTAAAGGGGGTTATATAGTACTCTGTTCCATTGAGTTAGCATTTCTCCAGTCATCCTAAGTTTTTATAGATGCACATTTATTTATTTGGAGGGCTAGAGATCTTTCTAATTATACTTTTTAGGACCAACATTATTTATGAATTCTTCAGTACTGGGTGAAAATGAGCAATGCTCTGCTGTTGAAAACAGGTTGGACAGATAGAAACATTATGAACAAAAGTGATGCGCTTTGTTACATTGTACCTTTCATTTAATATTTTTCCTTTTCCTCAGTTGTGTTGTGTTTTACTGCTCCTTTCTGGTTATTCTAAGAGAGTCATTTAGGAAATTCCTCTGTGCCATAACTACTGTGTTTTGTTCTCCACACTTATTTTGAAAGGAATGGTGTGAGTTCATAGCAATAGTTACTAAGGAAGGAATACTCTTGGTTTTTCTTCCGGATTATCTTGTATGTTTCCCCACTTAAGCAGAAACTTCTTGCATTTTATTCCTGAAAATGGAAAATCTAGATAGAAGGGATTCTATCTGCACTTAAGTGCAGTCCATGGTCTTTCTGCAAGGTTCTGTGGAGCCAAGGACAGTAATATATGCGGTGCTAAGTGAGTATTATAATTCCATGAACTTTTGGTTTATTTGTAAACATCGCATTGGGAACTAGTGGGAGTCTCATTTCCATCAAAGCTACAAATACATACTTGACCGCTCTCTCAATTTTTCTCCACCACGTGTAGAAAGCATGGTATTGCTTATCAAAAACAATTTTCAGATACAAAGTCAGTACGGCAGACCTGCTGTTGTTAGCCCTTTTAAAAACGTGGCTTATTTTGCTGCTTAAATTACAAATACACTCTTTCAACCTCATGTATGTGTTAACAAGAGTTAACAGAAGCAACTGCTAATGTGCAGGGTAATGCTTTGAGTGAGCATAGATTGAACTGATTTTTGAACATTTATTCTATAACTTACGGTATATGTTTTTAGTGCAAAACGTCTGCCAGAATATTTAGCTGGAAGTAATTCAACTTCATTATTTTCTCTTCAAAATGAGATATCAACAAGTCAGTGGATGGAATTGCAGTGCTGTGGGATTTTACAGAGGAAGAAGACAGAATGGTGTAATAGGAGTTGGAAAGGATGTTGTCCAGAAAACACTAGTCTTATACTTTGTGTTTTTTAAAGGAACATTTTCACCTTGGAACATGTTACTTTAGAAAATAGCAATTAAAATTGCTTCAAGTACTGGTTGGGAGGGTCTCCCTATTTCTGTGCCTTTTTGCTCCTCTTTTCGATAGGGACAGTTTACTTTTGGCATGTGAGTGGCTTACACAAATTAGCCAACTTTTATTTTTAAAACTAAAATAACAAAGGGGTAACTTAACAGTTAATTCAAAATTAAAAGCATTTACTTCAAAAATGTTACTTTTTTTTTTTAAGGACCTTTTTGAAACTGGATGTGTGTCTAAATGGGATTAATTTTTTTTTTTTTTTTGCTATTGATAGGCTCATGCACCTCACTTGAAGAGAGCAGGCATGATTATGGTTGTAATTTAGTACTGTACTTCGATGTGCAGTCTTTCCAGCACTTCCACATGAGTAACTGTGTTTCCTTTGTACAGTACCATTAAGACTTCACCTGTACGTAGACTTTTTTTTTGAATGAGTCTTAACAAAGAAGGCCTTTGTCTGTAAATTATGGTCTGTAAATTAGTAATTTTACTCCAGTAATTTTATAACTCTTAACTTTTTCCAGCCAGTTTCTGGGAGAGCTGAAGCCTGTCCCTTGTGGACTTTTTCCGGCGGTGCTGATGGAGCTGAGTAGGATGCGGAGGCGCTGCTCTGCCCTTGCTCCCCCTGCTCCTGCAGAGCTCCCCTGCTTCGGTGCTGCTTCTCCCACCCACCTCCTCCTCAGGACCCCTGTGCTACCTGCCCAGCAGGACCATCCTCCTCCTCTTTGCCCCCACAACCCAACCAAACCCGCAGAATGTCAGGGGAAGAAAGGGACGCTTTTGGGAGGAGGACAGGGAGGAGGAGTAGGGCTTTCTGTTTTAACTCATTTATTGCTGTGGTGGAGCAGTTGTGAGGATAGTGCCACTCCTCTTCTTGCCCAGGGAATGGTGGAGGCAGAGGCGCAGTGAGGCTGGGCCAGGCTGAACCCAGCAATTAGGGTGTTTTGGGGTGGGTTTTGCAGGTGCTTTGAATCTCTAATATTTTAGATACTGCCTGTCACTATGTGTTTTAGTGCAGTGCTGGGCATTCCGCTGTATAGAATTTTGAGGAAAGAAGAGCTTCTTAAAGAGGTAGAAAATGTCTGTGATCAAAAACATTATAAAATAATCAGTGAAGTAACCTAGTTTGTGGGAAGGAAGGAAAACATGTCCATGTATGCATGAAGGTCAGATGCACAGGTATGTTCCTATATTTAGGTATTTCTAATGAAGTTCTAGCATTAGAAAATAAACATTTTCTTATTCTAGGTATATTTTGTTGATACTATTTGTATTTATGACTGAATTATGAGTTTTGTTGAATACCTGTAATTGCTGTATGTAATGTAGGCATTGAAATGTTTGAGATAGTTTTGCAGATTGCAGAAATCAGTTGTCAGTGTTTGCTGTCTGATGCTCATACATTTACAGATAATAATAGTATCTAGAAAATGCTGTAAAAATGGATGCTACTTGTTTAGAATCCGATGCCATATTGCTAAGCAAGTTTGTTTATTACTTTCAGTAACTGTTGTGGGAGGAAATCCAGTGAGAAGTCCCCAGCATGCTTGAGTGGGACCAGATTTTCATTTGTGTGCTTTTTCTTTCTCTGATGTTATACTGAGATTTTATATATGGTGTTAATGAATACAAAAAAATTAATCTTGCAGATACTACTGCAGCAAACTTTCCCATGGGCATTAGTAAGAGCCTTGCCTTTGTAGAGACCAAAGGATTTCATTCCTACTACAACAGATCTGTAATTACAGGATTTTATTTGGGAGGTAAAAAAGAATCCATGCATTCCTACAAAGGTGTTTTCTTTCTAAATGTCAAATATGTGAAACTTAACCAATATCAAGAAAAAAAAAAGGAATTGCATAAAAGAACTAGCAGTAATCACTTTTCATTAACTTCTGTAAAATTAGTATATAGAACGTGTTTGACTGTCTTCTTGTTGTCCTAACAACTTTAACATTAAGCCTTTTATTGGGATCTTTTAAGGCTGACTTAAAATTGAGTGGTTTGTGTCTTGCCACTCAGTTGGGAATTCCTTTGTCAGTGCTTTGTTGGTGTTGTCCATATTGTATTATTTAATTGATGCTCTGTAGGAGAGTTTGGCTCTAAATTTCATTTTTGTAAAATCAGGTTTTACTGAACCTGTGAATAAGAGGAAAAGTTTCCATGCATTTAAAAATGTAAAGCATTTACTTCTGTAACAGATGATCACTGCCTGAATTTTGTAACTCTAACACCATTGTTGTTGCAGTGCTGCTCCAGAACATTGCTGTTATTGCAGTATGTGAGTGAAATCTGGTATTCCTGTAAAGAGAAGGTGGAAGTGATATGTGTAAATTCTGTTTTGAGCTTTAGTTAAAATTGTAAGTGTGCTAGCTGGTGTAAGAGGAACATCATTTGCCATTTTAGGCTTTTTTCCTCATCGGAATAAACAAAACATAGATGCAGAATCTTGAATAGTGTCTTGTAGATAGGTAGCCTGACTGATCAGCATGGCTGTTTTTATTTCTTTTATCTGAATTACCTTTAGCTGTGACCTACCTGTCACTGACTTTTCCATTGGTAAAGTGTTAGATATTCTTTCTAGTCTTGTGGCCTCTCATCAGCTCTAAAACCAGGCTAGGATATACCTACAACATAGATGTTTAAGTTTGGAAATGACTCGGTGCATGACTTGCTGCAGTGTGCGTTTGGGACCGGTGCTGGTATTTGGGAGTGAGGGATGTGTGTGTGTCATGGCTGCTTAGCATTGTTAACTTACTGTGTTGTGTGTCCTTATCAGATCTGGTTGGAGAGCTGCTATACCAGCACGTAGCAACTTGTAAATAATGTAATTGGTTGTACAACAGGTCGTTAGGCACTTAAACTAAGTCCTAAGTTAAGGAGCTGAATATCTTCCTGGTTAGATTATAGGAACTGGAGCATTACCTTAGGCAGCTGTATTGGTAACCTGTGTTAGTTTGTTCACTTATGGTGAAGCTGGGCAAGGTCTTTGTGATCATTGCTCTGCTCTGAGCAACCTTTCTGAGAGGTTGTAAGACTGAATCCAACTTATTTGGGTTGAAGCATCATGTTTTAAAACTAGAAACTTGAAGAAAGAATTTGAATTTGGGAGTTCCCCTGGATGAAAAGTACAATAAAACACCTAATAAGATGCCTGAAAGATTCTTTACTCTTTCTCTGTCCCTCTACAAAAATGTGCACCATAGTTCCAGGCCAGACTTCTCTGGCCTTAACTTAAAGTCACTGAGTCTTGTTATACTTTTGTCTGCTAGAACAAGGAGCCTTCTGTTGTTAGCTTTTTTTCCACATAGACTTAGCCATAGTTTGTGGCCTTTCAATTTTCTTTTTCTTTGGTAAATTGTAGGAAGTGGATTTGAGGCTTTCACTTCAAGATACTTTAATCCTTTGTCATTGCTGTGGTCCTCCAAGCCCCGCTCGGCATATCAATGTCTTGCCTGAATTGGGTATGCCAGGATCGGACGCTCTGTTCCACCAGCAGGTGTAAAAGTGCCAAATACAGGATATAAAATAATCTGTCTTTTCCTAGCTATACTCTTGTTTTTGCACTGGAGAATCTTGCTAAGCGTTTTGGCCATGAAGTTGCAACAGGAGTTTCAGTAGTTACCGTGCGGTTGGTTATTGACCATAGTCATGTCCTTCCTAAGGTCGTTGCTTTCTAAGATAAAACCTGCATTTTGTAAATACACTCCGATGTCTTTGTTGTTAGATACACAGCTTCACTGTTATCTGTATTGAAATGTTTGCTTGCAGCTGGCTTGCCAGTCAATTTAGGAAACGTCATGTCTGATCTTTTCATTTTCTGCTATTTTTCTATCAGTATTAATTTCACTTTTCTTCCAGGTCATTGCTAAAAATGTTACATAATATGTAGCTGTGATCTGTTCCCTGAAGACCCCATTATGAACACTCTGTGATGATCCTCCATTTACAGTTACGGGCTAGGCAGTACTTTCGTAATGTTATGGTGATGGTTTCCTAAATGAGTAGACCACAGGAGACATTAGCTAGGATGGATAAATTCAAAGACTGAATTTCTTTCATCTCTGCATTTGAGTTAAAGCACGTTAGGGGAAGGTTATATTAGGGAATACATGTTGCTGCTGATCATATCATTTTTCTTTTGTGGGTTAATTGAGTGCTATATTTTCCAGAGCTGTCAGTGTCTCTTTGAGTGTTCTGTTTCAATGTTGAAGATAAATGATGGAATAAATCAAAACATCAGTTAAAAAAAAAAAAAAAAACACAAGCAAGACACTGGTTTATATTGGCTTCTGTAGCAGACAAGGTACTGTTATAGTTTTTCTTTCTTTCTTTAACACATCCACTTTTGGGTACCAGTGTTAGGGGAACGGGGTGTCCTACACTGTGTATTTTTTGTGGTCCCGTTTCACGCCCTAGAGCACAGGGTTGACAGAAACAATGATTTGGGTTTGTGGCTGAGAGAGCCTGTTTCCCAATGGTAATCTGGTAAATACACTTCTCTGGGGGCCATGATATGAAGCCTTTAGAGCCAGAATTAGTGCCCTATACTTCAATTTTTGCTAGTAAGTGCATCCTTTAGGGTCTTCTTGTAGAAGATTGTGTAGATCTTCTTGTAAGTGGTCTCACTGAAGTATTACGTAAGGTGGGCAGGAGAACTGTGGTAGTGGCATGGGAGAGAAGATGAAGAGAATGAAGATGTAATGACTTTAAGGCCATAATATGCTAGTTCTGGATATAAATATAGATAAAATTGAAATGAGAAGGAAAGAGCTAGGCTGTAGCTGAGGGTTCCTGTGGGTATGGATACCCAGAAACCCACACTGTTAGGTAGAGCGGACTTCCTAGCTGTTAAAAGATTCAGCGTAAAATCGTACCTGCTGTGGTGCTCAAGTTGGTGGGTTTGGGTGGATCGGATCCCCTTCTGTGGCGCAGGGGAGTTGGGAGCAAAGGGGATCCCTGCAGCAAAGCACGGCTCGGGTCGCTTTCTCCAGCTTCACAGAATTTCCCTCGAGTTTCCGCATAAACCACCCCCCTGCTTAAACTTTTCTACATCGTTTTGCTGAGAGTAGAGGTTATCTGCTTTCATTGCTGTAGCTCCTAAAATAGAGAATTACGAGCCTGCTCTAAGTGCACCCTCGGTGCCGTCTGTGAGCATTGTTCTTGTGAGGAATAAAACATCTTGTATGTGCAGGTTTTGTTACGTTATCGTGGGACCCAAATCTGTCTCTTTGCCTGAAGACCTATGGGAAAGGTGCCTTCTGGGAGCTGCTGTAGAAGTGTGGTGGACTAAGAGCGGCGTACTGTTTCGTGTCCGTGGTTGATGCGTAAGCAGGGTGGTGGTTGCTTTAAGCTTCTAGTGAGGTTCATGGGAATGAGCCCCAGCTTGCAGCTTGGCCCCTGCTCTTGTCCTCCTCTCTGGGCTGGTTGCCTGCTCAGATACTGCTCAGCCTGCAGCCTTGGGCAGCAACCTGCTCTTGTCTGTGTTATGACATTCGGTTATTTTTTACTCACTGCAGTGTGATCTGAAATAGAAGTCTGTCCTTACGTGCATTACTGTATCTGCACTTATTTTGGAATGCCAAAAAAATTGGCTGTTCTTAGGTGGCCCTATACTTCCCACAGCATCCTACCCCGTATTCATCTCTGTTCTAACCAGCGTGTGCTAGGTAGCACTCAACATAGACAACTGTTCCCCCAAACCTGTGCTCTCTGGCTCCCTATCTGTGCCTCCTGTCCCATATCTATCTCCATATCCTTGTCTGTTGGTCCCATACTTACACCTCCGTTAGGCAGTGCAGCTCCTGGATTCCACTGAATCGCGGCATGTCCCGGGGCGCAGAGGCTAGGGAACGGGAATAAATTGCACAGGAGTAATTTGCAGCTGGTCAGCTGACTGGTGCTCGCTTGTCTCCTGGTGAAGCAGTGACATGTGACAGCTGGACCATGAATAAAACCCTGTTTGAATATTAGCTGGAGTATGTTTGTTGTCTTTTTGTTTTCTTTTGTTTTTCCCCAAACAGTTTTTCTGAAGGGAAGTTCCTCTTAAGGTAGCTGAGCTGTGAGGTGGTACCAGCTCTGGGCCAAGCTGGAAGGGCACGCGGGGCTGCAGACGCTGTGGCAGCATCCAGACTGACCCACAGCACTGCAGTGCAACAGAGGTGCAGAGTGCAAGTGCTCCTCACTCACCATCCTTTTGTGCTGTTGGATGCTGTGACCCTGAAAGGAGTGCCTTTCAGGTCATCCTGGGTATTGGCACAAGCTAGTAGGTGCAGGTATTGTTTTAATCTGTTGGGAACTGTATTCTCCTGGGGATGTGGGTAGACTCCTCTAGGGATGGCTAATTAGGGGACTTAGGCTGTTGCGTAGCTTGTCAAGACTTGCTTCGAGAGCTGTTTTATCAGTTCTTGATCTGGGCATCATCTGTTATTTCTGGTTCATGGGGAAAATTGTTTCTGGTTGTGTCCTTTCATACAAAATGTTACCACCCCTACAGGCATGAAACAAAATATAAACCCGTGGTCTGGTCCCCTTGTACAGGAAATGTGGAAAAGTCTTTAGGGTAGCCTTGGCATTGTATCTTGATTGTGAATTGGTGAAATCCTTGCATTACTTCAGAGGCATCTTGTGTTAAAAGAAAAGTCAATATTACAGTCTTTTGATTCTTTTGAGAATGATTTATTGTAATTGGCTTTTCATGTGTGCTTGGAAGCGTTACCTCACGGAGTGAATTTTGTGTGTGTGTGATTAAAAAAATACAAAAAATAAGAGATACAATGTCTGGTTCAAGTTCAAGCAATTTAGCCGTGGCTACAGCAGACTGTACTCCTATGGCTCCTCTCCTAATAGTACTAACTATTGCAGAGTCCAAGCTTGAGCATGATTTGTTAGTGTTTTATGTCCCCAGCCAGAGTAGTGCTCCCCTTAATGAAGAAGAGAGGAAATTACTTTTATTGATCCAGTTTATTCTACCACTTTTCATTACAGTTGTGTAAAAGCTTTAGAAATCAATCGGATCAGTCTTTCATGCTCAGCTTCCATGAATTCTGAGACTGTTGCTTGGAAGTGTGCTATCCTTGATTGTAGTTTTGAGTGCTTTGATTCAGGACCAGGAGATAGATTGTTCCTGGGTTGTTCTGCTGCAAAAGGTTTTTGCTGAGCTATTGCTTTTGGTCTGCCAGACTTAGATTGAGAAGAATCAAATGAGCTCTGCCCCTGCTACTGTGTCTGTATTTCTTTTTTATACTGGGAAATGGTAGCTTTACCTATTAAATAGAAAAGGCCACTGGAAAGTCTAGTAAGAGGAAGAAAAAGGTATCTTTTAGGATTCATTGCAGTACAGTAACAAAAGAGAAAAGGCAACATAGTGCTCAAAACGAAGATAATTTGATTAAAAAAAAAGATTTTAGGATAATTTCTGTTCTTTGTATGGAAAAATAAAATATGAAACAAATAATGCCAGTGATATGATTCATCTGGTTCTTTTTTCTTTTCCTCATTGCATGTAGACAGCTTCCAATAATGTTAGTGGAAATTATGATGTATGGGGAATAATTTTATTAATAATGCCACTTTGCTGCTGAGCTCACTGGGGTCTTATGTGGACACAGCACTGTACCTATATACTTTAACAGGGAATATACTGAGCATTTTCAAGCACAGTGTTGCTTTTTGGTTCAGATAAAAGTGCTTTAGCGAGGAACAGCAGAGTTGAGAGAGAAGTGTGACGGTGTTTTTGCACTTTGAGCATTGTCAGTGGACTCTGACAGATGTTCTCATCTCTGATGGTCATGGCTGAACTTTCCTTTCTTTCCACCTCTCATTGCTCTCAATTTTCCAGACTTAGAGGGTGTTTTTTTTTTTTTTTTTTTTTTATGTAGAGAGTGACACCCTGTATAAATGAAGGGAATACAAAAATGTGTGGCTGTGTTGAAAACCTACAAATGCTGGGGGATAATTTTAATCCATTTGTTTCTACCTCCTCAGCCTCCTAATTGTTTAATTAAATAACTTCTAATAGCAATTTTATGTAGTCAGGACGTACTTTCGGACTGATAGAGATCTTCGGTATACTTTGAAGAAAAACCAGCAGTTTCATATCCTAGTTCTTTCTGAAGTTAAATTCAGAGGAAAAAAAGCTAGGTAATTGAAGTGCAGTTTTTGTTCAGGCATAGGATTGTAGGTTTTTACTTTACAGTGGTGGACCCTTAACACATTTTCTGGTACAGTTGCAGAGGCCTGTGTAAAGCCTTTACCCCTGCTAACAGTAGGCTTGGTTATCCGCTTTTGTGGAACCCTTAGAAATTGCTCTGTGATCCCCCCAGGTCTTTGGATGGAAAATCTGCAGGATCCAGAGGAGTTCAGGCTCACTGCCTTAAGTCAGTATCCGTGTGTAATGAGAAAACATTAAATGCGGTATCTTTCTTTCTTAATGCGATTTCTGTAGGTTTGGTTTAGATGCATAGGTGCTGGATACATTTTTACATGGCATTTCCATGAGAGTTTGTTGCCTCTGATAATATTTAGGGCATGCTATGGATTCCCTGTTACGGCTTTTATCAATTAGGAATTGGTTGTAAGGTGAATACTGGGCTCCAGATGGAGTTAGGTCCACATGCCTCGTTTTGCCTGGGGGTTTCTGGCAATACCGCCTCGATGGTTATGATTAATCATAAATCTATTTTACATTTTTACTTCTTAGTTTCTCAAAGGAGTCCATGCATTTTAGATATGGCTACTAAAACACGTTTGATTTAACTAAATATTTTAATTTGGGTGTTATTTTCAGCAAACCGCTAAGATCTTCTGGGTATGGTTAATGTATGGTTAATTAACCAGTGGTATTGCTTATATCTAATTTGAAAAGCAATACTGTTTTTTGTGCTAAGTAGGGCTCAAAGCTACAGAATATTTAAATAATTCTTAGATACTACAATAAGATTAAGTACCAGCACTGTCCATTGTGACTTCAAATTTAATTTTTAAAAGAAGATTTAATATAAATAGAAATAAAATTTAATTAACATAATAAAAATTGGATTTCAGTCTTTATTGCTGTCCCTGCATGAGTTCTTGCCTTAATTTTTTTTTTTTTTTTTTTTTACTGTATAACTCCTTACCTAATAGCCATAATACTATCTTAAATGAGGCCTCTATGAGTATCCTCTCCAGGACATGGTATTCTGACTCTGTCTTGATTTTGACAGTGCTGCAGCCACATAATACCTGTGAAGATGAAGAATATATTGAATTAAATATTAAGAGTTCACTAAAATACTGGTAATGATAGCTCAGTTACATGAGAGACTGTTCAGAAATCTGAAAGTTACCATCTAAACATAAAAGCCAACCAAAATGTTTACACAGTGACTTTCAGATGAGCTAACAGAGTAGTTGGCTTATTACCCATTTCACTTCAGCTTTTGTTGTTTTTGGAGGAGCTGCAACTAACCTGAAAACCAGCCATTCTTCCCAGTGTCCAGCCAGGTGCTGTATCAGTTTATCGTATGGCTGTGAAAGTGTAATACTAAACTTTCTGAGGTACAAGCTGTTAGATTTCAGTCCTGCTGGAATTCAAGGGAGACTTTCATGTGCTTATGCAAATTCGGTAAAAAATTGAGTCCTTAGATCTGAGTCTAAATAGTAAAGTCCTTTATGTATTAATTCATTTCTTTAGTTTCCCACCACTACCAAATGCACATGCTTTCTTCCTCTGCATGCCCCCCAACAATGGGGAAAAAAATCCTTGCTCTAAATATGAATAAGGTTTTTAGGTTTCAGGGTTTTTTATGACTTCCTGTTGTTTTTTATTCCAACATCTGTGCCTGTGTTTAATTAGGGTATTCCTCATATCTGTCAAAGTAGGGTTTAATTGCTGTAAATCTTACGCTTCTTATTTTTAATGTTTTTGAGCAGCTGTTACAACAATTTTTTTATTATTATTTCATAGGCAAATTTAGAAAACAAACCAGTAAATGGCCGCAGACCAGAACTCATGGAATGCAGTATATGTGGTCATGGTGAAAAATACAGGGTGAAAACAAACCAAACACAACCCTTTGAAAATGTACAGTCTAAGGAGAAAGAAAGAATGACAGGCTTAGAAGCAGAGAAGTGGGCACATAACGAGAAGCCATCCTTCGGTGTCCATGTCAACGGAGATATCCACGGAACTGTGACAGGCCACGAACACTTGAAAAATGCTGAAGCAAGTGAAAGAGCAGTCTCTCCCAGTCAGTTAGCTGAGCCAAAAAAATCGTTTGCACAGACCATCAAAAATGGCATAAAAACCCTACATTATTCACCACCGGAAGCAGTTGCTTCACTGAAAAAAGCATCTGTGGAGGAAAGGACAGATTTGACAAGCAACTCCCATGCCCAGTGGACGAAGGCTACCAATCTGAATAACCTAGTAAACACTCTGACGACTGGTGTTAGCTGTGTTCACCCAGACAAACAAGGAAACCTTTTCATGAAAGAGGAAAACTGCGCTTGCAGCGTCTTTCAGGGTTCTGATAAGTCGGTATTGCAAACTGGTTCCATTTTGGATCTGCAAGAGAGCTCGTGTTGTCCTCTGCTGCTTGAAGGGGAAGCGCATGTAGAGAAGGATGGCTTTAAAGTACCTAACACAGAGACACAGCATGAGAATTCTGCACTCCAGCCAACTTTCTTGTCCCTGATTAAAAACAGAAATTTAACTGTAGAGCAGGTTGTAGCTATTGAAGCTTTAACACAGTTATCTGAAGCCCCTTTAGAAACAACTTCACCAGCTAAAACTGCAAGTACTGAATGTACAGAAGAAACAACTTCCAACTTGCTCCATAGTTACAAAAGGGATATTTCATCCTCCTTCACATCTTCTACATTAAAAGAAATCAAGGACACTTACTTACAGAATGAACAACAGCTCTTGGCTCACTGTGCTCACTCACAGAAGCAGCTCCCTAATAAGGCAGTGTTATACAATGGCCAAAGTTCAATTTCTGAGTTGCGTGATAAACCTGCCAATCTGGCTAGTGAGATGTATAAATTACAGTTATCCTCAAGAGATACCAAAACTTTATCTGATTTAACATCTAATGCAAAATCATTTTCAGGACACACTACCAAGAAAAACTATGATCCCGTCACCCTTGCACGGTATTGCAACGCTTCACGTAATGTCCAACACACAGGTAACAACTTGGATGCTCTCGGCCAGTTAGACCAAAAGCCAACCTGTAATGATTTGAGCTTGGAAACTAGTTCTTTAATTAAAGAAGGAGGAATTCACAGCCAGGATGAAGAGGATGTAGCTACACAACTAACTCAACTTGCAGCATTAATTGAATCAAACCGGACAAATCCAGAGCAGAAGAATGACATAAAGGCATCGCTACTTAACCTAATATCCCATGAGAGGCAGCCAAAACATAACCAAGATCTGTTGCAGAGAAAGGAATCTGTATTTTTTAGGCATAATTATAGTTCCTTACTGTTAAAGCAAAAACAATCAACAAATAAGAAAGGAAATGCTGTACCATGGAAACCAAGACACAAAAAAAAGCCTCAGGAAGCACGCTATCAGCAAATTAATCAAAACCAGCTAGAGCTGTTGTCATGCCAGCATAGTGAGTTACAGGACATTTGGATATCATCAAAACTGCACAAGCTTGGTCAGACCATGCCACAGGACTCCAGAATAGCTTCATCTGAAAAAAAATCTCCAAGAACCAAAGTACACAAAGCACTGAATCAAAATGCTTTAGCATCACAGGAAAAACCTAGGTTATTTCTCCCGCAGACACAGATAAAATTCCATAGATGTTTACCTGAGGTACCACAGGAGAAAAAAAAAGACAAGTTGTTTGGCTGTGAAGTGGTGAATGAGCAAATCAAAACCACAGGCTCCGGTGACCTGCTAGGCATCAATCCACTGAAAAATGATGTTGCTGCATGTAACCAGCATAGTCATCTGCCCTCCCGTAATCCTCTGGCTGTTTCACAGTTGAAAACAGCATCCTTGTTTAACAGACCAAGTGAAAACGTACAGATGTTTACAGAAAAATGTAATTCTCAGGTACGGCAAGCAGTGAATGTCAGTCAGGTGCATCCTTTGCCTCAAACCTTTAATCAGTCTAACCTGAGAGCTACCGAAACACGTAGTGAAGACAAAGCCTATATTCAGCAGGGTGCCGTCGAACAACAAGTAGATCCGAAGTCGCAGGCGCTGCCTGTTCCCTGCAGCGGGGCCCAGGTGCCAGGTGCTGTGGAAGCTCTCAGGAACATGGAGTGTGCAGGTGAAGTTACCGTTCTGACGTCAACGAGTTTGGGTACTGACCATCCGCAGAGCACAGGTGACTCAGGGTGTTCTCCTGCAAAAAACACACTCAGCAGTTTTCTTGAATCACCTATGAAGTTTCTCGATACTCCTACAAAAAATTTAATAGATACGCCTACAAAAAAAGGACAATCTGAATTGCCAACTTGTGACTGTGTTGGTAAGTCCTTTTGCTAACTTTTGCCTGTACCTTTCAGATGGATGTGTGTTCGTGTTGCTTCCTTTAATGTGAGGAAGCGTACTTGACACTTAGCTGTTGCAAAAGGATCAGTGTTTTACCATTAGGAAATAGGAGAAAATTATTTTTTCCCTTTCTGTAGCTTTTGCCTGGTGTTCTTCAGGCCTGCAAAGCACAGCAAAATTCAATATTTTTGGCCTTGCAACTGGCCGGTTTAAATTCTGCAAGGTTTAAATTTGAGTTGAGGAAAAGGACTTTTCCCACTTGTTTTGTCACTGCCGACTTGAATGCTTTGTAACTTTATTTGAGTATATGAGATCATGACTTCTATAGCCTAGAACTAGTTTCTGCTTGAGATAAGCTGGGCAAAAAATTCCCAATACGTTTTCATTGCTGCCCGAATGCTATTAGGTAAGCAGCGGGGCATACTTGTGGGCAGTCTTGTTGCCGTCACTGGTGGTCCTGAGGAGAGACGGGAGTTTGCCTCGCGGAGTCCTGTCAGAGGCTTCTGGACGTCCCTCATCACAGAGATGAGAGGTGAGGTGGAGTTCAGGTGATAAAGCCAGATACGTAGGTGTTAGATCAAACTCAGGACTGAGAATTTTGCACATGCAGCTTGATTGGTGGAGTTGGACGTGCTGCGTTTTCAGATTTCAGTTTTCAGTTTTTATATTGTGTTTTCTGTTCTGCAGTGTATGACTATCGGTTGATATTTCTTGGTCTTGCTCCTCCTTTGTCTAAAATGAATTAATGTTTGCCAACTCGCAAGGGTGTTGGGAAGCTTACTTAGTCAATATGTGCCAGGTTCTGCAATGAAAAATTGCTAAAGAATGCAAAATATTACTATAATTAGGATTTCTTTGTAGTATCAAGAAAAAAAAAACTACTAGAAGGTTAATAGGAGAAAGCCAGTATAAAATAAGATAATCTTGATGCCTCTGAGGAGAAAAATCTGTCGTACTACTAATTCATTGCATTCCAGGGGAGATTTTATGTATTTAATTGGGAAGATGTTTCTGTAAGCCATTTCTAAGCTTACGTATAGCAGTGTAAATAAAATTTGGATGTGCGAACTTAATTTTCTCAACCTGCTTACAGAGCAAATTATTGAGAAAGATGAAGGCCCATATTACACGCACCTCGGGACAGGACCAAGTGTTGCTGCTGTGAGAGAAATAATGGAGAACAGGTGAGGAAACGTACTGTTTAATGCTAACAATATTTTTGACTTTGCAAACAGGAAAGAAGAGGAACTGTGAGAAAGCGGGTGCTATGTCTGGCTTTGTTTTTCTAAAATTTTTGCTGTACTCATTTGTAAAGCTTTTTCCTGTTCAGCTGTGCATGAGGTGAGCTCTCACATTCCAGTTCTTAATTTGCATGTCTTTTCTGAGCTCCAGCAATTTTAGGGTTCAATTTCACCGAGTGCAGTATGCTCTTAGGTGCTGTTGAAATCAGTAGGGATGACAGGGATTAGCAGCTGGCAGGATTAGGCTTTCTGGTGTCCTGCATGCAAACAACCTGTGGCAAATTGGACAGAAAGCTCACATTAGTGACTAAGTGCACTAGGATTTGCATGCAGATAACATTTTCTTTCCAAATAATGTTTGGCAGAAGCTCGTTACTAGGTGCGATATTTCAAAATCACTTTTGCAAATAGGACATTGAAATTAAAAGTATTTTTTGACATTCTAAATATTTTATTTCTCTTCTATTCTCAGTAAAGTAAAAAAAAATGGAATTGTTGTTCTTGTTTTATAGAAAGTGTTTACTGTTTTGAAATGGTCTACAGCGGTTTTAGTTTTACTCATGAACTTTCTTAATGCAGGTATGGAGCAAAAGGAAGCGCTGTAAGAATAGAGGTAGTGGTTTATACAGGAAAGGAAGGAAAAAGCTCTCAGGGGTGTCCAATTGCCAAGTGGGTAAGTTTTTATGTTACAGCAGTAAAATTGTTTTGTGTGGCTTTTAAATATCAAATGATGTGTAGTCTTTGAGCTTAAATATAATCTGATCTTTAATGAAGGTCTGTTTTTTCATTTAATTGATGTACAAATCTGCCTGAATGATGGAGCTAAGGGAAGCACTTTTTAAGCTGTGATGCTGTTTGCTGTGCTGTGGTTCAAATGAGTTTGAAAGAGAGGTGCTTAATAGAGCTGGCAGAGATGACCAAATCCAGGGTAAGAAAATCTTGACAGTGTCTGGAAGCTGGGGTGTCTAGTGAAGTAAGTTACTGGGAAGCATGAAAGAAACAAGGGATGATTGCTTGGGAGAGTTGGAAAATGTAAACATTTTTTTAAAACCCTTCTTAATTATACGAACACCTGAAGAAAAGAGCATGTGATGGATAAGGAAGTTCAGTCTCATGTACCATGGAGTTTGTTATTGTCTTTGAGGAACTGAACTCACTATTTGGAAACGTAAATGTTATGGTGATAGTTTTCACCAAAGTCTTGTCTCACGTTGCTTCATAGGAGCCAGGAAATGAGGTAACAGACAAGCTCCAGGAAAGAGCTTGGAAAGAATTGATTGTCCTTAATCTTTGCTGAAACCACCAAGGGAGGTAAAAAGTAGACTGGAAATCTTGTAAACTGAATTTTGGAAATAAAAATAATTTGCTCATTAAAAGTTTTTTTTATTATTATTATTATTGCTGTATTTAGGAATTTCAGACAACTGAAAAACTGATGAAGATGACTACAGTTGGTAGACTAGCATTTGTAACTACATGACAAAAATAACGATAGTACATATTGTACGTGAATGGTATTGCATGTATATTTATTGCTTATATGTTTGGAACAGTCAAAATGTGGTTTTCATATTCACTGCATAAACTATTATTCAGAAAGGAATCCCATATGTGCATGTTGCTTCAGATAATATATAATAACAAATAGGCATCCAAGAAATAAAGATGGTCAAACAAATTTCAGAAACAGCTGCCCCAAAAAGAATGGAATTATTTTTCTTAGCATTTCAGCTAAACAAAAAGCCTCCATTTTAACAGTTAAAAATCTTACCTTAGAAATAGTTGTGAGCCTTTGAAAGGAAGAAAAGATTTAAAACTAACTCTAAAAATGATTTTTCTGTTGCCAGTATCAACATACTGCCTTTTATGTAAAACAGAAATGATAGGTTTTATTGTTTATCTGCGTGGCTGTAGGTGTCCAACATGTGTGCACAACATGACAGTCAGAAAGCACTCAGATGCACACAGAAAAGGTTGTGTAAAGGTATGGTGGACCTGCCATTCAGTTAGATTTTCACATTTCTATATGTAAAGCGTTTATGAGAGTAAGCTTTAATGTTAATTTAAGTAAGTTCCAGACTTGTTTTGTGCAGCAGTGACTTTTTGTGTGCAAGCTCAGACCTAAAGAGTTTGAAAGCTTTTCCAAGCCTGCTGTTACTGTGTGACTGCTCAATACAAGAGAGGGAAGGAAATCACTGAAATCTTCTTCTTTATACAGGATGTTTCATCCTGTATAAAATCCGCATTTTTTTTTGGTTGATATTCTTAATGTGTGAGTGAACTTCTCATTGACAATGCTAATTTTAATCCTTAAAACGGAGCATATTTGGGTTTTGGCTATGATCAAAGAAGCATAATTGTGAAATTTGTTTGAAAGCATATGGAAAAAGTTTGCTTTGCTCTCTGATAATTGCAGTCACAAGGTTCTGTCAGCTGCACAGAGACTTTCACTTACTCATTTACAGTGTACTTTGGGACAGACTCATTTCTGCTTTGCAGATGGATAAGCTATTGCCCTTAGGGCTCTTGAGAGACTTGCTGGCAAGAGCACCACGATGGAGCTCTGCTGAAGCAAATGTGATGAGAAAAAATTGAATGCATCAATTGATCATATTTAGCTATTTTCCCCAATTAATTTTCCTATTTCCATGAGTTAATTTTGTCCTTTATCAGTTCATTAGAAACATTTTAGGATCACAGGAGGCTTTGTAAAATACCTGTGTCCCTATATTCTTCTGTCAGTGACTGTTTCGTAATACTGATTTCCTCCTAAACTGTTTTTACTTACGTTGCTACAAACGTGGGCATGGTGTTTTAAACACTTACTGAGACAGGCTTCTTTTTCCCTAAATGAGCTGACCTTTTCTTCCTTATTTTTTAGGGTACCATGAACTTGGAAAATCTGTGTAGGTGATAACTGTATGATTAGACAACCATTCTGTGGTGTGTGCTGGGGTACATGGACTCCTCTTTCATTTTTTGTTTGGATTTCTTTCGCTTTTTTGCTTTGTCCAAGTTCATCACATTTATGTATAATAAGTTAAAGAAAAAAAAAAAAAAAGAAAAGCTTTGAAATGCTGGAATTGCCAGCATGTCTTTCTGGGTTAGCCCATTTGTATAATCATGTTACAGTGCATTCCCTATAAGCAGCCAGTGATAAGTGATTCATTCATATCAGTCCCATTGTTTTATCAGTGCTTTGTTTGATGTGGTCTTTTTTTTCTGCTCTCACTGTGTCTGATGGGAAATAAAGATTACCTCAAATCATTTAAGTGAAATGGTTTATAAATCCGTTATCTGTGAGTTGTTTTTAAGTAGCCTCACTCTAGGCATAATCCTGCTGCGCTGAAATCAATGATAATGTCACTGACCTCGGAGGACAGCTTCAGGTCTTAACATTTCTGGGTTAGACCATTTCCTTTGGGTTCCTTCTGCTGGTTTCTGTGGACGTTGGCTTGGATCGGCTAAGATCTCATTGCTGTCTGTTGTCTTCATTCGGAGGTGCAATGTAATTTCTAAGGCTCCAGCTCTGAATAAGGCCAGGAGATAAGAACTGATAAGAACAGCCAGGTTGGGGCAGAGGTCCTTCTCGCTGATATCCTGTCTCCAGCGCTGACTGATAGCCGAAAGGTGTGAGCAGGGCAGTCGGGTCCCAGAAGGCTCCCTTACTTTCCAGTAATTTCTAGCTCCGAGGTTCCCTAAGCTGAAGGCAGTGTCTTTGTTCAGTTGCCTTTCATAAATGTTGTCTTTATTTCTCCTTTTCCTTCCTGTTCTCTTATACTTGGTACTAAAGTGGTAGTATAATAATGTTTTTGGCCTTACGCTCTGTTCCCAGTAATTCCTAGCAGTTGCTTTTGCTTTTTTCTCCATTGCAGAGCAGTGATTTGGCATTTTCACTGAGCTTTTAATCATTTCATTTCTGCATGGTAATGGCCAACCTGGAGTCCATCTCTATATAGAAATAGAATTGTTTTATCCACGTGTATTAAGTATGCACGCTACAGTGAATTTTATCTGCCATTCTTACTGCCCATTCAGCGGTATGAACTCCTTCATTTGTTTGCAGATTGTGCTTGTCTTCACTACTCTGAATTACTTCGTGTCATCTACAACTGTTGTCATCCTTTTATTTACCCTTGACAAACACGCTGGAGAGCACAAGCTTGAGCGCAGTTCTCCAGAGCTCCCATCAGAGACATACCAGCCTTTGTCTTTTCACCAGTTATTCATGTGTGGTCTTTTGCTCTGTCCCAAGACACGTTAGTGTTTGTTTGTTTGTTTGTTTGTTTGTTTTTTTAAGAGCCTTTACTAAGGGACCTTACTGAGTGGCTTTTGGGAATCTAGAAAGCCCTGCAGAATGACCGAGCTGTGACTTCTCTTCACAAACGTTTGCCTTCTCCCTGCGCATCCCATTTATCTGTGTGATCACTAGTTCTGTGCTTCAGAGCTACAAATATGCCCTGCACAGACACTGGGACGATGTTATCATTGAATTGGCATATTTTTCCTAAGACCATTTTACAAACTGCTATCCTCTTAGTAATCTTCAAGCCTTCTGGTACTAGTGTATTATAAACCAAGACAATGCATATCAGATTTTTGCATCTCTGGCCTTATCTTCTCTGAGGGCTTTGTTTTTTTTTCCCCTGGATGATCTGTTGACCCTTCAGATTCTGTTAGCCGGCTGGTGGCCCTCATTTGTTTGAAAAATTTAGTACTACAGGCTTTTTATGCCTTTGTCAAACTCTTTCATTTTTGTTATGTACTGTCTACCTTTTGGGGTTTTCTATTTATAATTTATTCTATTTATTTATATTGACAGAGCTTTATGATCTTTTTTGTAGTATTGGTTGTAGATTGGTAGATAATAAAAACAGGGCAGATAAAAAGAAGCCACTACGAATACTTTTACAATATAAATATATTTAAATGACAATCTTCTTTTAAAGGCCTGGACTTAATATTAGCTGCTGAAATTCATCAAATTTTCGAAAAGTAATGCTTAGATAACCCAGCGTTATAACCAAGTCTTTATAGAGCACTGGTCTGATAGGAATTTGTGCCTAAATGCTAGAAACTACAATTTGTTGAGTGCTGAGTGAGCTTTGGTAACAATTCCTCTGCAAATGCAGAGATGATTATTTTTTTCAGTTTGCTAGTTTGGCTTGAGAAAATGATTGGGAATAGAAAAAGCAAGAAAACAGAGAAGTTAAACTGTTAAACTGTCTTTATGCTCAAATATCATATCACAGAAATGTTCATATCGCAGAATGGCTTGGGTTGGAAGGGACCTTAAAGCCCATCTGGTTCCAGCCCCCTGCCACAGGTAGGGATGTCCCCCACTAGATCAGGTTGCCCAGGGCCCCATCCAGCCTGGCCTTGAGCACCTCCATGGATGGGGCATCCACAGCTTCTCTGGAACCCCCAAGTCCCTCTCCGCAGGGCTGCTCTCAAGGAGTTCTTCTCCCAGTCTGTGCTCATGCCTGGGATTGCCCTGACCCAGGCGCAGCGCCCTGCACTTGGACTTGTTGAACCTCATTCGGTTCACATGGGCCCGCTTCTCAAGCTTGTCCAGGTCCCTCTGGATGGCATCCCTTCCTTCTGTTATATCAACTGCACCACTCAGCTTGGTGTCATCTGCAGACTTGCTGAGGGTGCACTCGATCCCATCATCTATGTCATCGATAAAGATATTAAACAGCACCAGTCCCAAGACAGACCCCTGAGGGACACCGCTTGTCACCGGCCTCCACCTGGACGTAGAGCCATTGACACAACTCTCTGGCTGCGGCCATCCAGCCAATCTGGATGATGATCTCCATAGAAGTCTGGAAGGAAATTTGGTACATGGGGAGGGTGGTTGGTGGGGGGGTTTTGTCACATTTTTTTGTTTTCTGAAGTAAACAGAAGTGTTTTAATATTTCTTTAATATGAAAAACTACTCAACTATTAGAGTAAACATCAAACAAAAGCCATGTTAAGATAAACAAAATTAAGTATTATGAAAGACTAAACATTTAAGTTGCTGTTATCACTACGTTAAAACAAATAGTGATATCTGAACAAACAGGGAGTGTAGGTTCTCATTTGTTATCTGTATCATACAAAGCACTGTTTACCATTGCCTGTGATGTAACGGGAAGGGAAGTTTGAGAGACTGAGGAGGGTAAGAGGGCACTGGGAGTTGAGATGTGAATTTTGGCCTCAGTTCTGCAGCGTTGGTTGTGTGGTTATAGAAAAACAGCATCTGTGTTGCTGTTTACTCTTAAGTGTACAATACTGCTTCTAGTAGCAATTTGAAAGTGTGTTTGCTGATAATTCTTGTGAAACACTTCAGTGATATTCCTGTAAAACTAGATTAGTAACTTCATAGTATTATTATTGATGGTAACCGTTCTGTTTTTACTGACTTGATGTTGTGTGCTAGTACTCTTGAGAAGAGAGAAATTAGGAAAGTGGAATTTATTTGCATTTTAGTATCTCTTAGACATACTGAGAATAAAAGGATATATCACTATGCAGTGAGACAAAGGTTTGATGTCATTTATTGTGTGTGGATATATGTGTACGTGAGTGAATTAGGAAAACAGAGGGCAGACTCCCTTCTGCTGCAGACAAGAACATTTCTCCTGCTGTCTCTGGGACACAGCCTCACCCACTAGAACAGCAGCAGTTTTTAGCAGCATTGTACTATCAATTTGTGCTGGTATAGATCATTATGGAATTGTAGCTTAGCAGAAGATCTCATCCTATGTTAAGGGGACTCCGATAGGCGAACTTTGCGCAGAGGCGAAATCTGCAGGTTAGAAAACTTAGAGGCAAGCTGTTCTAAATGAGTTGCCTGATTCAGGAAATTACAGTGAACACTTAGGATATGTTCTCACTTTGAAATCATCTACTGATACTTTGCAAAGGAGACAGCTATTTTACTGAAGAAATTCAGAATGGGCTGGAAAGATCATTGCAGTGGAACCATGTGGAGATGAAATAAACCTAAAAAAGACCTTTCTGTTGGTTCTGTTAAGTTTTCATCCAGTAATTTGTCGCATTTAACTCACAGTTAAAATTTTGTACTTGCTTGCTAGCGGTATCTGGTTTATATCATACCAAAGTTAACACAACTATTCTGGTGATCCTAAATATGAAAGTAATTTCTCATCCATATGGTAATTCAGCATCTGGCACACTGAGCTTCTGCAGTCTGACTCTTAGCAACTTACATAAGTCATGTACGTGCTAATTTAGATAGACTGGCTTATGTTTAAGGACATCAAGTAATATTTATTCACAGTGCAATTATTCCTTATTCTAGAGCTCTTGCCAAGAGCTGAGACAGTTGCTTCAACAATCTAAAAGAAATAATTCAAGTAAGTAGAACTCGAGCACTTGGACAGCTGAAGCAAGTTTTATTGATGAACCTTACTGATGCTGCTCAGTGTATTCAGAAATGATTTGAAAAAAGTGGGAAGCACCGAGGTGACAAACTGCCAGTGATACAGAGTTGTTCAGGATACTGAAGAAAAGAGGGCCGGCTATCATCAGCTGCAGGAAGAACTTGTTGTCCAGAATGAATGGCCAGTAAAATGTTAGATAAAACTCACTGTTGATAAATGTGAAGTGATGCAAATAGCAGAGTGTTGTAGCTTTGTATGTGATGGGCAGTGATGGACACCAGGTTGAGTGTTACTGCTTGGGAGAAAAGTTCATGAGACATCAGCTTCAGTGTTCAGTAGCGATGAAAACAGCAAAAGAAGACAGTGAGAGTTATTGGGAAGGAATAAAGAAAACAAGAAGCATAATTATGTGTCTGTGAGAATGCCTGCTGCATGCCAATCTTGAATGCTGTCAGCAGTTCTGGTCCCCCAGCTCGGAAAAGCACAGCAAAACAAGGAAAGACTTCTCTGCCTGGCAGGAGGGAAAGGGGGGAAAGCACAGTTCTCTTTTGTGGCATGGAGAGGTGAATAGCCATTTAATATTCACATAGCAATCTAATATTCACAGTCTCGCCCTCTACCAAAACTAGAGGGCACTAGTTTGTGTGTGGGGGGGGTGAGCTCAGCACAAGGAAAAGGTGTTGGTTTTTCTTCCACGTAGTCTAGAATTCAGCTTTGCCCGTGGATGCTGTGAAGCAACAGTTGTGGATAAGCATCCCTGCATCCGTGTGCCTTTCTTACCACTCAGCCCTAGGCAACTGCTGTTAATCACCGCCAGGATTGGGATGAGGCTGGGCAGTCCACTTCTCTGACGTGGTCTTGCTGTTATATTGTTTAGTTGGAGGCAAAATGAAGTACAGCAAAGTAGTCCTAAGAAGCCCTCTTATCCCTTTCTGTCTCTTTGTTATCCTTGTATGTGAGGGAGTGAAAAACTTCTCTTGTTTATCCCCTAACATGTCGTTAAACTGCTAGAGCGAATTCTGAAGTGTATGCCACTTCTTTAATAATCTAGTTTGGGGCTCGTACTTTCTGTTAGGAAAATTGAGTTAATTTCTACCTTTGTGGCTTGTAGAAACAGAGGTTTAGCTGTGGTATGTTGTCATAACGGCCGTTGATGGTCACCCTGAAGGCTTGCTTGTCTTAGCTGATTCTGCCACTTTAGAGTATCTGGACTAGTTAATAAAAGAAATGCATTGAATTGCTGTCTTTTTAGATGTATGCGTGAACAAGAACACATGGAGAGCCATAATAATGCAGAACAGACATGCTACACAAAGTGGTGGTGGTGGGTGCCAGACTACAGCACAGGAGGGATGTACAAAATTTGTATTTGAAAAAGACGAAAACAAACGAACATCCTGCCCAAATTGGCAACCTACAAGGATGATAGTTGTGTTACTGTGTGTCTGGATATGTATGTATATAAGAAAGCTATTCAGAAGGAGGCATTTATCCCATTTCAGTTTTTCCTCTTGACCTAGACGTGGTTATGTTAGTGAACAGGTGAAAGAGCGGGTTACATGTGACTTCATGCCCAGGTCAAGCATTGTGGGGGACTTTGTCAGGTCTGTTGCTTTCCAGAAGTGCCGTGTTGCAGCTGAGAGGGATTATTGGATGTAAACGTAGGAATCTTTTGGTGGATACTTAGCACTGATGACAGTTACTGGTTGCTAAAGTGAGTTCAGGGATAAGCCAGGCCTGTGTACCTGCAAAAAGATGATCATGCCACATTTAACTGTTCTATAATACTTTACAAACTTACTACAAGTCTGTTTTTTCTTTTATTATATTATTTGTCTATGTGAGTCACTGAGAAATCATGGTGGGGATTTTGGTGTGGAAAGATAATTGCAGGGGAGAAGTTTTTATTTTGCTTTTTTTAAAAGCTACATTTAGAACTTTACCACTTAACAAATGTTTATTTTCTCATTCCTTTTAAGTGCATTAGGGACCAAAATTAACCAAACTGAAGTATTTAATTATTTACTTTAGCATTTTTATTAACTATATCACAGAAATCATGAGTAGTATCAACAACTATTGGAGATAAGATTTGCCAGCTGATTTGTGCATTGTTTACAGTCTGAGAAACATTAAGTGACTTGCTCTGTTGCATATTTAACTTAATGTTCCACATCTGAGCGTTTCGTAGGGAAACAGTAAGTACACTGGGAATTGTCTACAAACCTCCAATAGCAAATACATATATGTTTTAAATCATTGCATGAAGAATTGATTCATAAATGACGTTAGTATTGTATTCTCTGTGGCTGTGACAGTATACTAATTCCATTTGCCTTGCTGAGCAGGACCACTATATCACATACATGCTCAAAAAAAAAAGTTAACTAAAGTCTCAGCTGAGGCTTTGTATGCTACTGTCTTGATGACTTCATTAAGATGATGTTGCTGTTGCATGAATTTAAAACAAGTGTGATGTTTTGCATAAAGTAGGTGGGGGGGGGGGAGAGGAGCAGTTGGTTAAAACATTGTGTGGTTCGGGGGTGTTTAAGGGTTAAAAGATCTTGGAACCATCCCCAGTCACTACAAGCTGCAGAAACTGGGATAGAAATAACTATAGTGGAGATATCTAAACAAGAGTAATTCAAGAAATGATCAGTCAACTAAAACCTTACCAGGTCCATTACTTAGCGAAACAGTGAGAGATCTGCTCTGTGAGCATCTCAGGCAAAATGTTGGTAAGCAGGCCATGGCTTGTATTCACGTGTTGGATTTTACCAGTTACTCACATAAACACAAGTTCAGTAAGAAAAGCAAATACAGTCGGTTTTTCTTTAGCTTAATATGTAACTGCTTATGGATTTCAGAAATGCGTTTGATATAATCAGGTCCTGGAAAACAAATGACAAGTTGGAAGTTAATGATATTACATGAGTGTTAATGTAACTAATAAGTCACCAAGTCAAGGAGTGCAGTGGGGATTTTCCTCATTAGAAAAATTGTTAAATTGTCAGGAATTACATGGTGTTGCTGTTACCTGGATTTGTCTAGTTTTTCAGTTGTCCTCCTGAAATGTGCTTTTCTGTTATTAAACTTGAGTGTGGTGTTGCTGTGGATTTATTATTATCGCAAAAGAGAGGCTCTGCTTATTGCTGCTTTGAGAGTGTCGGCTATAACAAGTGAGCGGGCATCATCGGTTTATATGGGGAAAGCAATGCGGCTCCAGCTCTGTCTGCACTGTCACTGGCTGTGTGCTCCGAGGAACCGCGATCGCTTCGGTGCGAGCTGTGCTCTCCTAAGACCGTGCCAGGTGAGGAAGGAGCCTTATCTCCAGTTACAAAGGGACAGGAGCGCTGCAGCTGCAGGAGTCAGATGAGCGCATGATGTAACCTCTTAAGAGCTGCAGAAATAAAATCCAGACAACTAATAAATCCATTAGCCACCTTCGTGGCCTGAAAGACAATGGACTGTAAAATGTTTTTGTGTCCAATTAGAGTATTGCAATATCTGCTGCATGCACAGCAAAGCAAATTCCAGCTGTGTTTAACTCTAGGGTGGTGCGATGTTAGTTTAAAGCAAACTGTAAATTCCCTTCCCGTCCATTTGTCATTTTTCCTGGACCCAGTATTTGTAGTTTAGAATTGTATGAGAGCTCACAAAGGCCAACCTGATGTTGTGCTAGGAAACTAAGAGATAACAGATTTCCTTATTGAAGTTAGGAAGTCTAGAAAACAAAGAAAGAGGAAAAAAAATTAGAAACGTCACCCTTCATGCTGAGTAACAAAATCAAATTCCTCTCTGTCTGACTTGAAGGAACTGTGCTGCCTCGGGAATGTAAAACTCACACCGCCATGAATAACCTGTATTGTGTATCAGCCTTAATAGATTTTTGTAAACCTCACTCAAATGTAAATGAGTTGCATTATTTTTCTTTCTTTACAAAAAATACTGTAGTGGTTGGTCAGTCACAACCAAGACTCCTTTTGAGAAGTGGTACCTCAGATGCATTTGCTTGTTTTCTCACTCAGTTGAAGGCTGATTTTAAGACTGTGTAATCAACTTTAAAAGGGTGATACTTTCTCCCTTGACACAAACTAACTTGGGGACACAAACTAACTTGGAGCTCGCTTCTTCCTGCTAAGCCTGAACAGATCTGCTCTGAAACTGTTGGTCTCTTGAAAATCCTTTCATTTGCAGATGAATTGCGAGGGTGCTTTGGTCCCCACTTTTAATTAGTTCAAATAATTTAGATATTCACGGTTGATTAGGCTAGGGGTCACATATTAATGACAACTAGCCGTGTGTCTGGCAACAAAGAAGCTCTGACATCAGTCTGATAGAGAATCTGCCTGAAACCTCAGCCATTTGGAGGGATCCAAAGAATAAGTGAAAGTGTTGCCTTCCCGCTTTCACAGTCCATGATTATTAAGGTGTCTGTGGGGCTTCTGCTAATGGGCAGGGGTTGTTAGGTGCAAAGCCAGGATGACTGACTGCGTGCCCTGAGCCAGCGCGTTGCTGCGGAGAATATGGACATAAATATGTATTTGCAAAGATTATGTGCTAGTATTACCTAGCTTTAATTCATTTTTGGGGGGGGGTCTTCTTACAATGCAGCTTTGTTTCAAATTATGACAAGAAACTAAATATGTGGCACTTAGACTATCGAGTTTTTTTTTCCTTTAATTCAGTGGTGTATTAAAAGCCATTGTAGTGTTCCATATCATGTTAAGTCTTTGGTCTGTTGCATGGATAAAGTTGACAAAAAGTGCTTTGTGTATCATACAGTTCAGTAAAAAATGTCAGCACTCTGCTAAGTACTTTAACGTGGATTGTTTAGGGATATGTTATGAAAAATCTCTCCTTGCTTCCTTCACTAAGAGTATGGTTTATTTTCGTCACTTACTTCTAATATCATTTTGCAAGATGGGAACCATTTTATGTAGTGATATGTAACTGTGGTAACCATCTTAACACGAGGCTCTGTTTGCTTTTGGGGTGTGCTTTTATGTACCTGCATTCTGGGTTTTTGCACTATAATTTCAGTAGTACTTTCAAGTTAACTATTTGCAGTGGATCTGTCATTTCAGTATTATTATTTACTTCTAGCGGTTATTTTCTTCTTAATCCGTATTCTTTATTGTTTGTGTAGAACACCTAAAATATTCCTCCTCCTGTAAAATACACTGCTATTTCTTCTACAGATAGAAAGGCAACGCAAAATCGTGTTCTACACCAGAGACCAGTGTGTGATGCTTTCCCGCTCCCGCTTGCTGACAGACACTCTTCATGCAGTGGTTTTTCATTCTCTTCCAGGCCTGGCGTGTCCCAGAGAAGAACAGCGCATTATGTGTTTCCTACTTTTATCTAAGAATAAACAAAATGATTCTTCCAGGTGATACGAAGAAGTAGTGATGAGGAAAAGTTGCTGTGCTTGGTACGTCAGCGTGCAGGACACCACTGTCAAACTGCCGTCATAGTGATTCTCATACTGGCCTGGGAAGGGATCCCTCATCTCCTGGCTGATACGCTGTACAAAGAACTGACGCAGAGCCTCCGAAAATACGGCTGTCCCACGAGCCGCAGATGTGCGTTAAACGAAGAGTAAGTTACTTTAATAGTAAATGATCGTTGTGTTGCCCTTTGAATGTTGTTCTGTGATAAATAGCATGAGAATTCAATGGTAGTATGACTAATAAACACAGAAAAGCTTATTTAAAATCACAAACCACTAGGTGTCATTTTAGTATAAAACTTAGTTCCTGGTCTTTTCTAGAGACCAGGCTCTAAGGGTTAGTTGCACAAAGTAAGCCCAGGGAAGGGGGTGGCAATGAGTTGCTCTCCCGTCTTTGCACACACTTCACACGTGCAGCCATGGTAAAGAGCTGCTAAGGCGGTGATACGTGACTTCCACGGCGCCCACGAGCCCAGCTGGCTGGTCATGAGAGGAAGGCATGCTGCCTTTCCTCCTGCACCTTATTGTGCTGCATGAGGCCTCTGAGAGAGCTTTTGAGGACTGGCTCCTCCCGGCAGTGCACATCTGCCCAGCATGTGGAGTCTGGCCAGGATAACTGCAAGTGTGCTTTGTTTTCAGTCATAATAAATAAATGAGAGAAGCGGTAGTAGTAGTAACTGTCAGCTGCCTCATGTTCTTCAGCTAATGTTGCAGTAATTCTGCATAGGTGTAAAATTAAAATACTTGCTCTTCTTAAATAAATGAGAGATTGAACACTCAAAATTAGGATCTTCCTATGCCTTTAAGAGAGGAATTTACTTTAATTGAGTAGGTAATGTATTGCAACTGAGGCTCTGGAGTAGAGCTGCCTTCATGTTGATTTTTTTTTGTAGCCTACATTTACCCAATCTCTAATAGCTGTGCAGTGACCTGGATCTAATGCTTATGTTCTTAAATGGTCAGGCTAAGTAGGGTTGTTCCATTTTAAAAGTTGGATCAGTTTGGAGATAATGGTATTGTCACACATAACATCTTTACTGTATTTATGGGTAATCTTCAGTAGGAGGGGTATTTTCTTGTACTTCTAAAAACTTTTACCCAATTGGAGAAGTCAAAATCAAAGAAGCATGGATATATTTACGTGGCTATAACTCAGTGTTATAGCAGTGGAACCTGTGGGACTTTTGGTGGTCGGGACTGTCTTTATGGGGAAAAAAATCCTCTACACACAAATATTTCATTAACAGAAAATATCTGGTTAAACTGTGTGTTTTATAAATTCCTGTGTTATTTTGCTACTTATTATAAAAGAAATAGCAAATAGCACTGACCGTTAAAAAAACAAGCTGCATTGTCAGCTGACTTGACTTGTCTTTATTTCCTTTCACAGCCGTACTTGTGCATGTCAAGGACTTGATCCAGAAACTTGTGGAGCATCGTTCTCATTTGGCTGTTCATGGAGTATGTATTTCAATGGATGTAAATTTGCCAGAAGCAAAAACCCCAGGAAATTTAGGCTTCTCACTGATGACCCTAAACAAGTAAGATTTTGTTTTGTTTTGTTTTGTTTTCCTCCAAATATTTATTCATATGATTTTTCAGACCTAGAAATGGGATCTACAGATACCCACCCCCCTCTCACACGTGTATGCATAGTTTATCACACAGGCATCCAACTAAATGTTTTGTAACTGTAGCATTTATAATTTTTCCGCTGCATGAAAATTCTCTCTTACTATCTATTTAAATACTCTGAAATTATCCTTAAATGCTTTTTTTGCATATTTAGCTCCACTGTGTAACTTGGTATGAAATGTTGATTCTTTGTAAGTATAAAATAAAGATTAAGATTTTTCTAAGCACCAAGACTGCAGCTCAACAGATTCAGTCCTCTTGTCCTGTTATAGAAAATTTTGTACCTTGGATGACATGCCTTTCACATTGATGTCTGACCAGCAGGCAACATGGTATTCTGTCTGACATCTAGAATAACTTTTTTTTTTTCTTGTACAACATGTTTTGGAAACACTCTTCAGGGAATGAATTACAGTAAAATATGAGGCATCCAAATGATACTCTTTGCTGCTTAGGAGCGTTAATAATGACATAAAGCTCAGCACAGAAAATATGATGATGGATTATGCAAAGTAATGTACCTCTAAAAAAACAAACGTGTTTCATGATGAAAGCATAAAGGTGGTGTAAACTGATAACCACTGCCTGCCTGATGGATATACAGCAAAGAGATTCCTCAGTGTAACTCAAAAGTCCCTTTTGTGCTGACTGTAGATGTCTAACCCCTTTTCCCTGTGGAGCTCCCAGATAAAAGAATTTGGTCTTTACTAGCACATCTGACATGCTTTAAGAGACATACACTATATAGCACTGTTACTAGTTCTCCTGGGTTATCCTGCCAATAGTCTTTCTCAGCTCCTGAACCCCACTGCTGCCAGATACAGAAAAGACCTCGGTGGCTGAAGGCCAGACAGCAGTAGAAGTATTCTTGCATTTTTAATGTGTAGTGTACACGTGTATATACACACAGTGTTTCTTGGAAGAGAATGATGTCAGTTTATTCACTAGAACTAAATATTCCTCCCAAGTCCTAATTTTTTCGTGAAAGAATTGCTTAAGCATCTTCTGTGCTTATGTGCATGGATGCAAACCCCTCATTCTCCTGTGAGTTGCACTGTCCACTCGTGTTGTGGGTACTCACAAACTTCATTAGCACTTAAAGTGCTAATGGGACTTCTGCCTAAGCAGACTAGGGCACACACAGCCTTTCTCTCCTTGTTCTCAGTGAATACTTGACTTAAGGCAGTACAAGCTGAAAATATCTCTACTTCTCTCAAATGTCTTGAGGGAGTTTGTTTTACAAATTTTTAATTTACAGGAAAAAATGTATTTATTGGGTATTCCTTCATTTTAGGAGTCCCGTTCCCCTTCTTTGTCCCTTTCCATTCTCTATTATTCTGTGTTTTAGGTTCCCTCCCTGCTTAATGTTGTGCATGAAGCATTCTGTGCATGTGTTTTCTCTGTCGGTTTTTAATAACATTAGCTGGGGGATCAGCAAAGGTGGCAATCTTTATATGCACCGTCTAATGAAATATTAGTCTGCATCCAAATCTCTTAAAAGACGGCTCAAATTGATTTTTCCCCGATGATCAGAACTCGCTCCACGAGCCTGCAAGCTCTGTTGGTGGCATCGCTTCCTCTGTGTTTGTGAAATGGCCACCTTGAGCTCCATTCGGTCAAGCGCATCGGCATTCATAGTGGCATCTAGAAATGGTGCCCCACTACTGAGAGCTGTCTTGGGTTGCCTGTTCGCTTGACAGGTAACCTGCAGATTTTGGAGGAGAATGCTTTCTACCACAGTATATTAGCAGTTGCCTGAAAGAGAAGATTACCTAACCAGTAACGGGACGTTTTCTAGATGTGTGATCTGAAAGTGCATTCTCTGATTTCCCCTTCTCTGTTGCAAGTTTTAAAACCTCCCTGGGTTCTGCAGCTGGGAGGGGATGAGGGCTGCAGAGCACACAAGGGCTCCGTTACGGTGTTTGCCTGTGAGGGAAACGTGAGGGAAACATGCACCCTTAGGCTACCGCTGCGCAGAAGCCTCCAGCTCTAGGTGACGGTGGTGCTTGGGCACTTCAGTGTGTGCAGGTTGTTGGTGTATCTCAAAGAAGGGAACTTACCGGTGAATAATGTTTCTCTTCATTTGGTTTTGTCATTAATTTTTCTAGCAGATACTTCTTCTAGCTAACTGGATATTGATGACTTTGCAGATGACATAAAGCTAGGAGGTATAGCACATTAAAAAGAAGATAGTTCGAAGTCCAGAAAGATTTGGATTGGTTGATCATTTGAGGCCCTGGATGGAGTGAGATGAGGTTAAGGGTGTAATTTACCTAGGTAAGAATAGTACATAGGATAGATAATTAAGGATGCATTACCTTCAGTGCAGTTCAGAAGAACATGTGGTAGCAATCATCAGTTAATAAACTGGCTATCGTATGAGTTAAAAATAGAATATCACTTTGTAATTTAATATCACATTGAAAAATGTGAAAGTATATTTATATATCTATGTACATAGGTGTTTACAATATATGGTGATAAGTGTTTCTTGTAGAACAAAATAAAGTAAGCTGTTACTTTTTGCCACTGCACAGTATGCAGAACTGAAACTGCAGTTAGTTGTCCCCAAAAGCCTGGCCCTTGGAGGAAGACAAAATGGGCAGTATGTCACCCTGTAATCAGTCTGTCACCTTTTCTTTCCCAGGTTGTTGGTGATTTTCCTGGAAAAGCAAAAATTCAGGAAGAGCAAGAATTTAGGGATTGTGTTTCTGTAAATAAGCATTTAAATGTTACACTGCCACAGACACCATGTGTATATGAATATGAGCTGAATATTACTTCCCAATCTAGTAGATATTTCCATAAAGTTCTGTGAGTTTTTCATCTCCGAGGAACCAAATACCAAATCTTCCTAAGAGTTCTGTTGCAGTGTTAGAAACTTACTTCTCCCCCTGAGAGCTGAAATTAATGTTAAATGCTGTTGGGGGTAACTCATCAGATTAAAAGACAAAGAAGGTGGAAACCTGGGATTCTTTTAGCAGGACTTTATCAACATAAATTAAGACCCCATAAGCAAAACACTAAAAGAAGACATGAGTTTCCATCTCCATCCAGAATGTGGTATAATTTTTTTCTTCTGGGTGGTATTTCTCTATTTTATGTGGAACATACCTCTCTCCTTGATTGCCTGTGTATGAAAAGGAGGAAATGATGCAAAAATAAAATCCTTGTGTATTGGGTTTGTCTGCCCTAGCACACATCCTCTGTTGCTATTTGCTTGACTTATATTTATTGCTTTTGGTATTTTAGTAATGCTAAAATAGCCTTATTTATGTCCAGTTACAAAAGACAGAGGCACAGATGTCAGATTAATAGAATAAGATAGAGGTGGACTTTGTTAGCTTTGCTGACCTGAGTCAGACATCTCTAAACTGGATTCGATTCTTTTAAAGTAAATTACAGCTCTCTAAGCGTTGTCTTTCTCTGCAGGAGGAACTTCTTGAAAATAATTTGCAAACTTTAGCTACTGATGTGGCTCCGGTTTATAAAAAGCTTGCTCCTGAAGCTTTCCAGAACCAGGTAGGTCTGTGACAGCCAACTAGGGTAGCTGTACCTCCAGCCAGGCAGCGTTGTTAAAAAACAAGATGCAGCCCCAAAGTATGTTTACAGGTAGAAGCAGCAGATCTCACAGATGTGATGAATCCCACTGCTTGCTTAGAGCTGTTACTTCCTGTGGTTAGTTTTAAAATACTGTATCTTTTTTATTTCAGCTGGTGATTAAGTTATGCCCCAGCTGTGCATTTGTAAAAGTCTTACAAATAATACTGTAGATAAAATGTTTTTATTACTTAAAGACATTTTGATTCTGGCTGAGCCGATTGTTTGTTGATGCCCAGTAATACGTATTGTACGTTTCGTGGGAAAATACGTGCTTTCTGATCATTCTTACTGGTTGTATTTATCCAGTCACAAGTGCATTTGTGGCTCATGGGGTTCTAAGTCACACACTTGCAGTCCTAAGTACCTGTAGTTTATTTTATTTTTAGGTGGAAAATGAACACATGGGCCCAGACTGTCGGCTTGGATCCAAGGACGGTAGGCCTTTCTCTGGTGTAACAGCTTGCATAGATTTCTGTGCCCATGCCCATAAGGATACGCATAACATGCACAATGGAAGCACTGTGGTACGTACATAGGATTTTCTTTTTTGTACTGTTCACTGTTATGGTTACTGTGTGTTCTAAAATGTTTCTTGATTTAGTGGGTACATTTGCATGAAGTTTTTTAAGCTGTTATGAAATTAATTGCAAGAAACGTGGGAATTTGTAAATGGCAACAAGCATCTATTTATTATTAGTCTACAGAGGACATAAGTTCATCTTATTGTAGAGCAAATCAAGAAAGGTGTGCAAATGACCATTCCTACAAAATACCAAAATTCTTGGAACACACCCAAGCCCTGTAGACAGGATTGTCCATAGGGCAAATAAGCTATTCAGAGTAGAGGGTTGATGTTCAAAGTCAGGTAACAATGGTCTAATCAAGGAGTTGTATGGACATCTGTAGAAGAGGAGCTTAAACAAATAAACTAATTATTAATTTACCTCCCCCAGCCTGAATACTCATCAAATTCACTTTTTTTCTTGCACTTTGTACTTACCAGACTTCATGTTAGTATTGTTACTAGTCAGAAAGTACATAGTGTGATATCACGGAGTAGGTGGTGGAGTCAGGTGCCTGTTACAGTCCTTGAAATTAAATCTGAGTATCTCGTTATGAAAGGTAAACCCACAGTCGTGGGTGTGTTTTTTTGTTTCGTTTTTTTTTTTGATGTGGTCATTGTACCAAATACCTTGCTGGTTTGCTAGTGAGAAAATCAGCTGGGAATTACTCAAGTGATCTTTTAGAAACTGAGACATGTAGTTGTGGAGAGGGACAAGCTCAAAAGAGGAAAAGATGAAATAAAACTGACAATGCTTGTGTAAATACGAGTTTGGTTTCTTTAGTAGTTACAGCATTGTAAGCACTTCTGAAACAGCTAGGATGACTTCTTGTACATCAGTGGAGGTAACACTCGAGAATAATTTCTCTACCAAAGGATGTGTATCCAGAAAAAAGAAATGCATCTAAAATCTCTGCCCTCTTATGAACAGAATTTTTTAAGATTTGAAAATGGAAATTCAATTATTATGTTGCTGTGATTCAATAAAGCATTGCATTTAAGTATATACTTAACAGTGTTTGTATCTAACATCAATGAAGTGACTGGAAAGATCATTAATGTTAAATGTCTGCTTGTATGTTGGGTAAATGTCTGTTACTTTGAGGTATGGAAGCAGGTCTCAGAATTCACCAGGAATGCCAGCCCTGAATAGACTAATATTTTCTTCCTAACACTGAATGCTATTTATATGTAGATATTTTATAAGAAAATGCTGAAAACATACTTCGCAAACTATTAGCAAGCTGCTATGAGTAAGCTCGTGTGTAAGTACAGTCACTTCAAAGCTTCTGAAACATAGTAATTGGGACCTTTTAAAGGTCCCAGATTTGAAGGTGAGACTTCCTTTCCATGACAAACTGCATGACATAGTTTTTAATGAAATTTAATTTGGGTATTTCCAAAATAATATTTTTTAAGTGCTACCTTGCCTCTTCACGTAAAGACACAATGGTCTGAGCCCACTGCTCATTCAGCCATATTGGATCCCAGAAAGAAAACAGTTATCCTCTTGGAAAAGTCGTAATGGCTGGAGGGATGATTAGCTTTTTTTTTTTTTTTTGATGAATGTATCAGGGAATAGTTCTATGAATGTGTATTTATCTACAAACATCTGGTGTTATTTTGGCTTCAGATTATGCTTGTTGGTATTGATATTTTCTTTCCGTGGATTGTACATGGCGTGTTCGCCAGTAATTCCTAATCTAAGAAGCATGGAAAATTGAGACCTCTGTAGGGTGTCTCATTATACAGGCCAGAACTTATCAGTGTGTTTCCATCAAGTCCTGACGAATTTTATAAGTCTTACAGAGCATTATAAAATCATCACAACTGCTGAGAACTACGCCTTTAAATGTGATGTTCATCAGATAGCTCACACATACAACTACCTTTGCACACTTCATATTCACTTTTTTTAGGTTTATCTGTTTATTTCAAAATACTTGAAACAAAGGGCTATATATAAGTAGGAATGGTGGTAAATATTAACACTCAGTTTATGTAACAAAATTGGGGTATTTTGACAAGAAGGTGAATTGGAGTTCAGAGTTACCTAACGATGTGTATATAACCTCCACAGTGAGAAGGACACATCGGTTGCTATCCAGTATATTTAGATATCTAGTTATAGCGATGAGTATTGGAAGCCTAAAGCAAAGAATTTTGTTGTTTTGCAGATAGGGTAACATGATATGCTGGGCTTTCTTCAATCTAGATCAGCTTGTTGATGACCAAAGTTAGGGTTGTTAATTTTAATTTATAACCAAATCTGGTAATCAAATAGGAAAACGAGTGGTAAGAACACAAAAAGAAATTACCATGTGTGATTCTGGCATCTGTCTGGTCACCTCCTGTGTTCCCATCTAGTTCCAGAAGCTACTCTGGCTCCCTACTTAGTTTAAAATAAATTAAAATTTCTTACAGGTCTTAAATTTGACATATTCTGTATGCAAAATGTAGCATGTGCAAGTATTACACCTAACTGCGGTGACTGTCAGCTTTCATATAGATGATTTTTTCTCATAATGTGGTAATAGGACGGGAATGACTTGGCTGGCTTTTTAAAATCTCAAACATATGCAAGTTTATTTACTGTCTTTCTCTTGTATTTCCTTTATTCAATTTTTTTTTAATGATAATCACACCTTACAGTTTTAAAATTTGTACAAAACATACTTGTCATCTTGTACCTCACTGGTGTTGGTACGATTGCTTCCCTTCCTTCTTACCCAGACACAAAATGTTCGTTTATAAAATCTAAAGTTCCTCTAGACTAAAAAGGTTGAAATAAATAAATACCTTACAAAATGGTATTTATAAAATGCTGCCAGCTCTATCGCCACTAGTTCTGACGTAAGTGACACGTTTTCATTTCTCCCTTCAGTTGTTGGTGAATCACTTTCACCACAAATATGAAAGGAATACTGCACAGTGCACAGAAAGCAAAGGAAAAACAGAATATATTTAAATGATTTAAATGAGACACAGACATGAGTTCAGCAAAGCACTTAAATGAGCTTAAGGAACAAGCATGGGATTTACTGTATATTTAAAAGAATATTGTATCTAATCAGCTACGAAGAACAATTTCCTTTCTTTGTCTCTGCCAGAATTTCAGAAAAGCATTCCTGTATTTTTCCAGATATACATGTTTTGATGATCAACTGAATTATGTGTATGTGTTTCTGAAAATAAATGACTGTCATTTTTGTTAGCAGTGGAGGAGAAAAGTCTTGGAAACGTCTGTTGTAGATACAAGGTAGAATAGTACATTTTAACTTAGAAAAATTGAGGTTTATCATGGGAGATTTGATTTGCTGAAAACCTTACCTGGCTAGCAAAATCACGCCCTGAATTTTGCAGAACTGCATTTTGGTAGAAAAGCTGAAGACAAAAATGAATATTCCCTGTTTGTCTCTGTAGTAGAATGAAAACACTTGGCATTTCTATAGAGGTGTAAACTAACATGTTTATCTGAAAGAAGCAAAAGTAATTTCTGCCTATGAATTGAATTTTTGAAGAACCTTGAAGTCAATAAATGTACCATCCATTTTTACTCAGGCTCTTTTGTCATCTTTTAATGTTGTCCTAAGGGCCATTGATGTATGTTACAAGCCAGTGTTAGGGTGCAGTGTTCCTTGTCGATATGAAGCTAGACTGTAAATGAGCAACACGTAAAAAAAGGCTTTATAGTTATTAATGGATTCTGTGAAATGTAAGTATTTTTGTTTCTTTAATGCCTTAGCTGTAAAGGATCACACTCTTAATACTTGTGTGAATCCATTTAAATCACTGAAATACGGGGTTTCACAGCGACTAGAACAAATCGGTTAATGAAGACCTTGCTGGCTGCGTACCATGTACCTGGGTGCTTCTCACCGTGTGGGGCGTGTTGCCCTTTTTGCTGGGCTGGAGGAAGGCGAGAGACCTGCGGTGATGTGTAGTCATTGGTGCCGCACAGTCTGTAGCAGGCACTGTGGAAGAAGGAAGGGGAGGAAGATAAATCTGTGCTTCAAGGGCAGCTACAATATAAAATTTATTATTGGCAGCAGAACTAAGTAGTTAGTGTCAATAAGCAATCCATCAACAAACTTTTTTTTTAAAGATACTCTGCTCTTCCAGTAACTTACTGTACTTCTGTAGTTACAGCTCATCGAGTTATCAGCAGACATAGGTCCAGGCCTTTGCAACAAATGACAGAATGTGTCTGCGAATGGTTAAAGACTGCATTGTAGATCATGTCCACGACTTCCTGTGTGAGCTACAGAAGTACTTAAATGCTTAAATTGGTGGTTCAGATTATAACAAATCGGAGAAAAGTTAAACTCCACAGCACTTTAAAGGAGGGATTTTTGTTACTCTTTATATTGTGAAAATGGAGACATACTAGCAGTTCACTAGTGATCCATGAGCTCCCAGCCAGTGGTTTGTGCACCGCGTCCATGTTACAGCATACTGCACGAACATGCCACCTGAGGTGCCTGAAGTGTGTATATCCAGGAGAAGCTGCTGTTAGTTTAACCTCAAGTGGTCAGACAAAAGAATGTCTGGGGTACCCTTCTCTGACTCTCAGACTTAGGCAAGCTCTCCAGGTTGTAACAGGCCACCAAAATGGCACCGTTTCTCAGCTGCAAGAGAAAAGAAAGCAAAGTCGTTTGTATTTGTAACGATAAGCAGTGATGGCACAGCAGCTCAGAGTCCCCAGTGGCACCCACTCTCCTTTCTATCTGCAAAGGGAAGATGAGAGTAGGAGATCTGATTTCATCTTTCAAGACTAGAAATGCTGTTTGACTGCTTTGCTGCATCTTGAATTTAAAACATCTGTTCTTACGACAGTGGAAAAGCCTGCATCTTGTGAACTTCAAGAGGCCGAAGGCAGATCAAAGTGTCCCAGAATAATGCATTCGCAGTTGTGTGGCTACAGATGTGTAGGGAATTTCATTGAGTTCATGGGTGCATTTCAATGAAAAGGAAAAAAAAAATGTTTCATGAATATGCAGGTTTTACCATGACATCACTAAACCCAGAATAGGCAATGGTTTTGATCACCAGGCACACTGGAAACCTAAACAAACTACCTGGCCAACATTTTCTTTGGCTTTTGAGCATCCTGGATGATTTAGCTGCATGTTCTGGAAAAAGTATTGAGCACAGCAGGACATGCGGCTTCGCTGTGCAAGTGGGGTTTAACAGAGTCCCTGATTTTCTCATGTTCAGTTTTAATTTTGGTCTGCTTGCACACAGTATCGGTACCAATGGAAAATGTTGCTTTTATCTTCTCAGCGATACCTTCTGTTAAAGTTCCCTACTGGAATATTTTGCACAAACTTTAGAGCAACTTTGGAAACGGATGTTTCACATTTGGTGGATTACTCTGCTTCAGCTGTAAAATGCCAGCTCATCTGTAGGGCCTTAATTTATAACTGATTTCCTGGTAACATTAACTTCTGAGTTACCCACTTTCAGTTGGGTCCTTCCTTCTATATTGAAATATATTATGGGGGACAATGACTGTGAAAAATTACATACATTATATTTTCTGTTATGGTATTTAGGCTTTAGATGTACTGGTATTCAGGTTTTTCTGCAGAATTTTTAATATACATTAATTTCTCCATTCTTTTCTCATTCAGTATTTAATACATTGTGTACTGGAGGTGACTATACCTTCTACATAGTTCTGCCAATATGCTACAGCCCTCATCTTCTTTAGTTCCTCAAAAGAGTTCTTTGGCTTCCTTGTTTTAAAGAGGGTGTTGGTTCTGTGATACTGACAGATACTCATTTCTACCCACAGTAAGCTCTGTTTCACTCGATAGGAGCTTTGATTTTTCTCTCTGCTCATATGCTTCCCCTACTACGTTCTTGAGAGAAAATCTCTTTATGGGAAAGAATAAATCTAATAACTGTGCAAGATAAGATTTCTATGAACATGTCTGGTGAAATGCCTGAAAACGCAGAACGGTAAATTGGGCGAGGGTCTTGATTTTCAAAATAGCAAGATTGTGGATTGAATCTTCAAGATTTAGATATTTTTCAGACTAGTGTATGGGTCCAGACATAGGTTGGGCATAATATTTTTAATGACAAGTGAGAATTGTGCAGTTTCTAATGAAAACAAATGGGAGTTAGATGCCTCTATGTATATTTTGTTTCTGTTTTTAATTTAGAAGAGGAGGATGTGCTGAGCCATATGTAACTGTGCTCTCTATATGTCCTACCCTCTCTCCCCTTCCTGAATAATTTGGAATCCACTGGCATATTTCAACCACGTTGCACTGAACTTTGCAGAAACTTGTCTTGGAGACTTTAACCTCTTGCTCCAAGTTTTGTGAAAGTCCACTGCTGAGTGGGGCAGCCAGACCCAGCTCAGCTCCTCCGCGGAGGCGGCAGCTGCAGCTCCTGGTTAATCCACACGTGCCGGGAGACGCGGAGGTGGTAGCGAGGTGTAAAAGGGGCAGGGATAATGGTGCTGGGACTGGGCATGTGGGAGCGTGGGGATGGAGAAGTCCGTAGGAAAACAGGCGTCATTTGCTGCTCATGGAACAACTTGTTTTTTCTAAATCTTCCTCGTAGTCCAAAGGCTGCCCACTAGAGGTAAGTACGCATGGAGCAAGCACATCAGTAAATGCTACTCATCAGCTTTAATTGCCCTTTCACCTTGCCTTCTTCAGAGCCCTTCTCTTGATCCTTTTAAAATGCCACCTGAAAAGCTCTTCCCCTTTGTCTCTGCCCCTCAAATTTTCTCCTTTTGCTGCTCTGCGACTATCAAGCTTTGCATATAGCTATTTATAAAGCCCTAACCAGCACCTTATTTATTTAGGATTTTCAGTTTGTAATTCTGTAATTCTCTTATTCTGGAAATATATCTGTGATGCCTTTATGTGAAAGCTGTGCTACAAAATAAATGTTTGGTTTTCCTAAATTATATTATTATTCTCCCCTAGAATGTTAGGCATGGTGACAAGATTCTTGGAAAATTGAATTAACTGGTGATATTGCATCACATTCGACCTACACAATGATGGAAAGAGAATGCCTTCATTTAGGGAGTATCATCTCATCCTTGGATGGTGCTCAGATTCCTTTGTGTGTGTAGTTAGTAACTCCCTGTGAAATAGAAGCTTAACCATGCCATGGTGTTACTGCATGGCTTCCTAGTAATGTAGTATATTGTTGTGAAAAACAGCATTCTGTGAATGTAACGAATGAAACTTAATGGTGTGATTATTTGAACACTTGCTCATATATGTAAAACTGTCGCCATCCCTTGGAAAGCACAGAATGAAACCAGATAAATGTGGTCTGCTCTTCTGTTTTTAAGAATGTTTTGTGTGTGTGTGTGGTTTTTTGGTTTGTTTTTTGTTTGGTTGGTTGGTTTGGTTTTTTTTTTTTTTTTTGGTTTGCTTTTTTTGTCCCTAGGAAACAAGCATGTTTTCTAGCTCTTCTTTTAAGGTGAAGGTTTAATATTAATAATGACTGGAACTGTAGAAGTGCTGAAAATCATAAGTACTGCAAAGGTTCAGCAGTGATTTGGGAAAACTTCTGCAATAACTTTGGGTATTTATTCACATTCTGATGTGCCCTTATCAAACTGGATCTAGCCAGCCTTCTCCTCTTGGCCCCAGTATCTCACAGCAACACATAATTTAATGAGAGAAAGTAGGTCAGTGGCCTGAGAGAAACCAAACATTTGCTGGGTCTCGTGACTTCGTTACAGCAGGCAGAGTTGGGGAAGGGCGTTAATTTAAGGAAGTGTGTGTATAGATATGTAGATACAGAAAGAGAGAGAGTTAGAGCTGAGATTTACTGAAAATACACAGAACAAGATGGAAAACTTCTTTTCATTTGCCAGACAATAAAAAATAGTTCCATGTTATAGAAACTTCTTGTTCAATCCAAATTAAAATATTTTTTTCATTTTTTTTAGTCTTTAGAAATGAATCTGAACATTGAATACATATTAAAAAAAATACTTAGGAATTTCCAGTATATTTACAGCTCAGACTATTTACTGAGTTTGGCATTTATTTGTGGATAGTGTGAGCTGACCCAAAGTTGCATTTTTCCTGTCCAAGACACATGCCTTCACCTTATTCTTCAGGTACCAGTAATTTTTCTGCATCACCGTAAATCAAAGAAAATACTTGTCAGATGTTGCCATTTGAAAACTGATAGCACCGAGACTATAAAATACGAGAAAACAATCGAGTCCGGGATGAATGCTTAAATATTTAAATAGCGTTTGTGTTCTGGTTGTATTTGTAAATGCTCCTGTTCCTCCCAGGTGTGTACATTAACAAAGGAAGATAACCGGAGAGTGGGGGTGATTCCAAGTGATGAACAGCTCCATGTGTTACCTCTCTACAAAATTTCACAAACAGATGAATTTGGCACTGAAGAAGGATTGGAAGCTAAGATAAAAGCCGGAGCCATACAGGTGCTCACAGCGTTTCCCAGAGAAGTACGAATGTTAGCTGAGCCTCTTAGAGCTACAAAGAAAAAGAAACCTGACACAAGGAGGACCCCGACTGAAAAGCAGCCATTAATAGATAAAAAATATTCAACACCGATAAAGCTGAAAACTGAAGCACCAGAAAATCTTAGCAACACTTTGCATTGTTTAGGTGAGTGATATTCATTAAATTCTGCTGGTCTCTTCTGATACTGTGGTGTGCCTTACCCATCTGAGGGGAAGGAAAAGCTCTTTAATACTCACTTTTATAACATACTTCCCCATACCCTGCATTTTAGGGGCTAATGAACAAGTCATTGTAGTCAATATTCTCTCTCAGCACAGGAAAAAACAGCTGATAATGCAAAGATACGTTTGTGGTGGTGTGATAGTAACCGTAAGTAATGCTAGTGCACCAGTGAAATGTTCTCAAGTTCCTGTATTCTGATAAATAATGGTAATAAGAGCATCTTGAAATTGTAGGAATGTTAATCTAAACAACAGGCTTTACTTTATGTAATTTAAAAGTACAAGAACCATTATCGACTTTGAATGAAAGACAATGTCTTTCTGACAATCGGAGTTGATAAGAATTTCCTTCTGATACTTCAGTGACATAGATACTGCAGCAGAGCAAGAGACTTACCAAAGCAAAACAAATAAAAAAAAACAGCAAGGTTTTATGTAATAAAACAGTACTTCTCAAATTCTTCCTTGAAATACTGTTGGTGAGGGTAAGAGAGGTGGAATCTGGCAGCAGCTAGGAAAAAGGTATGCTTTCTGCGTTGCAGGAAGATTACTGTGGCCACAGTACTCTGCACCAATGTGTGCTTGTGCGGTGTGGAGTCATTAGGGGACTGAGCTGTGTGGAGTTGCTTTTGATTCTGCTATTTTATCTGACCAAGGTCAGGTTTTGAATCAGTATTTTTGGAGAATAAAACTCTTCTGTGGGACTTCTCAGTAATGAAAAGTAGAAAAGAAGGAAGATGTGGAGGAAGCCATGGACTAGATCCTGTGATTAGAGGGGAGAAAACAAATCAATGGCATTAAAACATAGCCTGTCTGCCTCTGGGGAAGAAAAGGGGGAACTTAGACAGCCAACCTGCTGTAATTTTGAATTTTAATTCATGAGGGAAATCCAGATACATGTGATAGATTTAATGTGAAGAACAATAATTAAATGTATTTAGAAGGATGGCTACGTTTTGGGGGGAAAAAAAACTGCAAACAAAACCAAAATCTATTGACACATCTGTAATTTGTACTCAGCAGCCTGAGTACATGTTTCTCTCAGTAGAGTCAGGGCAACAAATAAAAATTCACATATAGCAAGATGGAATAAGAAAAGGAATGTTATTACACTCCTAGGAAATCAGACAGCCATTGAGTTCATCTGCATGCAAGTTTGGGAGACAGTCCAGGATCTGAAACAAATATAAAAGGACTCCTCGGGCTGAGGACAACGTCCAACAATAACTCCAAAGCAATGATTAATAACTTCCATCGTGCTCCGGGGGGACTGGAAGTCCTGGAAGGATTAGAGGTCTCTGGCTTGGGAGGGAATTCTGAAGTTGTTTGATCTCACTAGAAAGTCCTTCTGAAACACTGAACAGTTACAAACTGTCTACCTGAGCATGACCTTGTAGTTACAAATAGGCTTGGCTTTTGAATTTGAAAGCCATGCCTTTAATGAATGGTGTGCTATCCAGAGTTTTGCTCTATGCTTTGGGAACGTAAGACTTTCATCTTTATTCCCTTAAACATGCAAAAATAATAAAATAACTGCAGAAACGAGTCAACTTACGTAATTCATTTTGACTTTAAACAATTAAGTAATGTAATCTAAAAGGGCTGCTGATAAAAATAAGTCAGAATGATGAAGAAATATTCTTATGAGTGAGAAGTTTCTTCAGAGATGGAAAGATAAGAATATGAATAAAACCATTTTGTTTCTATCATAAAAGTTCAGCCTTTATCATGGAGATTTTGATAGTGGAATCCTTCAAGATTCCGCAAGTGAAACACGTAGAGTTTATGCCATTATTTCTGACTCAAAAAAGATGTCAACATAGCCCAAATCTGCAGATGGCACATACTGCCGCAGCTGGCCAAGGTTAATAACTTGAAGCATTTATGCACATTATGTGTGTTTCCTGTAGTCATACAGGGCAATGGCTGGATGTCACTGTAAAGGCCTCTGCCCTGCCCCTTGCTGAAAACATAAAGATCTGTAGATTATGAATTTAGAAAATTATAGCATTAACCTGCACATGCAGCTTTTTGCTGTAATAGGGGATCAGTCCTTGGTTGGTTCTTTGCATTTTGCCAGTGGTAGGTATCATTTTAGTCCTGAGCAATGAAGAATGTTAGTCTGACAGAGATTGTTAGGCTCAATATGAAAACAAAATCAAATGGCCTGTGAAACAGAGGAGTTGAAATTAGATTGTCCAGTAGTCATCACTCCCGATGGTAAACTGGAGTAAATGATTATTTAAATCAGTATCCCTTCACATTAATAGTGGCCATCAAGTCTGCTCATACCATTTAAACATAAAAAAATGAAAGGTTTGTGAAACAGATAATAGATAAAGTATGGAAAAAACTTAGTAGGGGGAGAAGAAAAATACTGACTCTATACTTTTAAGGTAAGCAGTGAATAAAGAGAGCACTGCTACAGCTACCGTAAGCGTGTCAGATGCTGCTGTTAAATCTTCTACTAATGTAAGAACAAAATACTTAATTAGCTACATGTACTGGAAAGGAAAAGTATTGATAAACGGTATCTGTAATGTACTCAGTTTACTGATGAGGACAAGAGTTCAGAGTATTGGTTTTGCTTTTTAAATATTAAAAAGAATATGGAGACTGTGCAATTAGATGAGATGAGATAAGCGTTGTATATACAGTCAGTCACGTTTTAGGCCATGTGAGGCCAACACTCTCTGGAGTAGGCTGAGGGGATTTTGCAGGAGTCACAAGGCTTGCTATTCGGTATTGTCCATTAGTATTGTCCATTATCCATGTAGTATCTTCTTTTGAAAGAGACTTGACCATCATTGCAAAGCCATTACTGTATGCCCAGCTGGAAAGCCTGTAAACCTTGAGAGACTCCTCTAACCTGCATGTTTTCACCGTACAGAGAGCTGGAAATTGAAAAGTGATAAGACAGGACTATCTTCTGTTTTTACCTAGCAGCAAAGATGGTGGTGAGGAGGATCTTTATGGTGCTGAAGACAGCTTAGGTCTGCTTGGCAGAGCACGCATATGTGAAGACTTGGTTTGAATCCAAATTTTGCCAAGTGTTTTGTAGAAACACTATATGTTAAACAGGGGGCATTTGTCATGCACCTCTTGTCAATACCACGCAGCACAAGTGTTAATTTTTACATTTGTGCTAATGCTAAGAGCCATTGAAATCTTAAATTGTTACAAAATACATATTAAAGATAAAAATCATGCATCCTTCTTTATACAGTTTCATTGTAAACCCCATTATTCTGGACAAGTAAACTTTAGAGATGGAAGTGTTTTTGTCTCGATAAATACTGGCGATTCTTCTTGGCCTGTGTTGGATAGAACCAGAGATGAACCACCAGCTCGGAGCCAGTTTCCCAGCTGGCCGCAGTAAAGTAGTACTTGAGCCAGCAGATCCCAGTGGGGCTGCGCTCTGTTTGGACAGGAGGTGTTCCTGGGAAGTGATGCCACATTATCTGAACCACTACTGATATCCCTCTACCCATATATTTGAATTAACTTCTGTTTCTTCACATCTGTAATATTTTCCTCCTAATCAAAACATCCTCTGACTTTTGTTCAATCTTACTTTCAAAGGCATGTGTAGCTCCGTATGTTACCAGGACAAATACAGTTTTGTATCTTTCTAATATGTATATACCCTATGTAGGAAATGTTGATCTCAACTTAATGCTGTTAAATATAGTTTCAGTGTGCCCAGCTGGTCTTCAGTTGGAGTATATTGCTGAGCAAGTAAGAATAGCAAAGCAATATGAAGTTCCTTTTCACAAGAGGATTGTGATTTAAATGTACATTTGTTTGTCTTCTCAGCCTTATGGTGCCAGGTACCATTTGAATTATCATTTTTCACATTTACAATCCACTGGTTGTATGTTAAACCGGTACAAAAACCAGTTTGATTCAGCAACGGTGTGCAGTAAGGGTGTTCAGTTAAACGAAGTGCAGCTCCCCAAAGTCGTCCTTTTCCCAGAAGCACTGCTGCTCTGCGCCCTCCTGCCGCTCTCTTCTCTGCCCCTAACCGTGCTGCTGCCCCGCTCTCTGCTCCTTTGCCCTGCAGCGCAGGGAGCTTCTGGCAAGAGGCGGGGAGCTTGCTGGAGCCACAGACAGAGTGCGTGCTGTGGGTTGGTAAAAGCTTATTTTCAGAGAACATAGGTCTCTTCAGAGATGATGGGAAGTGCAGTACTCAAGTGCTGCATTTCAAATCTTTTGGAGGAAGGCATTGGTTTGGATGTAGTTTTTTTTTCTTAATTAAATGCTTTGAGTTTGATTTCATTTAAAAAAGTCTTTAAAACAACTGATGCAATTTCCTTAGGTCACCCCTCAATTTCAGTATTTGTATACTAACTGTATTGTGTCCATAATTTATTCCACTTTGCTTTTTTTCCTTATTCCTGAAAGAATGTTGAAAGAATGTTTTTTAACCCATCACTATTTATAAATTAATAGAAGTGAGAATAGTTCTTCTATATTTGGTAAAGCAGTTAAACATTCTGTGTATTTATGGAACAAAGAAACGACACTGACAGAGCCGGTCCTTTGTGAGAATATGGAAGAACTTTCCGTGTTGTACTGGTTTGTCAGCAAACAGAGGTAAAGCAGTATTAGGGCATAATGCAAAGCCCATCAAAGTCGATGGAATTATTTCCCATTACTCCTGTGGACTCTGGATGAAACTTGCTTGTGCCCAGAACAAGTCATTTGAGGAGAGAGCAGAGGTTTGTTCCACAAATGAGCACAAGTGCAGTGTGCCAGGACTAGAAACTGGGAGCTGACATAAACTGAACAAGTTATCCCCAAAAAGATTTGAAATAATTAATGTTTGCCAATTAGATGCAAGACAGAGCAAATCCCATGTTGCAATTGAATTTACCTGGATTATGTTGCCAGATACTTTTTAAATTCTGAGTGGTTACTTGCTAATGCAACAGTCGTAATTCAGTAACTTTCTTTCTGTGATGGACAGGATCTGCAAATGCACTTTTTCCTTCTGTCATAATTTGAGAGTGAGATGGTCAAGAATTTTGTTGTTTCACAGGCTTAATTTCAGACAGACTAAATTTTGGCAATTACCTAAAAATTGTTTACATGGTGCTTCCCGTTGGACTGTGCAGTGCTGAAGGCAGGCAGGCAGCTGCTGGGAAGCATGTGTGTAGAACTGGGCTGTCTGAATCAGAACTGAGTGCTTATTTGATTTTACCTGTTTGTTCATCCCTCTGTGAAACACCTTTCTATTTTGTATACCCGCAGTCTGACTGGAAAAGGCTAAGGCACTGATTCAGCAAGGCAATTATGTATGTAGTTTAAGTCATACAGATACTCCTAAAAAAATAAAAATTACCATTTTGAAAAAATTGTAGTCATCATTTATATCTTTCATATTGGAAAGCAAGTATGAAAATACCATGAAAGGTATGTTTTATTAACTGAGGAAAAGTAACTTACACTTTGGTGTGCGTTTTTTTTAGGGAACAAAACAGATGCTTTAAAACCTGGAATAAAAATGGAGACTTCCGATCACCTCTATGCCATGAAACATACTTCAAACACTACTAAAAATTGCTCCTTATTAAAACAGTATACGGCTTCCTCCCCTTTTAAAGTGGATAGTTTACATCCTTATTCATCGTTAGCACATAAGCCTGGCATAACAGCAGTGACTAATATTCAACAAGATTTTTCAGTTCCCTACGGGTATTTTGAATGCAGTAGTAAGCAACCTCACGTGACACCTTATATTAATTGTAAGAACTTTGATGTGTCGGTCAAAGATTATACTGGAATTTTGCTGAATGATAAGATGAATGGTGTGCCACCAATTCTTCCAGAGGTCACTGCTCCAGGCCCCCCAGCCCATAAAGACCCCCTGCCCAGTATACTTGAACAGCAGCCCGACAAGCAGAATTGTCAGCCTCAGTTAGACAATTCTCCTTCTTCACAGATGATCAGCTCTTGCGATTTGTCAGTACCGCAAAGCTCTCCGGCAAAGGACGCAGTTGGAAACGAAGCTGACTGTTCCCACGGATGCCCAATGGAAAAGGGTAGCTCCCTTCGAGAACAGATGTGTGATTTTGACTGTGCTGACGAAAAGCAAAACAGTGCACTGGGACAACCGACTGATTCCGAAGAAAAAGCTGAGGAAATGTGGTCAGACAGCGAGCACAATTTTTTGGATGATGACATTGGCGGTGTTGCTGTGGCACCTTCTCATGGTTCTATCTTAATTGAATGTGCGAGACGTGAACTCCATGCTACCACACCTATTAAAAAACCCAACCGCAATCATCCCACACGGATTTCCTTAGTTTTCTACCAACACAAAAATTTAAATGAGCCAAAACATGGTTTAGCCATGTGGGAAGCAAAGATGGCTGAGAGGGCAAAAGAAAAAGAAAAAGAAGCAGAAAGATTAGGAACGGAGAATACTGAACTGAACTCTAGCAGCAGGAAAACAAAGCAAACAAGTGAAAACAGAGAGATTTTTTATGAAGACAATGAGTTCAACCAAATTCCGTCACGCAGAGCATTAACAGTAACTAAAGATAATGTAATAACAGTATCTTCTTATGCCCTTACACGAGTTGCAGGGCCTTACAACCATTGGGCATAGGTTTTAGCATCGAATGCCCCTTCTTGGTGCAGCGTTACGCAGTGTTTCTTTAAGGTGCTGTTAAACAAGTCTCGTGTCGTTTACTATTTGCTCATCTCAACCATTTTAAGGCTGAGGTAAAAAAAAAAAAAGGGGGGGATTTCTTCTTAAACTGTGACTTTAACATTTGGTGGTGCTCAAGCACATTTTAAGCAAAAAAAAAAAAAAAGTTGTATAGTTTTAATACGTTCTAAAAAAAGATTTTGTTTAGGTTATTAACCTTGATTGAAATCATTCAGTTTATTACCTTTAGGAATTTATATTTTGGTGCTTTAAATCAAGTCTGTTTACTACAAAAATCATTTATAGGGATTTTAACAGGTTCACATTTTATGGTGTTAAATCAAGTTATACAGTAATAGCTCTACACAGCTCTTGGTGCTTAACCACATCAGACAGTTAAAATAAATAAGCTGAATTATTACTTCATGGTGCCATTGCTTTAACAACTTCCAACCATTGCTATATGGTCCAAATTACAGATAAATCTTTTAGAAAACCAATGATTTTTTTTCTCTAGATTTGTCATTATGTATGAAATGAAGTTATTGGCAATGATGGCTGGAAGTTGTTTTTAAGCTGTAAATATATATTTTAAAAGCACTTTCTATTTTTAAAATTAACTTGAAATAGTATAGTATAAGGATCATATTGTCTAAGGTTTGTGCATACTCTACAGAAGAAATCATTTTATTCTTGCTGTGTAGAGTTCCATATTGTTACAGCTGCAGTATGTATGCTAATAGCATGTGATTGTTTTTAGACTTGCCCTTTTTCATGGAAGATTTTGTTACATATAAACAACAGTTATAAAATACAGAAACATTTTATTATTTGAAAGAGAGTGTACAAACATGAAATTAGGAGACATCGATATGTGCGTTGCTATTGGGGAGTTATGATTTTTATTTTTTTAAGGCAGCATTCATTAGGATTTCTTTGAGCAATAAGTGCATAAGTCTCATTCATTTGGAGCATTATAAGTTAACATGACAACCAAATGTTCCTAATGCCTCAGGGGTAGGATTGTTTTGGGATAAAAAATACCCCCTAGAGTTGCCTTATTCTATTCTGAAAAAAATAATATTAATTTGAGGAAAATACAAAGGAAGTGTTGGAAAAGAATGAAATTTCTAATATTTAACAGCAAATTTTTCCTTAAGAATAACCCATCTGTAATGTTCACCAGCTTCCTAAGTTCGGGATTTTTACAAAAATGTTTTGTAAATTTTTAAGTGATTTATACATTTCATGTAGAAAGGGTTGTATTCTTCCTTCCAAACATATGAAATTTATGTTCTCCGTTTCTGTTGAAAAAGTGACATATCATGAAATGAGTATTCGCTGAACCAGAGGAAAAACAGACACTCCATTGCTTTTAAATGCTGTAGCATCCCACTCTTCTTTCTGATTCTCCTCTCCTATGTATTCCTTTTTTAAACTTATTTATTTAAACAAATTACCAAATGGCAATGTTAGCTAAGGACTGACCTCATCCTGCAACTTCCTCCATGAGAACAGTTCCGCGTAGCCATACCTGCCCGGTCACAACCAGGAGCACTGCTCAAGCCAGGACTCCTCTCGTGACTGAGAGCTGCAGGATCAGGCCCCAGAGATGAAGCTGTACCTTAATTCTGCCTCGGAGCCCGCCCCGGCTGGGTAACCCGCAGGCATGGCGAAGTTAGAGTTTTCCAGTGTGAAAATATACTAATAATATACTTGATAATATTATAATGTAGTGGTGCTGTAACAGAGGAATATGAATTATCTAGATCTGCTTTATTTAAAACCCAGACAAGGTGCTTTTTTCCTTGAAAAGTTGAACTGTAAATGCTATATTTACAGTTTTGGTACGAAAAGTACATAAATTGTATTTTTAACACATAGTGCCAGTTAGGACCTTGGTGCTACAAATACTTAATTACGGCCGTTGATCAATGAGACTGTTCTCCTGTACAAATGTATACACACGTAGTGTTTGCAGGAGCAAGGTCTGAAGTAGCAATCACTATGTAATGACCTTGGGTTCAATTCCACAGATTCCTGTTGAAATTAACAAAAATGTTGATGGCAGAGGATGGCCGAATTGAACCCATTCTTTGTATCTTGCCTATTTTAAGTAAAATTTGTAAAAACCGGGTATGCTGCAAATCTTAGTTCAAAGCTTAATATTAGTTCAAATAGAGGATATGAAGGGATTGTAAATAATAATAAAACAAAACCGATATTATGCCATCATTTTGTACCAGCAGTTTTATGCTTCTTGACTACGTAATATACAGTATACATCAAATCATTATGGTATTTTGTGTGCCTTAGATTTCCATTTTGAAACTTGTATATTTTTGGTGAGCCTAAGACTAGTAAGAACTCCAGCTGTCCATACAGTAAGTAGTACTGTATGTTCTGTAGCTATTCCATTCATGTATTTGCTATCTGAAAACCCTTGTCCAACACCATGATCGATCATTTACAGAGAAGATTAGTTTATTGGTTTCCCTGACAGTGCTGATAGCTTTAGTTTGTGTAATACAAATTGAAAACACCATTCAGCACTCCTGTGTGAGCAACAATTTTTCTACACAAAATAACGTTACAGAGCCATCTCTTTACCTTTAGAAATGTTCAGATCGTTAAAGTGGATCAGTTTCACTTGAATCTTCCCCTATAAATGTCCAGGTTTAACTTCTGTATGGTTAGAAACTTCAAGATGAAAATGTTCCATTTAAAAACCAGCAGCTTCCCTCAAAGAAGTGAGAAACCGAAGGGTGGATCTGAAAGGATACCTCCAGGCATAGCCCCTGGCAAGTCACTGCTCAAGTGACTGCACCAGACTTTCAGCAAGTCAAGGTCTACCTTATTTGAAAAGGCAATTTTAAGAGAAAAGTTTATCTTAACATTAATAGTAATGCTATTAACTGATAGGTGCTAAAACTCAGAGTTACTACTTTATTAAGATTACTTATATGAGAAAAATATATTGTCTATACAATAGGTGCTCTTTCCTTGGCTGTCTATAGCATAACTACTTTCTCAATGTGCATCTAACAGGCAGGTTAGCTGGCCACTTCTGTTTACTGGTTGGCACATTGCAGGTTGTGATTTGGGAAGCTAGTATTTTCTATTGCTGTACTGCAGTATAGAAAATACAACCGTTTACTGTTTTTACAGCTGTGTGCTATTTATTGTAACATTTCAGAATATTTATCAGTCTTGTACACAAATTATGTTTTCTGCAGTAAGGTTATCATTTTATAACAGTATTCGTCTCTTAAGATCTGTAAATCTGTGGGTGTATTGCTTTCCTTTGCAGCCCACCACTCGTAATTTGCTCTTAGCCCTTAACAAAGGCCTTCCAGGATGGTCAGATCAGGAACTGGATCCAAAGTTAAGGTAGCTGGCTAGGTCAGACCCTCAGATTTTATTTGGTTTCTAACAGCTGACATTGTACTCGGTGGACGAAAACAAAATGGATTCAGGTATGGGCTGGTGGTGGGATGTGTTTGTCTTTTGATCCTTTTTCACAGTTCTCTAGCAAAAACTGCCGTGACCCAACATGGGACACCTTTGATTTTCCAGAAGAGATGTCTCTCATCCCTTTCTCCCTGGGTCCGGCACCACCACTCCACCTTTGCTGTGAAGGAGGGAGGGAGGAGCGCTTTCTGCAGGAGCCGGTTCTGTGCGAGTCACTGAGTCCCTGTTGGAGTTACTGTAGCCGTGCCCAATTAAATTCTGAATTTTACTTGCAGAGTTTCTCCCTGTTGCTGTTTTTAACATGCTATCTTGTATTACAGAAAATAGCAAAAATGATTTCTATAAATATTTTAGTCACAAGATCCAAAAAGCTTTGAAAGAACTTACAAATATTTGTGACTTTCTAGCTGTAACAGTTGTATGCAGTTTTATTTTTTTGTAAGGACTCTCTAAGCTAACTCTTTTACTTACGAATAACTGCTGTTAAAAGTCCTTATCTTACCTATGACAGTACCTCTCTAGACTTGGAACAGGAAATAACTGTAGTATCTTAAGCAACGTTTTACAGTAAGCATGAGTAAATGACAACTTCGTTAGTACTAAGGATTATTTGTCACATACAACTGTTTGGGTTTTTTTTAAAGACCTTTTTAATATCATTGCAGTATTAGCTAAATTTGGTGGGTTAAATTTGGATCCTGTTTACATTGCTGCAGCCCCGTTGACTGCAATGTGCTCATTTATCTAGCTTTTATGCAATTTTCATATTTAACTGGATGGATATGGATACAGTTGACCAAAGCCTGTGCTGACTCAGACCCTTGCAACAATACCACAATTAATAGGCCTTGCAAGGACATATGCAGAGAGACTTGGGATCAAGGTACTTTTGGTTAAATGCAGAGGTTACATTGTTTGTAGCACAAGAAGTGATTAGTGGTGTGTAGGGAGACATAGTACCTGCACCTCGAGTTTCAGGCATGCAGGCAGGTCTCTTTCAGACCCGTTTCAGGCTTATGTTGACAGTTTTTTGTTTTTTTCTTATTTGATGGGTTGTTCAATGACAGAGGAAATTTAATTGAAACGTGCTAATAAACTGCATCTTCATGATTTTATATTTAAAATGTAAGGTTCAATTCTTGCCCTTTCACTTTCTATGAAATTTCTCTTTTGTAAATTAGCTCATTTTATCAAGCAGTCATCAGCTTTATGATCTTTTTTTTTATAACTATATATATGATTATTTCCATTTTTTCCATGGAAATCCTGTAACTTCTAGACTAACAGGAGGAAATAACCATATCCTCAGACATTACAAAAAGCTCAACTGCGTGTCTACTTCACACTTTCTATACATAACAGCAGTTGTATTCATGCAGTGTTAAATGAACTCTTACAGGTTCATTGTGTTTTATGTTGAAATTCAAAGTAAGGTCTTTGTGACATATCTTCCATAAAATTGTTGGTGTTTTATTTCTCATGTGTGAAAAGTATCTGCTCAGCTGTGCCCCGCGATGCTTTCTATCATCTGATCTTAAAGATGAGGAACAGTCCAATCACATGTGGAGATATGGTCTGGCTTTTTTAATTTATCAGGTGGTGATCTGACTTGCAGGAGAAAGTGCAGAGAAATATCTTTCCGTAAAATTAAACTTCAGAGAAAGTTTCCATTGATTTTTGTGACACCGTGGCACTGCACTGCAATGTCTGCATTACAGCATTGTTTCTAAACAGTAAGGATGTGTCTTCGTGTCACACAGCTGTGGATACACGTACAAATTCATCTGTTTCCGCAGTTCCTCTGGGGACAGTAGTCTTTCCTTTGTTCTCTGCCTGGGTGTATTGGCTTTTTTAAGGAACAACAAAACAAAAACAAAGAGGAGGGAGAGAGAGTTGGTCACTCTCTTTAATCTGTGTAGACAGTCACAGGCGAAGCTGTGAAGTTTACAACTGACCTTTTTGAAACAGCCTTCTCATGTACACGTTGTGGTTGCTAGGGTGCTTCTTTATATTGACACTTTTTTGGGGGTACATCTAATTTTAAATGCAAAAGCTTTTTAAAGTCCCTGATTCATTTATGTCCTTCTTTAATATTAGAGTGGCCAGTGTCAAAAGTCCTGAGGATGTGGCTACTCAGTGGACCAGTACAGAAACTGGCTTCCGTGTCTTCTGGAATTATCTGACCCTTAGTCAGTTTTCACAGGTTGTGTGCATGGTGCTTCAGTATGTTGCTGCAAAAAATTTAGAGATTTACACTTGAGGTTTTCTCAGAGACCAAGGATTTCTAACAGTAGTATCTAATCAGGTCACCTATTTTTTCTAAGATGTTTGAAAATTGATTTCATGTTTATTTTACTATTGCCCTATTAAAACATTTTTGGTTATGTCAAAAATGAGGAGCGAGCTAAATTTTTTGCTTAATATTGTTCTTTACATACTTGCTTCCTAAATTAAGACAACTCAATTCTCAACATAGTGCTGCATTATCTCCCTGAAGAACATTTCATTTGACCAGTGTCGACGAGTAGGTGTTGCTTTCTGCTCTATACAGATGACACCAAGTACTACAGGCAGCTTTCTCATTCCATGGTCTCCATATGGATTATCTGTTGTGGTTAGCTGTTTTCACAGTCGGCACTAGATCACATTCTAACCTGCTGCTGAATGCTTTAAACACTTAAAACTGCTCCAGAAGTTCTTCCTGTCTCTCCGCAGATCTACTTCAGTACTCAGCAGTAGGAGTACAGATGTCAGCCTGCTCGTGAATACTCCCCGCAGCTGTCGCTGCTTTGTATGTAAATCAGCCAGTCTTCATCTCAGGAATATCATAAGAATTTATTCTCTTTATGACTGTTCCAAAATCTGTTTCTTTGTCACCTTTTATTCTATATAAGGCAGTTCTTTTCTTTCTCTTTCTTTCTTTCTTTCTTTCTTTCTTTCTTTCTTTCTTTCTTTCTTTCTTTCTTTCTTTCTTTCTTTCTTTTTGTCTTCAATTCAATTCATGTTCTCTCATAGGGAACCCATAATACTACAGTTGGATATTATTTCATTCCAAGAAAGGACATTTCATTATCTTTCATCATCAGTGTTTTCTTGCTTTTTAAATAATTTTTCCAGTTCACTTTCAGATCTCTTGCTGTAGTCGTTACACTCTGTTCTTCTGTCTGCAAGTAGCTAAATAAAAGACCCTTTCCTTACAGTTGTCAATCTCCAGAGCTGAAGACTTTGCTCCTGTTGCTAGCATCTCTGTGGAGTGCCCTCTTTTCTTTTGAGTTACTCTACCAGCTCTGCTCAAATTTTGACATGACTGATGCTGCAGACCCTGCACAATTACAAGAGCCAGGAGTATTTCTTTACGTCTTCTGGTTATATTCCCGTGCAGAGATCAGCTGTTGTCCTTGTGAGAAACCTTAGCGTTGTGTAAGTTAAATGCCTTAACTGACAGGACTGCTTGGAAAAAAGAGTGGAACAATGGATTTTTTTTTTTGGTTCTTCCTCTGTAGCAGCAAGTGGAACTGATTGAGCTTGAGCAGAAAATAATTAAATAGTAACCGCCTTTTATAAAAGGGTATAGGGGTGCTGGCATTGTTTTTCTCTTTCCGAGATGTAAAGACTTTAGGGTCCTTTTTCCAATCCAGTTCCCCAGTTCACCCGAACATTGTTTACAGTGCTTAACCCCATACTCGTAACTTCAGCTTTTAAAGATACAAGATGCTTCTTGATGCTGTATCCTGAATTCTTCTACAACAGCATCTTTTCTCTTTTCTACTGGACCATTATATATGTCATTTTCCACACGTAGTTATATTAAAATGCTAGAATCTTCCAACAGTGTACTTGCAGTGAATGCAAGACTGGGGTGCTAAATAACCTACGTGAAGGTGACTTGCTCTGTTTGGTGTGACAATGCTGTTTTTAACGCTTTGCACACCCTACCAGCTTTCCTCAGAAAATGAGAGGACACAGGTTGTAGACCTCAAAAAAAATGACACGTGTACAAAGGAGGACAGATTTGTCAGTTAATCTACAGAGAGTTACCAGGTACAGCAGATGAACTGTATTCCAAAGAAGTGCTGTTGCAGTGGAGCAAGGGAACTGCTAGTTTGATGTTCGGTATTGCAGTTGTTGCCACAGAACATTTTAATGCTGTTGTGGAAAGTTCTGTGATCTGATCAATATTTTACATGTATGTCTGTATTTTTATTATACTGTAATGGAAAAGGGTCTAGGGTTTGGGAATCTTTTTAAAATAAGAATGAAGGCCCTGATTCTCATTTATACTGATGTCCTTTGCATCACATTATAAGGATAAAGGGGCTGTAAATGGATGTCCATTGAGCTTGCATCCTTTGGAGTATCCCATTATACTGATAATGGGATGAAAGGTCATTGGTATAAATTGAAACTGTTACCAAAAGACTGATGTGTACAACCATCAGAAATCAATTTCATGATAACCCTATTTTGCTCATACTGGCCAGTAACATCTAGATTGTTCTTAGCTTAGAAATACAAGTTGAAAAGAAATTCCTCCAGCTTGTTTTGTAACAGGTTTTAAGTATTCATTTATATTGGCTGTCCTTTTCCCAACCTTGTCTACAAAGAGAATGTGGTAGATTTGTACCTCAAGATAATGACCTGGCCAGAAATCTGATGGAATTGTCAATAATACTGTTTTTAAGCTTAGGTAGTTTTTCTTAAAATACTTCCTTGCTTTTATCATTACTTGAACCCTTTTACTTGATTGCATAAAATGGGGTTGTGAGAATCTACTGAACTCCATTCTTTTCTGACTTAATCCCGAACAGGGTGTGCAGTGTTGTGTGATGTTGCCACACTGGGGTAAGTTTTGAGAGACAAAGCTAAAAGCCAGCATTTTCTGGGTGCCCTAACTGTGGTGATACTCAACGCTGAAACTGCTGGCACTGCCCTGCGTGTTTGAGTCATGCAAAGCTTCCCTCGCTGCCAATGGAAGCTTTATGTAACCATCAAGTGCCGCCTCCCATGCCCCCCCCCGACACTGCAGTTAAGAAATGTTTCTCTTTCAAAAAGATTTGAGGCAAAAAACTTGTATTTTCATTCGTAAATTTCTGAAGTGCAGTGATACTGCAGAGCCTAAGGAGAACAGATTTCAGACTAATTTTGTGAATGCCAGACTGTAATCCATGCAACGCAAGAGGCAGTGTCTGAATTTCATGAATTTCTTGTCCTCAGAATTAAAAATAACTGCAGGCAAGAAAAGCAAATGCAATATCCCAATACAAGTAAAAGAAATCCAGTTCTAACCAATACAAACACTTAGACATTTCAGTCTTTAACAATTAATTATTCTAAGTTGATTTGTTCAGTTTGGAGGAGACAGCTCTTCATAATGTGACAGTATCATACCAGGTCATAAATGCTGTTCAAAATTTGCTATCATAAAGCCATTAATTTTTAAGGACATGCTGTACTAAAATACTATGGCTAATGAATTCTTTCCTGCTTTAAAAAATTAAAAGATTAACAGTATGCCAAAAAAAAAAAAAAAGTCAGTATGTTCTTTCTTTCCTTCTCTCTTTCTTTCTATCTCTTTCCTTGTTTATCTTTCTTTCTTTGGGATGCATTTGATATTTATTTTTCAACTTTGAGGTTTTGGATTATTTCCAGTTACCAACCTACTGTATTTAGATCTGAAACATAACTTTTAAAAAACAAAAGATGATGTACAGGGAGAAAAAAATCAGAAAGAAAAAGCACTTCATTATGTCACAGTATTTACAGGAGAAAGTATAAAAATTACTTCTTTTCTCAAAAAATATTTGGGGCCTGATTCTTTCCTAGTATAACTGAGCACAGCTTCATGAGATTGGTGGAGCTGTGAAGAGTTACACTAGCTGAGAAACTGAACCTTAAAATCTTCTTTGCAGACAAGGGAACCCTTACCAGCAGTACTTGAAGACTTGTGAGTTGTGACTGCATGTTACTTGAAAGATCTAATTAAGCTATGTTTTTTGGTGCAAGCAGTTGTTGTACATGATTTCATGTTTATGTAGCAAGATGCATTGAAATGTTGATACTAGTATTGAAACATACATGTAAAAATTGTTGTTGTGGAAATTGTCTGTTCTGTTCTATTTTTCTTGTGTGTCTCATCTGTTTAGAACGTAAACTTTCATTTTTTTTATTGTCCTAACTGAATAAGGCTAAATGAATACTGTAATTGAAAATATATTTTAAATCTTGTCATGAGTTTTTAAAAAGACTATTACAAATTGTATCATTCCTGATTACACAGAACTTTGTGGGTGGTTTTAAATAAATTTTATACTTCTATTTTGCACTTAGTCGTCTAATTTTTCTTTCCTGCATTTTTCACGTGAACCTTCTTGTAAAATACTGTTTTCCCACTGCAAACCCAGACAAAGTCATACTGAGGTAACTGAAGATCGAAAATTAAGGCCCGAAGAGCCTATACCATACAACTCAGAGCAAAGATAATGCCCTGCTTCATAATACAAAATATAATGTTACATAAATGTAGAAGAACTTACTATTTACCATTTAAAACCATGACATGGCTTTACATCTTATGGAAACAACAACAACAACAGAAAATTGGTTCTAAAGCTAGAAGTAGTCTACTCTTGCAACATTTCTGAGACCGTGAAGAATCTCAGCAAAGATGTGAAAATATGAATGAGTTACTTATTATAAACATATTCTTTAGATTCTGTATACTGTGTTTATATTGTTTACAAGTATTTTCATTTTATGAACCATCACCCCTGCAGAAGTTTTGATGTTAGCACTAGTAACAATTGTTAAATGTAGAAATGTATCTATGAATTATCTCGGTCCCATAAGACTACAGGGGGCTCATCCAAGTCTGTGGGGTTTCTGTACTGGAAAGGGATGGGCGTAAATCACTCAGCGGTCTGGTTCCCTCTGTTGCCAGTCTCCCTTTGCTTGCGTGCCAGCGCGACCTGTCCCAGTCAGGGCCGTACAGCAAGAGAAGCCATTAGAAAATTCTAAACTTCATCTTCTGACTGAAAAAACAGTTTGTGAACGTTTGGACGGTGACTCGTTTTTCTGCCAGCCTTGTCTGGCAGAGGAGGGCTATGGGAATCATTTACTGTGACTTTTAATTCCCATCCAGTAGAAAGAGTCCAGTTTTTATTTGCTTCAGCTCAGAGTTTACAGTTTTTCTCAAGACAAAACAGACCTTGGCTCTAGTCTGCTTTGCTATGTATGTGACATTTAAGTGCAGAACAACAATACTAGGGATAATTCCTGTTCTTTTAATCTGAAGAAAAGGAGGAAGACAACTCTGAATATTCACATTTCCTTCTTTTCCTTCTCCAGTAAATGCAATAGCAAAAGCTGTCATTAAAATAAATCTTCCAGATAGCTGGAATCTCCCAGAAGGCAGAAAAATGCTGCTATCCTCAGGCTACAGTAATTCCCTAGCAATATAAACTACGTTATGTGCTACGGTGCATCTAGTCCCTGGGAGCTGAATGTGGTAGTCCAACAGGAAGGCCTTTACGCTGCTATGTAATTCGCCGCTCTTTTAGAGGATAATCATTAATGAGTTTTTATAGCAACAGATCTCGCAGGTTGCCCCGGGCCTTCTCTTAACAGTACCATCAAGTCTTTCAAGCAGTACGCATTCCACCGTTTGATATCAGAATCAATAACCTATAGCACAGGTGCGTAAGAAAGCATGTGGACTTTGAGTGGCACTTAAAGGCTTAGGAGCAGACCCAAGAACATCATCGTTGAGGGAGAGACATCGATAAGGAGCAACTTTTTCCAGCTACTTTCCAGGTACTGCCAGACATCTTGGCTCGTCCTGGCATTGCCACTGCCCAATCTGTTCCCAGTCAGAGCTACCTCTGACTTGTGGGAACAAAATCAAACACAAGTTACCTGCCCTGGCATCCCTGAAAGGTTGCCAAATATTAATTTATCTTGTAGAGCTCGACAACTGGAGGTGGTTTCAGCGCTGTCTCCTATTTTAGTTTTCTTACATAAGTTATACAGGTAATAGAATATTTATACGGTATAGCTGGTTGGTTTTAATTCTTAAGATATTATTACCTCAAATTACAATACCTATTGAAAACAGTATTCATTGCTAACAACAGTTTAAACTTAAAGGTAACAATTTTTTTCTACTACTACAGTTACACTGTTCTGCAGTACTCCAGTACCCAATAAGGATCACAGAATGGCACGGCATTATATTCCGGTTTGATTGCTGCTAGATAATGCTCATGCTGAGTCCCGTTGTTATATGCTGTTATATGCTATTAGTTTATATCTTCAAAAGTGGTATTCATCGTTATATAGGACTGTCTGTGGATTCTCTAGATCAAAATGAGCATCACATTCAAAAATAATTTTAAAGAAAATGAGATAGTGCTTCAATTAGTAGTGTTTTGGTTCAGGAAATAGCTTAGATAGTCTAAAATAAAATAATTACCAGGGATACATGTTTGTGTTTTTAATCTAAACCACACTGAAATAGTATTTAAAATGTGGAAATTTAAACCCAGCTATTTCAATAACCATTGGATGGAGCGTGATTCCTCAAATGGCCCCTAATTCCCTTTCCAGTCTGTTTACTTCTGGATCCTCTTTTGCTTTTATAATATACACCAGTTATACAAAATTCTTAATCAGCTGAATTCTTGAAAATGTCAGTGTCTTTTTCCACGAGGCCAAAAATGACTCATAATCCCTACTATATCACATGTACATCTCCATTCGTTTGTAACAACATTGGGCAACACTTCTCCCCTGTTAGCTCCTGAATTAGTCTGGAATTGCAGCAGCAGACATCATGACCTAGCCTTACTTGCCAGCTCAGAACAGTAGAAGCTTTGCCTCCTCCAGTGGCATAACAAGTCAGCAGTTCAGTTTGTTGTCACCCCTTGCTTTACACTTAGACTTCTGTTTTTGTGTGGTGATGACTTTGCCTCCCTTCACTTGAAGAATCCCTTCAGGAAAATGAAGCATTAATCCTGTTCTTCACCAAACAAGCACTTCTGTGGTAGACTCTCACTTCCACTACAGCACAAAGCCTTGTAAGGATCCATCTGGGTCACAGCTGCTACGAATTTTAAAGGCTGAGATCTGTTGGACTGTTGCAAATTACTTTGTTCTGTGAGGGTAAGAGGCTGTAAGTGGCTCAGGTGTGCCATTGCTTAACCACCCTACACAGGCTGCGGCTCACATGGCGATGTAGTTAAGTGAAAAGAAAGGGAGAATGGTTGTCTGTTCAGAGGGCACACCAACACGCCTTGCGAGTGCTAGAGGCTCTGGATCACCCCGAAGAGTACAGGCAAGTATTCCCTTTATTTGTAATTTCTGTTGTCTGAGCAAATGAGTACAGAGCTTAAGTCATTCTCCCTTGCCCTCTCGCGCTGAAGGAGGCACTACTTGGGGCTGTTAGTGTGCACAGGAGTTCTGAGGATGTTCCCTGTTCTCCCTGTAAATTGCAGCCTGCATGGTCCATGCCAATTTAAATCTCTGAATCTCTACACTGTGCTGTACAGCACTGGGAATTACGCCCGCCTGTCCTTCAGATCAGAGGCCTTTGCTCTGCTATGGGAAGAGGCTAAATATTACAGGCAGTAAGGGAAGGAAAATCAGTTTTTTAAAGCAATAGAGCTAAGATTTTGAAAGTGTTCAAATGTTTCTTCCCATCTGTCTTCTTTATTACCTGTCTATAGAAGTGCTCTCTTCAATAGCTTGGTTACCACAAGATTTTAATGAGTTACCCAAGAAATCCTTTCTCGTATACAAAATCAAATCTGATCTATCTAGAAAAACAAGTCTTTCCTAAAAGTACTTAAGAGTTTCCTGAAGTACTCAAATACAAGTCAGCTTGGGTAAGAAGAAAGGAATCCTTAAAACCTATGCATAAAACCTGTGTGCTCATGCAGGGCAGCTGTGCCTGTGCTCCCCGGTCAACATGAATTACACCTCTTTTTCTTCCATTAATCATGAGGAACGATCCAAAAATTATAGCTCTTCCTAGACAGGAAGGCTCACATTAACCTAGTGTTCATGATAATATTTTCTCCTGTAACCAAAATTACATAAGAGATGTCCTGTACTTCCCTAAAATCTTGGTAAGACTCAGGTGAGTACTTCTGATTAAAGTCAAATGATAACAAGTTAAACATAAAACAAAAGTCATGAAGTTTGAAACCAAGTCTGTCTGATTTTAGTTAAGAAATTACCTTAGTCTTAAAAGACACAGCCACATTTTCTGAAAGGAGATTTCCCCCTTTTGCAAGCATGTGTTTCTCTGAAATTTCAGCATTAACTATGATTATCCAAAACATTTTCTTAGTTTGCTTCTCATATATCTTTTCAATCATAAGAATGTTTTTTGTGTTTGTTTGTGTTTTTTTGGACATTTTGAAGTGTCAAGTGGGATTATTCAGAAGAAAATTGTGTTTTATACTTGGATAGGAAAAGATATTTAGGTGCTTATATAAAAATAATTGACCAAGCACTGGTTCAGGTGAACGAAAGCCAGCCTTTTGTGGGATTGGCAGAAGAATAGCTGCAAACAACATAGACCTTGCAGGCCTCTATGTAGGGATCCGAGTGCAGAACTGAAATAGAAATGCAGTAGTTACCTGACTAGTGGTGAGTTGCCCCATTAACAGGGCACAGAGATGGCATTCCTTTTAGGTCGCAAAAACCCTCCAGCAAATACTTTGGTATGTGGTAAGTTTAGGATACAACCACTGTTATGAGATACCTGAGGGGCACTTTGAAGACAGTAAAGATTTGTTTAATGACAAATGTAATTATTTTTTTCTGCTTCTTCAACAACTCGTGGATCTGAAGTCGGAGTCATTAGTCAGCTTCATTAAGGGCAAATGTTTGTATCTCTAAAATGAATTACAGAACTTTTTTTATTCTTTTCCAGTTGAAGGTGAGATACTGTACCAAACAACACATACAATATGGCAAATGTTGATAAATATCAATAATCGGTGCAGGTGTAAAAGTTATACCACATGCAGAAACAGTACAATTTCATATTCTTGGGCTCAGAGAAAGCCTCTGTCCCAGCGCAAGCCATATGCTAGCTTTTTGAACACCCAGTATGCTCATTAGAGACCTGTGATATTCACTTCTAAATCCATACTCTGGTTACACTCAATACCAAGATCAGCATGCTTCTACACGCTACTTCAGTATTTATACTTTTTGGTGTATTAGTTGTTCCTTCTATAGTGCTGAATCAGTAAAGTTCCCTGCTGTTGTGATAGTGGAAAATCTATTTATTTCAATGATTGTGTTGTGACATACAAAAAGGTGTCATTTCCGAGAGCTCTTTTAGTCACAGATCCTTAAAAAGAACACCAGAAAGCTATAAGTTTTAAACCATTTGAAATAATTGTTTCATTAAGTACCAAATGAGCCTCTGTTCAAATGTGTTTTCATTCCAGAAAAATTCTGGATAATAAAGAGCACGTACATCACTGTGAATGGTGCCACAGACCATCTTCACAGCTTCCCGGAGAAAGCTAGGCAGCTGAGTACTAAAGGCCAGAGATTTGAAATACTATTTGCACTGTGAGATTTTACTACTATGTAGCATTTCCTGATACTTCTTTGTTCTTTCCCATTCATCTTTGTTAAATGTACTGATTGTGCCAAAATACATATGAAGTTCTTTAACTGTAAGATTTACAAATCATCCTTTCTCTCCACAATATCCCCAGCTTGTTCTTAACAATTCCCGTAACCACCAGGAATGACAGAGGCTGGATACACTTTATATTTTGTTTGCCTGCTAATTTCTCTCTTTTTATCTCAACTTGCCCAATTATTTTAAACTAACTTGTAGAAATGTCATAACTTTCAGACTTCTGTCCCTTTAACAATTGTGGATGAAATTGTCCAATGTACTTGAAAGATATTTAGAGCTTGGGGAAAAGAAGATGGAACATGGAACATCCACTTAAGCCCACAGTGTTTTTTTGCTGTGTCTGTCTGTCTGTGTGTCTGTCTGTGTGTCTGTCTGTGTGTCTGTCTGTGTGTCTGTCTGTGTGTCTGTCTGTGTGTCTGTCTGTGTGTCTGTCTGTGTGTCTGTGTGTTTTTGGGTGAGGGGCCTAGAAGTGCTTACCTTTTTTCACTGTTTTCCATTTTAACTGTTCCTTGTCATAACAGCATGGCTTCTCTTGAAAAGAGGATACAGAGACCTGAGGAAATCAAAAGGACTCATTAGTGTACTCTAAAGGACAATAGCAACATTTGCCAGCTAATGGTAGCAGTGCGTGTGTGCATGCGTGTGTGCATGCATGCGTGTGTATGTGACAAACTACATGAGGTCATGTTCTACTTGAGGGTTTCCTACAACCTTCTCAGGCTTTCTCTGGGAGCATCACTAAGAGTTGTTATACATCCTCTGATTAAACAGGGCCAAAAGACTGAATACAGCTACCTCATAAAATTCTGGCATTTGCTGTCAAGTTTTGCCCTTAATAACATTTTGCCACTGTCCTTTCCATTTATATCATGGGAGACCCCTGTCACCCTTTTAGTCTCTAAATCCTATTTTCAGGTGAAAGAGTACAGATTCTTAGTCAAGCAACTGAGTTTGATGTAGTTATGCCAAGAAGAGACATGAGTAAGATTTAAAATGTGTAAAAACTTAACAGATTAAGAACTATGCTTATCAGTGTAAAACATCTAAACCCTCATGTAAGTTGCATTGTACTTTAAAGCTTCAAGGTAGCTCTGTCTTTGTTTATTACTGAATACAAAGTGCCGACAGGAGTTTATCATCACATGGTAGTCTCCTGCTTTTTTTTTTTTTTTTATAGTTGTCCTCCTCTGGCATAATGCAGCCTGCTGCAAGTTGCCCTTACTGGAAAATCTTGATATTGTTGCCTATCAAGTGGATTTTATTCTATCACTAAACTTTGTTTTTATTGATAACAAATAAAACACCTCAAAAGCATTTTGATTTAGAGTGTGTCTTGTCCTGCATGTGTATTTCACCTCAAAGTGAACTTGGGTTTAAAAAAAAAAGAAAAACTATTTAAGGGATGGAGGGCTCTTTATAACACCATTTAAAGATGGATGAGAAATCACTGTTGCCCTTGAACTACTTACTGCAATGGTTCCTGGTTGCAGTTTCTGTTTCAAAGCATCTGCTTTGGTGAGCCTGCTCTCCCTTCACCTCTGGTGATGCCCCGTTTTAAACCACCCCACATTGTGGCCTGGGTGCTTGCGGGCATGACACCCGCGTACGAGCCTGCGAGGCACTTCTCCCTTTTATTCCTCCCTCAGCAGCCGCCTCGCAGGGGCTTTGCCTCAGGTTGGGGGCTGCCTATTCCCCTCCCCGAGGAGCCACCCCGCAGGCGCTGTGACAAGCGCCTGGCAGCTGCCCGGACTGATGGCAGCCACGCGTCGTCGGTGGGGCGGGGAAAAGGGTCGAGCCTGGCGAGCACCGGAGGGGAAGCACTGCCAAGACTGCAGCAACCGAGCTCGCCCGCAAGATGGCGGCGCGGCCAAGATGGCGCCGGGGCACCTCCCCGCGCCTAACGGCCCCGCACGCGGCGGGCCGGGC